>JALBCR010000233.1:0-512500 GCA_030710515.1 Abscondita cerata | reverse complement strand
ATATGCGCCTAGTACTTAGTTAAACAATTTAATTTAGTATTCAATCAGGTTTGTTTAATTTAATATCTTATATTTCGACTCTTAAAAATTGCTACCCTACATTTATTGGTTAGAATTACGCGGCTGCGCTATGACAGATTGAGACCACACCGATACTACAGAATACTGTAGCGACACTATTGGAAGCCATCTATTATCAACTTTTGCTTTTACGTACGAAAATGTGACGGAATTCTGTAACAATAAGTTACGTTTACAATATTACTTCTTTCATTAGGTTGTTTTTATGGGGAATGTCGTGAAAAAAATGTTGTGTCTAACATATGAGGAAAGCGTTTTTCCACTCTCACTCTAATGCCTCCCTCGCTACGCTCTTGAGGCAACTCGAGCTCGAGTGGGAAAAAGAATCGCTTTCCTCACTTGTTGGACAAATAACTATAGATGAATTAGTTCGAAATAAAATAATTGCTAAAGTAAATAATATTGCATCTGATTGGGTTAATCCGTTAGTAATTGTTAAAAAACAAAATGGTAAATTACGGTTATGTCTTGATCCTAGACCTTTAAATGCATGCATCAAAACAGAGTATTTTAGATTACCAACTTTTGAAGAAATTACATCTAACTTCAGTGATAGTAAATGGTTTAGCACATTAGATGCTAGTACTGTTTTTTTGTGTACAGTGGTTTAGTATCGTCACCAGAAGTATTTTCAGAGTGGTTTAATGAAATTTTTCAATTAAAAGGGGTTAAAATTTATGTTGATAATATAGAGGAAAAGACCGAAATTTGAGATAGGTGCTTAATTTGAGGCAGCTTTTTATATTGACATATAGATAACGCTATCTAACACCGCACTATCGGTAATACTTTTGTTGAGCACTTCAGTTCGTTTGTTTCTGTTTGAGCACGTGTTTGGTAGAATTCAAGTTGGAAAGTTTTTTTGATAGCGTGAATAAATCGGCATTTACAGTCAAGGTAAGGAAAATAAAATATTGTATGTGTCGTAGTAGTAAGTTTAGATATAGCATAATTATTTCTCATTGAAATTTGTCACTATTTTCTCATAACTAACCTAAAATATTGTTGTCAATTTTTCATAAGGAAGATTCCTAATTTGAGATACCAAATGGGCGCTGTATTTGAGACTATCTTAAATTAGGCAATCAAATGATGGTTCAATTTTTCATTACAGATGCCAAAAAAACACAAGCAATGGGGGCTATGGTTAGATCTGTAAAGGCAGTGCGTAATAAAGAGATGGGATGTTTAAAAGCCTCAAAAGTTTTTGGTGTACCTAAGCGCACTGTCGAAAGTTATTTGAAGTCAGATAAAAGCCCTGAAGAACTTGTCACATTATCGATTAACCGGAAACCGTTTTGTTCTAAAGAATTAGAAAACGAATTAGTTAAATATGCTCTAGCCATGGAACCACGCTTTTATGGTATGAAGTTAGGTGATATGAAGAGAATGGCATTCGAACAGGCCATCAGGAATAAATTACCTCATCCATTTAACGGAGTCAGTAAATCAGCTGGGAAAAAATGGCTGAAGTTATTTTTGAAGAGACAATCAGAACTCTCGATGAGAACACCCCAAGGTATGTCTGCTGCTCGTATAAAATCTTTCACTCCTGAAAAAGTCTCAGCGTTTTTTGACCTTTTTGGCCAGAATATTTCAAGCTTTAAAAACCTTTCCAAAGAGTGTTCAATGTCGACAAAACGCGCATTACGATAGTCCAACATAACTATAGTAAGGTTTTATCACTGAAGGGAAAAAAATAAGTTTCAACGTTAACTTTCTCAGAAAGAGGCAATTATTATTTTTTCCACGCAAAAACATGAAATCAGAACTAATACTTGGAGCTCCTGCTGGAGCGGTAGCTGAGTGTCACATATCAGGTTGGGTTCAAACCGATATCTTCACGAGATAGTTGAGGCATTTCATCAAATTTACAAAACCACAGCTGCCGATCCAGTTCTACTTGTGTTGGATGGTCATTACTCACTTACGAGAAACATTGAACTCATAGATTTAGCTAAAGAAAATTATGTTACGATTATTTGTCTCCCGCCTCATTCGACCAACAAGATGCAGCCTTTAGACGTTTTATTCATGTCTCCATTGAAGACCTATTACGCCCAAGAGACAGAGAATTGGCTCCGGGAAAACCAATTAAGCTTTGTATCCCCATACGCCGTTGCTTCTATATTTTGCAAAACTTACAATAGAGCTGCCACTATGGAAATATTGTGTAATCAATTCAGAAAAACGGGATTAGTGCCTTTAAATAGAAACATCTTTAGAGATTCTGATTTTGGTGTGCATGCCATGGGAAACGAAACAGGTATTTGAGAACAACACCTCTTAGGAAGAATCAAAACAGCAGCAAGCTCAACTGAAGTACCAAAATGAAAGTGAAGTGATGCCTGCTTAAACGAAAGACAGAAATTTACGAACACCAACTCCACCCTCTGCAAATCAGTCTCAAAGAGACTATATTTCTCCCACGGATATTCGTTCTCTGCCTGAATACAAAAATCGAGAAACTAAGGCGAATATTAGGGCTGGAAAAGCATCAATAATCACTCTTACTTCTTACAAAAACAAATTACAAGAAAGTTTAGAAAAAAAAGCTGACAGGAGAATACCTAAGAAAAAATCAGCAGAGAGTTAGAACCTGTAGGAAAACACTTGAAGAAATTGGTAAAAAAATCCACATCAGTTCCAAAAAAAACTTCTGTTATAAAACAGGACCAATCTTCCTCATCAGGGTTACAACAGAAAAGAAAAAAACGCCTATCTTCCTCTAGCTCAAGCTCGGAGAGCGACACTAGTTTTACATCGGCTGATTCCTCTTCAGACAAATCCGGAGGAAGCGATACCGAATGTTTGTTTCGCTCGGCCAGATTTTCCGAAGACAAGCATGACGAGCAGTGGGAAAAATGTGTAAACTGCAGCAGATGGGCCCATGAAGAGTGTGGAGAAATTAAAGATAATCATTTTATATGTTCATTCTGTAATGGAAAGGGTTTTTGAGTAGTATCAAAATTGAGGGGTTAGGTTTAATCATGTCTCAAATTAGGCAACCTTTTATTTTATCGGACAATTTACAAGAAGAAACATTAAGTTCAATAACTTCCCTCGATAGCTGTTTTAATTTAGTTTTTTTGCAGCATTGTTTTGTTAATACACTAAGCAATGTAGTGGTAGATGCATGACAAAATTTCAAAACAAGTTACTAGTATCAGAGGTGACAACTAACCTATGTCGTAGTACATAAATTAGAAGTCAGTAACCCACTCCAAAAAATAAAGTTAATAAAATTTGGCCTTAACAAAAGAAAGTTGTGATTGTCAAATAAATAAAATATAAAAGGATCCTACGTTGTAGATTATTTTTAATTTCCTACAAAATTTGGATAGATTCGGATGAAATGAGAACTGATTTACTTTGGATAATGTATTATAAACCAATAAATTAAAATAAAACTTACATGCAAACCACAATAACATTTAATATTTATTCCTGCGCAGGCTGCTTATAAAAAGGAAAACCTCCAGTAACACGTTATACAAGGTTCACACACAAGTGCCTGCTTTGCCCTTATTTTATTAGTTCAAACAAAAAAATTTAAGGCGGAGAATTCTTTCCGATATATTTCGAGAACAAAAGCGTACAAAAAATATGTCGTCTACCTTTAAGGGTAATTATACATAATTTTTTTTTATTATTATTTAATTTTTAAGTCTGTAACTCTACAGCAAGTATTCTAATACAATATAAATAAAAATTTCTTCAAGGATGAATTTTATTACGAATTTATGAAAAAAGTGTCTCAAATTTGGGTCCCTTCCTCTATTAGTCTATATGCAAATACTAGAGAAAAACATGATGAAATACTTAAAATGGTGCTAAATTAGCAGATGTTAAATTCAATTTAGCTAAATGTAAATTTGCGCAAAATGAAATTAATTCGTGGGTCATACCATTTCCAGTAATGGAATTTCACCTGATAATAATAAAATAAAAGCAATTTTAGAAATGGAAAGTTCTAAATGCAAAAATAATCTAAAGAAAATACTAGGGTTAGGTAGTAAATTATGTATATAAATTCATTAATAATTTTGCAAATGATACAAATTCTATTAAACAACTTCTTAAAAAAGATGTAGAATTTAGATAGGAAGTTGAGCATGAAAACGAATTACAAAGGATAAAAAGAAAACAGAACATCCAGTATTGCAATTGTATAATGTAAACAAACCAGTAACATTATCAGTTGATAGTAGTTCAACGGGATTAGGGGCAGTTTTGCTGCAGAATAATTTACCTGTGACTTATGCTTGTAAGGCTTTAACAGAAACTCAAATTAGATATAGTCAAATTGAAATGAAATGAAAATGAAATAATTGTAGACTCAGAAATGCAAGAATTAAAAAAGTGTATAATTAACGGATGGCCAAATTCAAAGAAAAAGTACCAGATAACATAAAACAGTATTATCAATATAGGTCTGAAATAACATTTGTGGATGATATTATATACAAAGGACAGACAATTTTAATTCCCAAAGCTTTAAGAAATGATGTATTAAATAATGTTCATTACAATCATTCAAGCTATAAAAAATGTAGTAAATTAGTAAAAGAATCAATTTTTTGGTCAAATTAAATTTTGAAATTAAACAAATGAATAAAAATAAAAATTCTCAAAAATCTGAACCGCTTAAAACACACGAAATTCGTAAAATTACATGGAGAAAATTAAAATACAGTAAATATGTAGAAGTAGAAATATTGGGTCAAAATTTGACAAGTTCTAATGTTACAAATAAATTAAAATCAATTTTTGCTAGGCACGGTATATCACCAATTATAATTACCGATGGCGTTCCTCAATATTCTAGTAGAGAATTTTATAACTTTGTTAATGATTGGAAGTTTAATCATAAGATTTGGACACCTGGCATAATTTTAGATCGCATTGACGATAGAGTTTATAAAATTAAGTTAGGTAATGGTTCCATTTAATTAGAAACGAAAATTTATAAGGGAAAACAAAGGGGCTTTAAATGACGACAATAATATGTGATATTCTACGATTAATAACTCAATAACGGCTCAATATAAAGACAACATATTATACGAGCAATAATAACGATAATAAAGGGTAGGTAATTTATAATTAATAACCCTGTACTTAATCGCAACCTTTATTGATTTTACTAAAGCATTTGACAGATATTCTGTTGCGCATCAAGTTAAATCATTTATATGGATTCGATCATTGCAGTGTATCTTTAAAAAAACATATTTGTATAAAAGATTAATAACGGTAATTGATTTGTTCTTCGTTGAGGAGGGGCACCAAAAAACCACTATGTCGTTTTTTTGCAGGCAACGTTTCGTGCAGCAGAATGTGCACTTCTTCAGGCCTCTGTTTATTAAAAGGAATACATTTAACGGTAAATTATATACATATACATCATATATATTAATCTAATTATAGGTGATTGACTCGACTACTTACTTAAAACAGAAAAATGGTCCGCCACTAAATAAGTGTAAAAAGCACGTAGATATTAAACAAACACAAAATAAATTAACAATTAAATGTAAATAAATATCTCTAATAAAACACACACTCTATACGTAGAAACGAACAAACATGAATGACTAGATAACAATATGATAATGGGAATTCCTCCTTCTATTTTATTTTAGTGATTAAATTTCTATAAATATTGCTTAAATTTTGTGTGTCCGTAAATTATAATTAATGTTATTGTTGTGTTTGATGATGTATATCATTTCAGCTATTAAACGTTTTTTATAATTACTTTCTACATTTAAAATCGTAGGATTATCAAAATTGAAATTATGACTCATCTCAATATGGTATACGGCTAACGTAGAGTCTGGTTTTTGTTTTTGCAATCGTACTTATGATTTTTATCCTATTACATGTTTTTTGTTTGGTTTGGCCAACATAGCATTTATTGCAGTTAAGACAGTCTATTTGGTACTGGGTGAACAAATAAGAATGCAGAGTGTTATATCTCAGGAACTACTCATCGTAGAGATTTGCGGTAAAAAATTTCATAACAAAAGTGGCCATAAAAAAAAGTTGGAAATTATTTTCAAATTATTAAGATGGCCGCTAGGGGGCGTAGCCGCCATCTTGAATTTAAAAATTTGGATTTAGTCGGGTTTTGCTATATTAACACAACAAATAAATAAATGCTTTTATAGTTGAAAAGAGATTTCCTTAGGTTACAATTCTGACCGTATTTATGGTCATCGTAATTTGGCATGTCGCCGCTAGAGGGCTTTTCCGAAATTATCACGGAAATTGCGATTTTTCTCGGAAAACTTAAATGGAACGGTATCATTTTCTTATCATAAAAAAATAGTAAAATTAAGCCCAAATAAGCTGGTGAAAACCGCACCTCGATATCTTATTCCTAACCTAAAATATCTATATTTCGGTCAGATTTTCAATTTTTTCTTAAAAATTTTGGATAAAAATACTATATTCTGAAATTTATTCGAAAAGTGCGATAAATTGCAAGAAGAACAGAATAAATCTCATCTTCTTTACCACGACAAGGTCAAAAATCAGTCGATTTTTGAATAAAAATAACAACGGACAAGGGTTGTTTTTACGAGTAACTTTATTTTCTCTATCAAACTCAAAATTCGTAAAAAAAACATAAATAACTTCGATAGTCATCAATTTAGTAATTTTATTGAGTAATTTTCAGTATAATTTAAAGGGCATAATTTATGCTTGGCACATATTAAAATTAAACTAGATAGGTAGGAAAAGGTAAAGTATTTGAAAATAAAATGACAGGACGCGGCGTTCTGACAATCAGTTAAATGTCAATTCATGTCGATCAAATAGAACTAAAGAATGGATTTTTTTCTATTTTATTTATAAGACGGTCAACGGAAAATTATTGTAACTAACTCGCATATTAAAATAACATTAATTATGGAGACTTTTAATTGTCGAGATCGCTGTCGTTAATATACTTTTCGTAAATAACTATTAATGTGTCCTTAAGTGTTCAAACTGCCGCCCATCATGCTCTATGCACAGTTGAAGCCTTTGCTGCGTGGAAAGGACCGCCGCTTCAATTTCGGTTCTTGGCAGGCTGTTGATTGCATTGTGAATCCTTTCTTGCATATTTTTCTAGTTGTAGGTTCTGTTTGAAACACAATGTCCTTTAGTCGCCCCATAGATAAAAATCCAGACAAGTTAAGTCCGGGGACCTGGCAGGCCATGGAAATAGGCTTCCCTTCCAATCCACCGGTCTGGAAACATCTCATTCAAATATTGTCTTACATTCACGGCAAAATGTGCTGGACAACCATCTAATTGTAGAAACATATTTCGACGTGTTTCTAACGGCACATCTTCTAATAAAATTGGCAAATGGTTCTGTAAAAATCAAGAAAGACATTGCCATTTAGGTGTTGATTAAAGAAAAATGGTCCAATAATGCTTCCTCCCAAGATGCCACACCACACATTAACGCTCCATCTTCCTTGATGTTGGACTTCACGAAGCCAATGGGGATTTTTTCGGACCAGTAGTGCACATTGTGTATGTTGACTTTGCCGTTGCTATTAAATGTGGCTTCGTCAGTCCAAAGAATTTGAGACACAAATTTTCTATCCAGTGGCAATAATTTAATCGATAATCAAAATCTTCTTCACTTAAACTCTGGTGTAACACTAAATGATAGGGTCGAAGTCTAAAACAAAAACAGTATATTTCAATATGGTCTAACATAACTAATTTATAGTAGTAGTTAATAATAGGGGTTAGTAGTTGTTGTAGTTAGTTGGTTTATAGTAGTAATAGTTCGTTAATAGTAGTTAGTAGGTAGTAATGGTAGTTAGATGGTAGTATACTTACTGTTATTTAGTTATTTATTTTATACATTAGAACTTACCTATGATCCTTCAGAATATATTAAACCGTAGACCGAGATATGCCTAAGGCGGTAGATAAAGCTCTCGTACTAATATGCGGATTAAATTCAATGTAGGCCAAGACGTTTATGACATTTTCCTCAGTTTTTCCATTGCTACGTCTGCGAAATGTGGAACGAAAGCTACCAGTGGTACGCAAACGCTGAACTAAGCGAGGAAAAATTCTCGCATCGCGAAAACGCCGATTTGGATAACGAGCACTATAAATTCTTTGAGCTAATGCCGCATTTTGAAAGCATTCAAAATAAACGGCAATCATATCAACGCATTCGTCGTTTGTAAAAGGCATTTTACCTAAAGTTTGTAACGCGGGCAAGTAACACCTCTAAATAAAATTTGACGTTTCTTTGAAATATTGCCATCTTTTGTTTTTTCTTTTTCATGACCTACTACTTATTATTTACCTTTTCCTACCTATCTAGTTTAATTTTAATATGTGCCAAGCATAAATTATGCCCTTTAAATTATACTGAAAATTACTCAATAAAATTACTAAATTGATGACTATCGAAGTTATTTATGTTTTTTTTTACGGATTTTGAGTTTGATAGAGAAAATAAAGTTACTCGTAAAAAACAACCCTTGTCCGTTGTTATTTTTATTCAAAAATCGACTGATTTTTGACCTTGTCGTGGTAAAGAAGATGAGATTTATTCTGTTCTTCTTGCAATTCATCGCACTTTTCGAATAAATTTCAGAATATAGTATTTTTATCCAAAATTTTTAAGAAAAAATTGAAAATCTGACCGAAATATAGATATTTTAGGTTAGGAATAAGATATCGAGGTGCGGTTTTTACCAGCTTATTTGGGCTTAATTTTACTATTTTTTATGATAAGAAAATGATACCGTTCCATTTAAGTTTTCCGAGAAAATTGCAATTTCCGTGATAATTTTGGAAAATGCCCTCTAGCGGCAACATGCCAAATTACAATGACCATAAATACGGTCAGAATTGTAACCTAAGGAAAGCTCTTTTCAACGACACCAAGCGCATTAAATTATGTTTGGCCATTTTGAAATTGTTGGCATTTGTTTACAAGCATTTTCAAAGACCCCTCTTCACTTTACTTTTAGAGATAGGAAAAAAAGTATTAAATCAAAAGATGAGGATTTTCCTCAACTATAAAAATTATTTATTTATTTGTTGTGTTAATATAGCGAAAACCCGACTAAATCCAAATTTTTAAATTCAAGATGGCGGCTACGCTCCCTAGCGGCCATCTTAATAATTTGAAAATAATTTCCAGCTTTTTCTTATGGCCACTTTTGTTATGAAATTTTTTACCGCAAGTCTCTACGATGAGTAGTTTCTGAGATATAACACTTTGCATTCTTATTTGTTCACCCTGTACACTACATTGTGTTTGTCAATAATGTCTGTCTTCTCTTTTAATTGTGTGTAGATAATGTTATGAATAGTATTGGTATTGTAATTAGCTATGTGGACGTCAGTAGTTTTTTAGTAATGGATAAGGTGTTTAGTCAAGTTAGGTATATTAATAATTTTAGTGTACGTATATTGAGAATTAGGGGATTAATTGGTGATGGTGTGTTAGTGTTACAATTATAGTATAAGATTCTGTTAATAATGCTAGTAGGATGATTGTTATTTTTCAATATATTTTTTTAGAGAGGTTAGATTTTTTGGGAGTTATATAGGACTACTTACATTTGTAATTTTGTTTTTCATAGATTTAACTATGTTTATTTTTTGGTGCTGTTGGTGATTTAATAAATAATTGATACTCCTATTGGATGCCATGGGTTTAAAATACCAGTCAGTTAATAATTTGTTGCTGTCTTGATCTTTAATCAACCTCACATCTAAAAAGGGTAATGAATTATCTTTTTCAATCTCGTACGTAAATTTTAAATGTAGACGATATTTGTTAAAAGTATTATGTATTTCTTCTTCAGGGATGCAAGTGATTACATCATCAACATAACATATCATAAAACAGGTTCAAACAATAAATTGTTACGAACATATAAAAGTAAATCGTGCGTTATTAAGTTTGCTAGAATAGGTAAAGCAGGGTTGCCCATTGCTGTTCCAAATTTTTGCAAGTATATTTTTTTATTATATGTGAAGTAACTTGCATCAAACAAAAACTCTACAATGTGTGTGAAGAATGTTAAATCTAGTGTAGTAAATGCTTTTTTCTTCAAGCGTGCTAAAATATGAATTTTACTATACCGCATTGAATATATAGAACGATTACATTATTTTACGGCGTACAATAATATTATTATTTTACGCTCAATTAGTAACTTAGTTTGCCGGTAGAGGTATTAGCACTTTTAAGCAGAAACGCCATTTAAAATTTAAACTTTTAAAAATGTCGCAAATTGAAGGAACTCCACCTAAAATAAAACAAATCGCCGATGCCTTAGTTGAAAATTTGATCCCCAACAAATTGCGCAAAATATATGATTTTGCTTACAATAAATTTTTGAAATGGGCGCAAGAAAATAATATAATCAATTACACAGAAAATGTTATGTTAGCGTATTTTTCCCATTTGGCGGAAACTATGAAAAGTTCGTCATTATGGGCACAATATTCCATGCTAAAGTGCCAATTAAATATTAAACATGACATAAACTTAAAAACTTACGAAAAATTAATTTCCTTCTTGAAGCGCCAAGCTGATGGGTATCAACCAAAAAAAGCAAAAGTTTTCTCAAAAGAACATTTTAATAACTTTTTACAAAATGCGCCAAACAATGAATATTTGGCCATGAAGGTAATTTCAAATATAACTTTTTCAATCGCCAAAGTAGATACTATTTTCTTAGATCGTATTAATATTCGGAGTTAGTGGGGCATGTCGTTGCGACGAACTAGTCAATTTAAGAATACAGGATATCGAAGACCTGGAACGTATAATACTAGTAAAAATTCCTAATACTAAAACGAATAAGTCACGGACATTTACCATAGTTGGAGATTTTATTTAAATTTATGTAGACAATATATGACACTTCGACCTAATGACATCAACATAACAAGATTCTTTTTAAAATACCAAAATGGTAGATGCCACCGTGTCGTTATGGGGATACATAAAATTTCAGGTATACCAAAACAAGTGGCAACTTTTTTTAAAACTACCTAATCCAGAGGAATACACTGGTCATACACTGCGACGAACCTCAGCTACATTGTTAGTTGACAATGGTGGAGACATTACCACTCTAAAAAGACACGGTGGATGGAAATCTAACAATGTAGCAGAGGGATATATCGAAGACTCCCTTTCAAACAAACGTGAAATTGCCAATAGAATATTAGGGTGCGATGAAGGTAACACATCTACCGTAACATCAGGTGATCTTAACAGGCCTAGTACTTCCACCGCAACATCGAGCATATCCAAGTCAAGTGAATATGAAATCCATCACGACTATAATGACGTCAATGTCAGTTCTAAAACAGCAAGTAGTGGATTAAATATTATTAACTCGACATTACAAAATTGTACCTTTAATATTACTATAAATAAGAAATAGGTATTTTTTCCACTATATAGTTACTACAAAAAGAATGTTTGTTTTAAGTTTTCATCTGAAATAAGAGTTAATTATTATTATTGTTGTATTGTTAAATAATTATAGCTTTCTTTCTTACTCTACAAATTAATACAAAAATTTTCCTTTTACAAACCGTGTTAATACACACAACAAAAATAATGTTGTTTGACAGTCATGTTTGACAGTTGTAAAGTTGAGTTAACGCTGTTGCCTATTCATTCTAAAACCACCTCAATTACTTCAAGAATTTGGTTTTTTTACGCTTGAAGAAAAAATAGTATATGCTACACGGAGTCGAACGCCTTTTTGTGTTTTGCAAGTACCTTCGCTCAACACAAAAAGAATCCGTTCTACTCCTAGTAGCATAATATACTATTATATGACTATGTTGGCCAAACCAAACAAAAAAAAATGTAATAGGATAAAAAAATCATAAATACGATTGCAAAAACAAAAACCCAGACTCTGCGTAAATCGTACACCATATTGAGATGGGTCATAATTTCAATTTTGATAATCCTACGATTTTAAATATACAAAGTAATTATAAAATCGTTTAATAGCTGAAATGATATACATCATCAAACACAACAATAACATTAATTATAATACAGACACACAAAATTTAAGCAATATTTATAGAAATTTAATCACGAAAATAAAATAGAAGGAGGAATTCCCATTATCATATTGTTATCTAGTCATTCATGTTTGTTTGTTTCTACGTATAGAGTGTGTGTTTTATTAGAGATATTTATTTACATTTAATTGTTAATTTATTTTGTGTTTGTTTAATATCTATGTGCTTTTTACACTTATTTAAGTGGCGGACCATTTTTCTGTTTTAAGTAAGTAGTCGAGTCAATCACCTATAATTTAGATTAATATATATGATGTATATGTATATAATTCACCGTTAAATGTATTCCTTTTAATAAACAGAGGCCTGAAGAAGTGCACATTCTGCTGCACGAAACGTTGCCTGCAAAAACGACATAGTGGTTTTTTGGTGCCTCTCCTCAACCAAGAACAAATCAATTACTGAAATCTTATAGGAGGAAATATCTACCTTTCATTATTAATAACGGCGTTCCGCAAGGTTCAATACCTGGGCCACTACTTTTGTAATTTTCCTCTCAAACTTAATGGTGATTGCGAATGTATCCTATAGCTGACAATGCGACTCTAATGAATACAGTTTTGATATGAAGACGGTGGTGAATAAATCCAACATTTATAAAACTTGGTGCAACTATAATAAACCTGTATTAAACTCGATTAACACTAAATCTTGCTATTACTTTGCAATAGATAGAATTATATACTAGCAACCAAATTTCTTGATTGGTTTACTAAACTTGATTTTAATAGTCATTTTTAATGAATTATACAAAAAATTAAATTGTTCGATTTTTTTATTAAACCGGCATGCTATTAGTAGGTACGTCCAAAACTTATGCATAACAACATTTCTTATGCTATTTTAGTCTGGGGCCACTATTTTACGACTCCACAGAAATGATGTCCGCATAATAACCGAATTAGGACATAGCGAAGATTGCCGCACAACCTTCACACTGTTACAAATATTAACAAATTGAAATGTTTGTGCTATGCAAGAAAACACTCAGTAAATTTTCTATTCAATCTGAATTTTACAATTATGAAACCAAATGCAAAAACAATATTAGAACTAATCGTTGTAAACTAACCAAGATGGTTCAATTTTCCAGACCCAGTTGCTCTTTAACATGTTACTATTAGACATTTACCTATAAGTAGGTCTAAAGAAATAATTAGAAAGTTTTCACTAAATACGCGTTTTTTGATTTTTGAGAATTTTATATTTGCACCTTAACAATTGATATGTGATGTCAATGTTATTTATTTTTGGTCAAAAGTAAATCGCATAAGAACAGGCCATTCAAAATGCAACTCTATGTTGTTTAAATGTGGTCTGATTTCTAATCCAAATTGTGACGTTAAAGAAATATTTTTTTGCTTATTTTTTAAAAACTCGGAAATGATCCAACTTAAAAAAACGAACGCAGGTTTAACTTCAAACCTGTTTTTATCCAAAACGGGTGCTTTGAACGACAAATACTAAGAGTATCTTTTGTAGATAAAATTGAATGGAGAATAGGTCAGCTTAGTCAAAAATGATACACAATGCGACACTAAAGAGTTAGGGTTAATTAAATTCAGGAACAACACTGCATGTGGCGCTCTCTAACATTAAACAAAAAATTAAGTTAATATTTGAGTTTTTGTCATCAATATACTCAGTATCCCGAATTTCGTCCAATTGCCATGTTACTTAACAAAAAATATAAGCAACAAACCAAATAAAATAGTTTTTTGATGCCCCGTTCCTCAGAAACCAAGACGTTGCGCACCCATGTTCTTATAAACTTTTATCTTAAAATTAGTCAAAGATTCACTCTTTAAAGTTTGTACATAAACTTAATTAACAACCCGCATATAAATACTAACGTGGGTAAGGGTTGGCATGTTTGGGTTTTAGTGGTTTTCCTAAACCTTGAAGCTAATGCTTTGCCAAGACGAACCAATCCACAATTGCACACGGTTTCGTCACCACACTATACAGGTTTATACTGATCTTTTGGGGCACCGTACATAACACTTACATTACAATACAATATTTAAAATGTACCATACGAATAAATCAAATAAATAACATTTTTCTAATTTTGACATGTAAAGTGACATTTCCGCGTAATCAAAGTAAGTATTGAAACCATCTACTTAGTTACGAAAAGTAGAACTTCAGTTGGTATTTCTCAAACCATGTTTACTGTTTGAGGTTATTGACTTAAGCACGTTTACTCTGTTTTGTCAAAATTAGAAAAAATCTTGTATGTAACACGTAACGAAACATTCGTTACAAAAAAATCATCCGTTTCGTCACTGATTACATAAATAGTTACTATAATTGATCCTAATTTAGAACAACGACAAGTGTAAATACGCGTGTAAATAAACACTACTTATTAAATATATTATTATTTTTATAAGTAAAATGTGTGTCTTGCGACATCTCGTGTAAACATTGACACGTGTGAATAGTATAAACTAAGTAAAATGCCAACAGTTAACTGCAACAACATGTGTATATTAAAATGCAGAGCGCTATCTAAGCGATAGCTTTAATGCTTGAAACACACGTTGTCGATAAAGCCATTATCTTTATCTTAATCGACAACGTGTGTTTCAATCATTAAAGCTATCGCTTAGATAGCGCTTTGTACTTTAACACACACATGTCGTTACTGTTAACTGTTGGCATTTTTCTTATTATTATTTTTATTATTTAACGAAAAAGGACATGTATTTCTAGAAAAGCCGTGTTAATCCGTATGGGATGAGCTACATTACTCATTTAATTCCACTTATTTTTTTCTGTATCTGAATTTACTCCAATTTATTAAATTAAAGAGGCGATTGTTAAATAGATTAAAAGTATACAGGGTATACGAATGCATGTTAGACGAATAATGAGAACGGAAAAACCGATTCAGCTGAAAACTTGTAACTTTATCAGGGTGTATTTTAAAATCACCGACCAACGAAAACTGAATCTTTTGTAATTTCTGGGATATCTTAAAAAATCTTAAAAACAATTATTTTTTAAACACCCTATATCTCGGTTACGAAGCATTTTTGGAAAAGCAATGATAACAATTTTTGTATTTTTTTGGATCATAGAATCTTCAGTTTTCGTTTGTCGGTGATTTTAAAATACACCCTGTATAAATGAACTAAATGAAGAAGCTCTACTTACTACAAATATTTTCATGCCGGTATCACTTAATTTGTTATTTTAAATACAACGCCACAATTTTTACTTAATTTTTGGTTTCCGCATAAAATTTTACGTCTTCTACTACCACGTTTGGTATACCTATCTCTTACCATTATTAAGAAAGAAAATAATTTTAGGCGTTGGCAACGAAAATTAGAATCTACTGAAAATAAAACATAAAAGGCAAATAGGTAAGCGAAACTTGTACAACGGTTAGACATAATATTGGACTATTTTTTCATTGTTAGACATTTTTTATATTTATTTCTAGTGGAGATCAGGGAGTAACGGTATTTAAGAAAGTCATTTTTTTAAATTGCAACTGGGTTTATTTAGATTCTCATTCAATTCATAATTTAATTACATCTCTGTTGATATATCATGTTCCTATACCTAAACTGAATGATTTTGTGTTATCTGCGTTTTGAGGTAGGTTATTCATACGTCTTTTTCTGATGTCCACTATAAGTCTACACATTTTGTTTCTTCAAACACCACTAAATATTACATTGACTTCTGTCTTCAAACATTGAAAAAAAAATAATTACATTAAATATGCTCTTCATAAATTTGGTAACACTAAACATATCTTTAATTCACAATCACTGGTGTAATGCGTTAATTCCTAATATTTTAGAGGATGAAAAACCTGCCATTCCTAACTTAAAAAACTTTCTTATGTATGGAAACTTAATAGCTGTTCTCTTTCCGACCAAAAAATTAGAGACGGAATTAAAAAAAAATTACTGTTAATTTAATAGATTGTCTTTATGATTTCTGTTAGCAGGTTTCACTTTCCTAAAACTGTTTTATTTATGAATAAATCCTGCAACAATTCTAATAATAAAGAAGGTTGTTGGTTCTTAAAATGCAAAAAAGGAAACAATTCTATTTTAGGTCTACGTCAGTATTAAATAAGCGTAAACCCGAGTATCCCCACAGAACTCTCAATTTAACATGGTTTTTCAGTTTTCAGTCACGACCAATCATTCGAAATAGTCGAAAGTTTAATAATAAAGGAAAGTCCATGTTTCTTTTGCTTAACATTAATTGAAACACTGTTACTTCGACAAGGTAAACAATAAAGAAAAAGCCGTTTTTCAATAAGAGAATTTGACGCTTTTATGAAAACAGTACAGCTGGTAATTGCTTGCACGCAGGGTTATGTACTTAATAAAGCTGTTCTCGAAATAGCGTAAAACAATAATATTATCAACTGAGAATTTCCGTGTTTGCAAACAATCCATTTTTCAAACAATAAGAATATGCTATTGCAACATATTTGATACAGGGTTGTCACACATTGGTGGTGGACTAAACATACAGCTTAAAGCAAACGTTACCGCTGAGCTAATCTTTATTTCCTCTGCACTCTACGTTAGAAATTAAAAACGCGGTTATTGTTTTACTACACTTTTAGTAAAAACTTTACGAAGACAGGTAGTATGTATCTTGTGCGTGAAAACAATTTGAGTGTATAGATTCGCCATACTGACTAATGAAATTTTTGTAAAGTTTTGATCCAAAGCATTCAAAATAAAAAATTACTGGTTTGCATTGACAAAATTTTTACAAAACCATCCAATATGAAAAATTTATTTTGCTGATGTTTGCATTGTAGCTTCAGGGCATATGATAAATAAAAATTTAATTTCTGTAATTAAAGTAATTTAAAAAATTGAATTTAAACTTAATTCTTCAATAATTTGACAGTCGGCTTTCTCCGCCCTCTTTTATCTTTCGTTTTATTAGACAGGTGGCATCTAAAGAGTTTTCGAGATAAAATGGTGTTATATTGTTACAGACAACACGGATTAACCGATGTATTTGCTGTAACATTGATCTGGGACACACTGTATATCCAAATTTATTAAAACCCCTGCTGCGAATTTATTATAGAATAGTTTTGCCTTCATTACTGAAGTCGTCGAAGAACCACAGAACGCGAAAATCGCCGTCTTAGACTATTGGCTTTACGGGACCGCTTCTCTTCCAGACGGGCGATTGCGGACCAGTGGTTTGAAGAACATGGAAGACCGATTGGGATGCGAACCGTTTATAGACGGATAAGAACCTTTGGGTTCTTTTCATACCGTCCCCTTTTTGTGCTACCACTGACTCCAGAGCATCGACGTTATCGTCTAGCGTGGTGTAGAAAACGGGCAAACGGGGACCAAGAATGGAATTTAATTGTCTTTAGTGATGAATCCAAATTCTGTTTGGGTATGCATGACGGTCGTGCAAGGGTGAGCAGACGAGGCGGTGAAAGACAAGGTCCCCAATTTTCTGTGAATAGGCATGTGCACCACACAGTTGGAGTTATGGTATGGGGAGCTATTGCTATTGGAAGTAGGTCACCTTTGGTCTTTATTAGAGGTAACATGACCGCTGCGCGCTACATCCAGGAGGTCCTAGACCCCCATATTGTACTTTATGTTCAGACCATCCCCAACAGCACATTTCAACAAGACAACGCACGACTTCATGTTGCTAGGGTTTCTTTGGCTTATTTTGAGGCCAATCAAATTGCTTTGTTGCCTTGGCCACCAAGATCTCCCGATCTTTCGCCCATCGAGCACGTCTGGGATATTATGGGAAGAAGATTACTAAATTTACCTTACCCTGCACAGACTCTAGCGGCTTTGCAGCATTAGTTACAGATAGCATGGGATGAGATACCTCAAGAAGAAATCGATCACCTCATTAGAAGTATGCCCAGACGTGTTAATGAGTGCACTAGACATCGTGGTGGAGCAACACATTATTAAGTTTTTTGAAGAAGTTAACAGTTTATTTTTTATCAAATTGTGATCCTTTACTAATCTAATTCGTATAGACTAGTATACCAAAAATTGTTCAAATAAATTCATTATTACTGGTTGTTCTTCTTTCTATGTCACTTAGTATATTTTGTTCCTAAAAGTTTTCTATGTAGTCGCATTTCACAAATTTCTGCCGAAACAGTATTTGCATAAAATTGTAATTTTTAGCACACCTTCGCAGCATTCCTCCCGAAAAGGCTGAACCTCAATTTGATGACCTTATTAACTTGACGTCGAACATAATAAATACATTCAAAAGAAATCATACCAACGCAAGCTCGCGAAACGAAATATGTAAGATTAATTTTATCATATAGCTACATATTTAAGAGCAATTGTTTTAGTCATGCGATACCTTTTGGACGTGGAGGTGTGGATGCGAAATATTAATTTTGTGTATGGAACTCTTAGATGCAGATCGGGAGTTGATTTTTTAACATGCGCTCAATATCTAGAGTCATTAGCAAACATGCATTTTTCCGAAGAACTTTCCGACGATTGCCTCACCGAAGTAATTAAAGGATCCGTTTTAGATAACCGCTTATGCGAAATCAGCAGCCCCTGCGTCGAATTTGTGGACAGTAACATAGTTCTTCCTGGTTACGGAATCACTCATCAGTAAGGCCAAACTAAAATTATTCTAAGAATTTATATAAAATTTTAGGTTGCTTTTGGTGCAATCCGCCCGCGCACTTAAATGTAATTGGGACATGGCCTGGATTCATAAAAGAATAGGAGATTTTTGCTCGAGAATTTATCGTGAATCGACAAAAATTCAAAATTGTGGTTATATACCAGCTTTAGACGATTTATTTATTGAAGAAGGTATTTTTCAAAAATACGTTTGGTTTGGGTTTTATATTTCTTGTTTCAGTTGTACTATGCGGGTTTGAAGGTTTTGGTGAATTCTTATCTAGAGAATGGATGGAACATATTTTGAGAGTAAAATCTTCGTACGGATGTTACGGTACTTTTACTTCAACCAGTATGTTCGAAAAACGAGAAGCCAACCTAATTAAACATAATTGCATCGATCATACGACGGGTTTGGGAGCGGCAGCCTTAAGTTTATTTCTCAGATTTTTAACTGAAGCGAGAAAAGGAGGAAGATTTTTAATAGCTGCACGTAATACAGATTATAATAATAATACTATCGCAGTGTAATATTACAATAACTCTACTGTGTAAAAAATTAGAAATTTGTTGTTTTTCTAGTAGTGCTTCAATGATTCAACATTTTTTTTAACATGAAATAAAAATGTGCATAGTTTGTAATTCTACAATAATGTCTAAATGAAAATAACATATTATAATGTGTTCAACAATAGAGTATCTATGTACGTTCAACAAGTAAATGGTACAACCTCGTTCTAACGTGGCACATCAAAATAGTAATCTATCAAAAACTTGCTGACAAAAGTATAAATAGTTTACACAATTTTGGCGGTCTTTATTTAGTTAATATATTGCGCTGTAAAGTTATTTTAAATAATAAAAAAAATATTTTGAATTGAAACATGATTATTCAAATTAATGGTTTCTTTTCAAATCGAAAGTAGATTAATAAATATTAATTTTAGAAATCAATTAAAATTATCTTATTCTATATAATAAAGCGTGTATTTTTTTCATGTCTGTCTCCGAAATTAAACGGGTACTTCTAAACGTCGTAGAGACTTGAAATTCGGCATGCCGATGGGTCTTGGCTTCAAACGAACGGGAAAATTAAAAAAAATTCCATTCAGGGGCGGGGCCAGGGGCGCCTCCGTTCTAGCATTATTAAATTCATACATTAAAAATTGTCTGTCAATCGACGGGCTTTTAATCTAGTGTAAATAATATTTTATTTAGTTGCAATAAAAAGTTTGTAGGCAGTTTACCATAAAGTATAGAATAGAAGTATTGTTTTAAAACGCGTATCCGTTTTAATTAAAAAGTGTGGATACACAAAGTCTGTAGTGTACATGACAAAAAGTGCATTTTGGTTTGGTGACGAACAGATGGGAAAAGATTAGTTATCTATGTTGGTGTTGTGTGAAATACAATTCGTTAGCAAAAGTGTGAGAAGTGAACTCTATGTTCTAGAAAAGGGGAAAGAAATAAACTGATAAAAGAATCGAAATATTTCAACGCAACCCATGCCGGCAGACTTCATCGACATGTTACAATAAAGTTAAATTTCATTTTTATTATCATCCGTATACTCATTATAACTTATGTTTTGATTTCAATTTTATTTGTTCATTTATAAATATTTTGTTTATGTTTGATTAAATTTAGTATGTTTATAATCACATCTTTTAATTATCGGACCCAAATAGACCCTGAATAATTAATTAGAGAGTTTCGTTGCTAAGTTAAATTTTTTTTGCGGACGTAAATAGTCCCTTCCCTTTCTAAATTCAAAACGGTTTGATGTATCGATTTGAAGTTTGGAGGGCTATAATAAGGCATAAAATACAACAGTTTGACATAAAATGGATAGTTATTTTTTAACAGAATGGCGCACCTTTAGACCAGTAAGAAAATGGTTGGGCCAGTCATACCCAGGACAGTGGATTGGACGACGTGGTTGATTAGATTGGCCTGCTCGGTCACCAGATTTGCGTTCCCTCGATTTCATCTTGTGGGGATATCTGAAGTCAAAGGTGTACATCATCCAACCCCGAAACAATGAAGAAACTTAGAGGGACAGAATTATGCAGGTCTGTGCTAAAACGTAAAGAAAGAGTTTTGGAACAAACTGTTTTATCGCTAGAAAGTGAGGAGCAGCATTTTGAAAACTTGCTAAAATGATTCTTTGTTCGATTATAGTTAATGAATTAATTATCAAAGTGTTTAAGATAACCATTCCTTCAAGTTAAGTATTTTATTACATTTAGAAAATTGTTAATTAATAATGTTGTCTTTTCATTTGTCAATTTTAGGCAACCGCTAAACCGATGTTAAAAAAGTAACAGGCACTCTCATAAAAGTCACGTCAGAGTGACTTATCAAACCGTTTTACTTCCGCATTGTACATATATGTACACTCATGAAATTTAAAACTTGGACACCACAATTTCTGTAAACAAAAGTTTGCACATTGTGAAGCGGACTTAAGGGTATCATTTACAATTCTAACAGCAGGTAGTCTCAGCAGGGGTTATCTTATAGAAGGACTGTAGAATGAATCATTACACTAAGCACGTTTTAGAAAATAGGTAATTTACGTTGCTTACTTAATTTTTTCTTTAAAGAATATATTTGAAGGTATCGCTAATTAAACACCATAGCTCGATTAATTATCGAATCAAAATTTTGTTTAGGAAATGTTTACAAAATAAAATTAGAAATAATTTTGATTTAAAAAACGTCTACAAGCAATAACTTTTAAATTAAATCAAAAAACTAAACATGGTTATTTGGGTTGACTGATTATTACTTATTTTTAAATAAATCTAACCTACTAATTATTGTAAGTTATTAAAAAAATCATTAAACTCTCTATTCATAATATTTAGTCCTTACAAAATGTATATTTTATGACGTTTCATTTTTTTCTGTAGTTAATATAAAAAGTGAAAATAAAAACTAAGGCAATTCTTATTGTCAACGTATATATTTAGTTTTTGACAAGAATTTATTACATAATTATAATTAAGATACCAAGTTATAGTTTAAAATTAAATGAAAACTTTTTTTAAAATAAAGGTATTACTATATAAATAAATATAAGAAATCAATAATGGGTGTGACTTATTATTGATACATTCTTGGAGGCGTCTGCTTATTGGCGCTATCAAGGTATCAATATAATTAATATTAATCGTTTCCCATGCGGTATCAATGGCTGCAATTAGTGCATTACGGTTTACTGGTATAAAATTTGGCCCTTGTTGTCTTCGGATAACAGCAAGTATTTGAGCCCAAACATTTTCGATAATGTTAAAATCTGGGCTTTTTGCTGGCCAGGGTATCAGCATATCCCGATAGTTAATTACCGAATGTTCCAAGAAAATATGTGTAAATAGTAAATGGAATCTACTAACGTAACGTTAAGTTGTTAATTATAGTTACATAACTCTCCTTTCATAAGATATAGTTCATATTAATATGCTTATTGTAAAGCTTCGTACACACCTGAACAACAAACCGAGGAACAAACAGAACAACGAACCGAACGGCAATCGGAACATTAATTTGGACGGTGCTACGTACGAATTTTAGAACAGATTCGCAAGTCCTGATTGTTCCACGAACGGTTTGCGGCGTTCCCGCAACTTGTCGGTTTTTCTCCGACATCAAAGAAAATGCGCGCGAATGCGTTTGCAGGTTTGGACGAATCTAAACAAAACGGCGAACAAACTTATGCGGGAGAATTAAATTATTTATTTTTGTCCTCCCTTTTGTGGGTTTGTTGTGTTTTAGGTAATATTATGGAGTTGACAGAAGAAAAATGTTTTAAATTAATCAGTGTTTAAGAATGCAAGGAAAAAATGATGTCCCTATTAGCATCATTTGGGCGGGAAATTTCCAAAATAAAAAAAAACGAAGTAAATTATAATTTTTTACTCTTCTTTGTGCGTAAAAATTTGGTTGGCACTATCTTCTTGTTTTCCGCAATTTTCTCTTCTCAATAATAAATATATATGAACTGAAAACTACTGAAAATAATTATGGGAACAGCACAAACGTTCCGTTTGTTGTTCGGATTGTGGAAATCATAAAAGATCGTTTGTCGTTCTGTTTGACTTTCGGTTCGTTGTTATGTTTGTTGCTCGGTTTGTTGTTCAGGTGTGTACGAAGCTTTACAACTTAAGCAACAATTTTTGGCGAATAAAGATTAGTTTGTGATGTAATATTAGAAACACAAATTTATATCATATCAAATTTATGACAACTTAAAACCAAGAACGTGTATGTTATTGCTAAGAAATTATTAAGGAAAAAGCGCAATTGCAGTGTAAATATTTATAATTAGATATTTTTGAAAGTTTATAAGTCCTCTATTGTAATCTTAATACTTAAAAGAAAATCCTGTCCATTAGCATTATAAGGAAATGGCTTTTACTTTATGAATAAGTTTCAATAACAATAGAATATCCTTGCTTGTTTAATTTACTTCCTTTGAGTCATATTGCTCTAAGGGTTGTTACATTGGTCATTAGAAGTATGTAATAAATAAACAATTACCTACTGTTTGAGAAGGGTTAGTGTGAACCAATAAATAAAGTAAGAAATGTAAATTCCATTTTAGTTCAAAATTTCAAGTTTTGTGAAAATGCGTGCGTGAAATTTCACGTATGTTAGATATACCAAAAAGCACCGTAGGGCATTATCGAGTCAAATGGAATCTTGAACACACTTTGGAAAGAGCCATCGGAAGTGGTAGACCTAAAGTATCTACACGTGCTCAAGATCTCGAGTTGTTTCATTACGTAACAGAACAACCATTTGCTACATACTCCAGGGCTATAGCAGATACACATTTTCCCGGATGCCGTATAACTGCACAAAAAGATTAAAGGAGATGGGAATAAAGAAGTATAATGCTGCTGCGAAAGAAGTTCTCAGTGACGAAAATATGAGACGTCGTCTGAAATTTGCAAGGCGATATGTGAACGAACCTTTGGAATTTTGGAATCGAGTGATTTTTAGCGACGAAAAAACGTTCAATAGCCGCAACGATGGACCACTAAAAGTTTTTAGAATGGAAGGAACTCGTTACGAAAATAATCACATATGTCCTAAAAAACGAAGTGGTTATTTTTCTGTGAATGTGTGGGGTTGGGTTAGCGCGCGGGGTCCAAGAGTTTGTTGGGCTATCGATGGACGTCTTGATTCTGCTGCGTATTTAGATATTTTGGAAACTATTATGAAACCTTCAGTCGAAGTGTTTTATCCAGACGAAGATTATATTTTCCAACAAGTAAGTATTCTTATTTCACTATACTTTCTCGAAAAAATAGTTCGGGATCTGTTGAATTAACATTTTCATAATGTATTTTTGTTAAAGGACAACGCCCCTATTCATACTTCGCGGGTTGTGCGCAATTGGATACGAGAAAATAACTTGGAGCTGTTACCCTGGCCAGCAAAAACCCAGATTTTAACATTATCGAAAATGTTTGGGCTCGAATACTTGCTGTTTTCCGAAGACAACAAGGGCCAAGAATGTATCAATAATAATGGAGGTCACACCCATTATTGATTTCTTATATTTATTTATATAGTAATACCTTTATTTAAAAAAAACGTTTTCATTTAATTTTAAACTATAACTTGGTATCTTAATTATAATTATGTAATAAATTCTTGTCATAAATATATACGTTGACAATAAGAATTGCCTTAGTTTTTATTTTCACTTTTTATATTAACTACAGAAAAAAATGAAACGTCATAAAATATACATTTTGTAAGGACTAAATATTATGAATAGAGAGTTTAATGATTTTTTTAATAATTAGTAGGTTAGATTTATTTAAAAATAAGTAATAATCAGTCAACCCAAATAACCATGTTTAGTTTTTGATTTAATTTAAAAGTTATTGCTTGTAGACGTTTTTTAAATCAAAATTATTTCTAATTTTATTTTGTAAACATTTCCTAAACAAAATTTTGATTCGATAATTAATCGAGCTATGGTGTTTAATTAGCGATACCTTCAAATATATTCTTTAAAGAAAAAATTAAGTAAGCAACGTAAATTACCTATTTTCTAAAACGTGCTTAGTGTAATGATTCATTCTACAGTCCTTCTATAAGATAACCCCTGCTGAGACTACCTGCTGTTAGAATTGTAAATGATACCCTTAAGCCCGCTTCACAATGTGCAAACTTTTGTTTACAGGAATTGTGGTGTCCAAGTTTTAAATTTCATGAGTGTACATATATGTACAATATACATATACATATATATATACACATTGCGCAATACGACCCAGCCCCAACTGGTGGACCGGTTTGTTCGGGTGGTCTCTACAGCTGGGACGAGTGTCAAAGATAATGGGTACGAGATTTCATTCCTGTTGTATCGTTTAAACTGGTTTAGGCAGTGTCGGTAGAAGCGGCTTAACCATTGACCGTACCGGCGACCGTTGCGTAGGCTTTGAAGGGTTTTGCCGTTGTCAACGTTGACGGGCGACTACCGTAAATTCAATCAGGTGTTGTGGTAGTGGGTCGGTAAGAACCTGTCCGGTCTATAATAAAAACCGGCTCAGGGGTGAGCTTGTCCGGGTTTGGAATGTAATGAAAATCCGGCGTAAAACGTGAAAGTGCCTTAGGCCAGGCTGTAGAAAACTCCGGCTAGGGTTAGTGAATTCTTTTTGGAGTTTAAAAACGCCGAAAACAGTACGCATTCTGGTTGGGTCGCACTTGTTTTAAACCCAAATATAAGGGCGTAGGGGTATTTTGGTAGGGTTTGTTTTTGTGAGGGGTGGCGTCATCCGCACACTGCATAGCAAAACAAGTTATAAAATGCACGAATTTCTTATATGATGAATGGAGAGCTCTAGATAATTTAATAATCTAAATCAAGCAATAAAATATTTTCATAAATTTTTATGTGAACTATTTCTTATTTCAGAAAAATCATTAAAATTACTACTTGAAAAACAAAAACAACATTTCAAATTTGTTTGATGATGAAATAAAAAAAAATTATCTGAAAAGAGAACATTTTTTAAGATTTTAAGAAGAAGGTTTAAATCAATAATGGACACGTTTCAGCTCAGTATCGATTGCTGGTTATACTCAAAATCCCCCTATTCTCACTTATTGACGGACAGTAGTGTTATACCAGATTTGACTCCAAAACAATGACACTTTTCATTTCAATGTCCGAAAACCATTGTCCACTCTATCAAATGTATTAAATACTTACATTGTGACTAGAAAATATTATTTGAAACCATCATAACTAAGTGGGCAAAAAAATTGGTCTAACAAATATGGTAACAAGAGATAAAAACAGAATCCATTCCAGTTAAGCAACGCTACTATCTTATATTTTATGTTGTTTAAGTATACATCGATAAGAAACTAAAGCAAATGTTGATAGGCGGTGTACTTGAGCTTTTTGATAATGATTACGATTAAAATGCCAAGCTTATATTAATCTTTAGTCAGCTTACTGTTAGACTCCGATGACTCGATATTTAGTTCCGAATCAAGGACTTTATCAATTCCGTCGTAAGCCATTTGGCCTTCATAATGCTTCCGCAATTTGACAAAATGTTTAATTTATCCAGGTATAAAAGCTTCCCGTGAACCACAGGTATTTACGACATGATTGTGTATAATCAAACTTTTGAAGAACATCTAGTATTATTTATTGTATTACATTAATCCACTTATTTTTGTGTGTCTCATTCAACACAAGTGTCACGACAGAGGAAATATCACGGCTTCTATTAAATTGAGAATCTTCGTTCCAAATTTATTGACGTTACAGACCACTTCCAGATCCAATGATTAAAAGATTTCGTTGGACCTGCTGCTTGAAATTAAATGATTTCAGAAATATAAGTTTGACATGGTACACCGTAGGATAAAGAATATGTGGTATCTTACGAACTATTTCATGCACTTCCTGGCATAGAACACCTATGGCAAATTTCATTTCACAATCGACTAAAAATAGTTGGCATGCATGGTCCAGTCCGTTCTTATTAAAATAACGTCTATGTTCAAAACGATGGCTGTCCAGCCCACTTCGCAGTGAATGTTCGTCAATTTTTAGATGCCAACTACCCTGGTAGATGGATAGGACGGGGCAGCATTTTTCCATGGCCGGCTAGATCGAGTAAAAGATATAGTTTTTGCAACCGGACCCACTACACGTGATAACATGATTGGACGAATAAGGGACTGTATGAAAACTATTTCAGTAGCTGAACTAGAGATTGCAGTTTGGTCTACGTTTAAGTGCATCAAAAACGATGGACGGCAGTTTGAACATTTAGGACAGCATTAATTAAATTGTTTCAACTAATTTAAATTCGTTTTACGCGTAAAATATGTAAATAGTCAGCGGTCAAACATTTGTTTTGTTGATATCTTCGGTTTGAAAAAAGATAGGAAGTTGCGGTTTGCGCCGACTGTTTAGGAATTTTGTCCTCTATTTAACTGTGTAAAAAGATACATAGAGTGCTATTTAAAAATCTCATAGTAATGCACAATAATTGTTGTAATGTTACACAGCGCCCTCTAGCTATCACGTGAAAATTTATTCGGACTATCTTTATACTGCATATTATTAAGTAAGAATAGCTCTTTTAAACGATACCTAGTTTGTTCAATTCCGTTAACTTATACCGGAGTTATGTGCATTTAAATAAAAACATGTTTGACGTTCCCCCACCACTACATTTTCTAAGACAGAGTAAAATACCCTAAACAAAAAAAATCAAAAATTTTGCAGTCTTTACTACGGCAATACTTAAAATATATTTATATTTGCATATTTTTGGAGAAAGAGCCAATTTTATGATCGGCCATAAGAGTTATGCCCCTAGCGGCCATCTTACAAACTTGAAAATAATTTCCCGCGATTTCTCGTAGCCAATTTACTTATTAAAATTTTTTTCAATATTGTCAGATTTATAATTCCCGAGATATAGCCGGCGTTCATTCTTAGTTGACCACCCAGTACAATTAATCGAATCAATAAGCACAAAATGTTCTCAAAATCTAGAGAAAATAAAGCAATGAATGAAATTTGAATAATTGAACTATAGAACTATTTATGAAGTAAACTTTCTCCACGTAAAGTTACATATGCACACCTTTAGGTATTTACTTGCGTTTTTATATTTTTAAATATAATTTTTTAAAAAATAAGGATGCAAAAAAATATTTTCAACAAAAGTTGTACCTAAGATCTTAAGCTACAACTTTTATTTAAACATTTTTTAAAAAACTTCATTTGTTACAAAGGTAAAGATTGTTTAATAGATCTAATTATACAGGTGCAGTAATGGTCCTTTCTGTACAGATATTATTTCAACAAAACTTTTTAAAAAATGAAATATAAAAGATTTGCGTAGTCCTGTTCACAGTCGTACGTAATATGCTTCCTACAATTATTTTTACGTAATACACTATTAAAAAGCGCATATTTCATGAAATTCAGATTCATTTTTTTCCCTTCTACTTTTTGCTGTGACGTCATCGATACTTTTGACAAATGGCACTACCTAATTTTTTTGCAGTTTTGGGTAGACGTAAGCATGTGTCATTTTTGACATTGACATTTGCCGTTCACGAGATATTAATTTTTAAAACAAATAAATCCTAGAGTTTTTTTGGAACAAGAAATAAACAAAATTTTAAGTCACTTTATCAGTTCGTAACGATTATTTGTTTTACCTTTATCTTGAAGATTATGATTCGTTATTTGTTAGTAATAAATGATTGTTACCAACTGACAAAATGACGAAGTTTTTGTTAAAAATGTTACGTTTCAACGAAGTATTAAAAATTCTAAATTGAAAGTGATATTTTCCCTCATTGTAGATGAGTCCGGTTTGGTTTTAATAAGATGAAAAAGTAGGTGTTAGAAAAAAAGTTTACAAAAGAAATAGTCATTTTATTAAATATTTAAATAATTATGAGAAAAAATTTGCATAAATGACATAAACCTAGAAAGCTTAATTTCCAAGTTAATTTTAGCTATAAAAAATACTTCAAATCTTTATAAAAAATGTTATCCACTAAAAATTTAGGATTTCTATAATAAATAGTGTATATTTAGTAATTATCAGTATATTATATTTCTATCAGATATTATTAATCAAAGAGGAATGAATGAAATAGAAGAACCCGGAGCCGTTGCGCATGCGCAGTAGTAAAAAAAATACTTTTTTGAAAATCGGTTGTATTTTTGTTACAAACTGAGATATGAAAAAATTTTTCAAAAAAAAGTTGTAAGTAAGGTCTTAAGCTACAACTTTTGTTTGAAACTTTCTTTCATATTTTTGTATTTAAAGAGTTTAAATTTAAACAATTAAAATTGTAGAAATTTGCAATCACAGGTCATATCACTTGGAAAAGGTTTTTTAATCTAATAGAATACGTATTTAACTACCTAATTTTTAGATTTTCATAGATTCCTTAATTTTGTTCGACCCAAACGTGTACATTGATTGGGATAAATCAAAAGCAATTATACATAATCATGACGAACTTCTACTGCCGCTCAAGCAAGCGAATTAAATTCTATCGGTTTGTGTCTGGAAACCTGATATAAGCTTGGAAAGTCATATCACTAACCTAATCGCCTCTTTAAGCGAGCAGAAGGCGGGTTTTGTCATGTATCTTGGTAGTAACTGATTGTTTTAGAAAACTTTAGTATTTCCTCTATGTCACGTTATCGCTGGTAAAATATCTAAATTTGATAATGCGTACCACGCGACTATATTATTTTTGGTTATTTATAATAAGCCATAAAATGTACCAGAAAATTGCTCCAAGATGTAGATGGCGCTACCATCAATTTAAACCAAGTTGGTTAACTGCTTTTTGACTGCCGTTGATATTGCGTCGTAGTTGAATCGAAGTTTACGTTTCGAAGTTACTGTGATTTCTGTGACCAAGACTAAGAGTGTCACTAACACAAATAATTAAAAAAACTGGTTTAATCGACGATAAAACCATCTACATGTCTAGAAAATTTTTTGGTCCATATGATTCATATGCGTTGCGTATCTTCCCAAATTTTTCAGCAAACGCTATTTATTTATTTGTTTGTTTATGGTAAATGAATGCTGCCAGTGTATCATAAAAATATTTCTTCTACATAATCGCATGATATAGAAAAAAGAGCGAAAAGAAAGAACACTTCTCGCAACAACTATTGCGACTAGTGTTTCCTCTGGTCGGTCAAACGTCAAGTAAATATTTTCCTCTCGCACTAAGTGAGGCAGTACAGATTTGAAGATAAAAAAGAAGAAATCAAGGTAAACATTGAGAAGGAACAACCAGACCAGATCCGTCGAAAAAACGACAATTTTCAATAAAATAAAATAATGAATGTTTAATTTTGTACTGATTATGACTACTTGCAACAGCTCTTGTACGTGTAAATAAATGCCATTTTCTTTATATCCATTATATTGTATATGAGTGAGTGTAACTTGGAATTCAACATTATGCTGAGAAATAACGGCAGCAACGTATTGTACACTCATGAAATTTAAAACTTGGACACCACAATTTCTGTAATCAAAAGTATGCACATTGTGAAGCGGGCTTAAGGGTATCATTTACAATTCTAACAGCAGGTAGTCTCAGCAGGGGTTATCTTATAGAAGGACTGTAGAATGAATCATTACACTAAGCACGTTTTAGAAAATAGGTAATTTACGTTGCTTACTTAATTTTTTCTTTAAAGAATATATTTGAAGGTATCGCTAATTAAACACCATAGCTCGATTAATTATCGAATCAAAATTTTGTTTAGGAAATGTTTACAAAATAAAATTAGAAATAATTTTGATTTAAAAACGTCTACAAGCAATAACTTTTAAATTAAATCAAAAACTAAACATGGTTATTTGGGTTGACTGATTATTACTTATTTTTAAATAAATCTAACCTACTAATTATTGTAAGTTATTAAAAAAAATCATTAAACTCTCTATTCATAATATTTAGTCCTTACAAAATGTATATTTTATGACGTTTCATTTTTTCTGTAGTTAATATAAAAAGTGAAAATAAAAACTAAGGCAATTCTTATTGTCAACGTATATATTTAGTTTTTTGACAAGAATTTATTACATAATTATAATTAAGATACCAAGTTATAGTTTAAAATTAAATGAAAACTTTTTTTTAAATAAAGGTATTACTATATAAATAAATATAAGAAATCAATAATGGGTGTGACCTCCATTATTATTGATACATTCTTGGAGGCGTCTGCTCATTGACGCTATCAAGGTATCAATATAATTAATATTAATCGTTTCCCATGCGGTATCAATGGCTGCAATTAGTGCATTACGGTTTACTGGTATAAAATTTGGCCCTTGTTGTCTTCGGATAACAGCAAGTATTCGAGCCCAAACATTTTCGATAATGTTAAAATCTGGGCTTTTTGCTGGCCAGGGTAACAGCTCCAAGTTATTTTCTCGTATCCAATTGCGCACAACCCGCGAAGTATGAATAGGGGCGTTGTCCTTTAACAACAAAAATACATTATGAAAATGTTAATTCAACAGATCCCGAACTATTTTTGGAGAAAGTATAGTGAAATAAGAATACTTACTTGTTGGAAAATATAATCTTCGTCTGGATAAAACACTTCGACTGAAGGTTTCATAATAGTTTCCAAAATATCTAAATACGCAGCAGAATCAAGACGTCCATCGATAGCCCAACAAACTCCTGGACCCCGCGCGCTAACCCAACCCCACACATTCACAGAAAAATAACCACTTCGTTTTTAGGACATATGTGATTATTTTCGTAACGAGTTCCTTCCATTCTAAAAACTTTTAGTGGTCCATCGTTGCGGCTATTGAACGTTTTTTCGTCGCTAAAAATCACTCGATTCCAAAATTCCAAAGGTTCGTTCACATATCGCCTTGCAAATTCCAGACGACGTCTCATATTTTCGTCACTGAGAACTTCTTTCGCAGCAGCATTATACTTCTTTATTCCCATCTCCTTTAATCTTTTTGTGCAGTTATACGGCATCCGGGAAAATGTGTATCTGCTATAGCCCTGGAGTATGTAGCAAATGGTTGTTCTGTTACGTAATGAAACAACTCGAGATCTTGAGCACGTGTAGATACTTTAGGTCTACCACTTCCGATGGCTCTTTCCAAAGTGTGTTCAAGATTCCATTTTACTCGGTAATGCCCTACGGTGCTTTTTGGTATATCTAACATACGTGAAATTTCACGCACGCTACGGCCCGCCGCTAATTCCGAAACAATCCGCGCTTTCAAATCAGCACCGAGATGAGGTGGCATTTTCACAACACAAAATGGAATTTACATTTCTTACTTTATTTATTGGTTCACACTACCCCTTCTCAAACAGTAGGTAATTGTTTATTTATTACATACTTCTAATGACCAATGTAACAACCCTTAGAGCAATATGACTCAAAGGAAGTAAATTAAACAAGCAAGGATATTCTATTGTTATTGAAACTTATTCATAAAGTAAAAGCCATTTCCTTATAATGCTAATGGACAGGATTTTCTTTTAAGTATTAAGATTACAATAGAGGACTTATAAACTTTCGAAAATATCTAATTATAAATATTTACACTGCAATTGCGCTTTTCCTTAATAATTTCTTAGCAATAACATACACGTTCTTGGTTTTAAGTTGTCATAAATTTGATATGATATAAATTTGTGTTTCTAATATTACATCACAAACTAATCTTTATTCGCCAAAAATTGTTGCTTAAGTTGTAAAGCTTCGTACACACCTGAACAACAAACCGAGCAACAAACATAACAACGAACCGAAAGTCAAACAGAACGACAAACGATCTTTTATGATTTCCACAATCCGAACAACAAACGGAACGTTTGTGCTGTTCCATAATTATTTTCAGTAGTTTTCAGTTCATATATATTTATTATTGAGAAGAGAAAATTGCGGAAAACAAGAAGATAGTGCCAACCAAATTTTTACGCACAAAGAAGAGTAAAAATTATAATTTACTTCGCTTTTTTTTTATTTTGGAAATTTCCCGCCCAAATGATGCTAATAGGGACATCATTTTTTTCTTGCATTCTTAAACACTGATTAATTTAAAACATTTTTCTTCTGTCAACTCCATAATATTACCTAAAACACAACAAACCCACAAAGGGAGGACAAAAATAAATAATTTAATTCTCCCGCATAAGTTTGTTCGCCGTTTTGTTTAGATTCGTCCAAACCTGCAAACGCATTCGCGCGCATTTTCTTTGATGTCGGAGAAAAAACCGACAAGTTGCGGGAACGCCGCAAACCGTTCGTGGAACAATCAGGACTTGCGAATCTGTTCTAAAATTCGTACGTAGCACCGTCCAAATTAATGTTCCGATTGCCGTTCGGTTCGTTGTTCTGTTTGTTCCTCGGTTTGTTGTTCAGGTGTGTACGAAGCTTTACAATAAGCATATTAATATGAACTATATCTTATGAAAGGAGAGTTATGTAACTATAATTAACGACTTAACGTTACGTTAGTAGATTCCATTTACTATTTACACATATTTTCTTGGAACATTCGATAATTAACTATCGGGATATGATGACCCTATACTTCGCAGGTTGTGCGCAACTGGATACAAGCAAATAACTTGGAGCTGTTACCCTGGCCAGCAAAAGCCCAGATTTTAACATTATCGAAAATGTTTGGGCTCGAATACTTGCTGTTATCCGAAGACAACAAGGGCCAAATTTTATACCAGTAAACCGTAATGCACTAATTGCAGCCATTGATACCGCATGGGAAACGATTAATATTAATTATATTGATACCTTGATAGCGTCAATGAGCAGACGCCTCCAAGAATGTATCAATAATAATGGAGGTCACACCCATTATTGATTTCTTATATTTATTTATATAGTAATACCTTTATTTAAAAAAAAGTTTTCATTTAATTTTAAACTATAACTTGGTATCTTAATTATAATTATGTAATAAATTCTTGTCAAAAACTAAATATATACGTTGACAATAAGAATTGCCTTAGTTTTTATTTTCACTTTTTATATTAACTACAGAAAAAAATGAAACGTCATAAAATATACATTTTGTAAGGACTAAATATTATGAATAGAGAGTTTAATGATTTTTTTAATAACTTACAATAATTAGTAGGTTAGATTTATTTAAAAATAAGTAATAATCAGTCAACCCAAATAACCATGTTTAGTTTTTGATTTAATTTAAAAGTTATTGCTTGTAGACGTTTTTAAATCAAAATTATTTCTAATTTTATTTTGTAAACATTTCCTAAACAAAATTTTGATTCGATAATTAATCGAGCTATGGTGTTTAATTAGCGATACCTTCAAATATATTCTTTAAAGAAAAAATTAAGTAAGCAACGTAAATTACCTATTTTCTAAAACGTGCTTAGTGTAATGATTCATTCTACAGTCCTTCTATAAGATAACCCCTGCTGAGACTACCTGCTGTTAGAATTGTAAATGATACCCTTAAGCCCGCTTCACAATGTGCAAACTTTTGTTTACAGAAATTGTGGTGTCCAAGTTTGAAATTTCATGAGTGTACATCGTTGAACTGAAATAGATCTAATTTCTTGAATTTTTTTTAAAATGTTAATAGCTTTTTGTGCATTTATCTTTTAGAAAAGAATTTTCTTCTTTACAACTGTTTTTTAAGGCATTGTTCTTAGATACAGTATTTTCACGTCCTAGAGCTGTATGTGAAAAAATAAAATCTTATTTCAAAAGTTTCTCAAAATGAAAAATGGGACCTTTCTTGCGTCTTCGCCGCTAGGGTTTACTGTCTACGGGTAGGGATTTTAATATGTTTATCTTTTAATAGTCCAAGCAAGATACTTTCTGTGTTCAAACTTTCCACCCATACCCGCCTCCCTTCTGCAATTTTTTTGAATAAATATACAGGGTGATACTTTTAAAGCGGTTATTAAAAAATTTTCCCTTTTCAATTGTAGAAAATATCGGAAACAATTAATACCGACGTTATCGACGATTCCAAATCTAAGTAAAATATTTTCTATATGGCGGCACTTTCGGAAATTCTGGAAATCGAGGTCAACTTTGTTAATTTAAGTAGCAACCCAATTTTTTTTCACATCCGCAACGCGATTTTGAAGATAAAACATGCCACATGTCAACACTTATCTGTCATAGTTTTTGACTTATGTTAATTTTTCCTCAATGTTTTGCAAATGCAAGGGTGTATTCAATAATTAATTACTTCTCAACCATTTAAGATGAATACATAATTTTTTTTTGGTGTTTCTTCAAAGTTAACGAAGTTTTTTAATCTAGCGCGCATGTTTCTACAAGGCTGCTACCGCCTTATAATTTTTTAAAAATCGGAATGAGAATATGTAAAAACTCCTGTCAATTTTCTTAACCAAAATCGATGTAGAATTGAATTTCAGTACAACTTTTGTAAGCATGTTCTATACTTACGATGAGTATTTTTCGAATGATTAAGGTTTTTTTGTACTCGCCGCTTGGGAAATGGCATTTGATATAAGTGTGTAGCCAATCAGGAAGCTATTTTTCCCGCATCAGTTCGGGAAAAATTACAAAAAACACTGGTATTCACAGACATTGAAATAATAACATAGTAATCCAAATATAATTTTTAGAAGCTAAAAATCATTTTCCTAATGATTTTTGTTAATGAAAACAAGAATTAATCTTGAAAAATCTACACAAAGTTATTAAAAATGTATAGTGCCATCTATCCGTTGTGTAAATTACTACAACTAAAAACGTCAACTCATAGCACTCTGCTAACTATATTAAAATTTTACATTAATGTAAAATAGTTGCTAATATTTATCAACGGAATATTTGCTCAATACAAAAAATATTGTACAAACCTCTTGGGGGAAGATTATTCTAGCATTCAATGCGCTCATGTAGGAAAAAGTTCTTCCCGAACTTGGTTCGTAAATAACTATTATTATTCAAAATAAGTCGTAGCAGTGTATTAATTCTAACCCAGATTTTTGATCACCAATGTATTGTTTCTAAAACACTGTTATTAAAATGCTTTTATTCGTTTATGACATAAATCGATGTTTGTGTGTCCATTCAAAATGCATCTAATATTTTATAAGACCATGTTGCCATTAAAACTAAAAAATGTGAAAAAACAAATATCTTGGACATTGAATTAAATATATTTAAAATTCAAAATTGTCTGTAATATTAGAAGTTCGTAATATCGCTGTTAAATACAATGCTAAGACGCTAGAGGCCAAACCAGTGCTGTGACTATTGCAGCCATGTTTCATCATTGTTGATTCTCTTTTAACTTTTCTCACCATTTCAATGTAGGACGTAGTTCTAAAACAACCGTGTAAGTTTTGATTTTTTAGAACGTATTCTAATAGTCGATTTTGTAGAAATTCCAAGTAACCTTCATACCCGCACAAATCAACTGCAAACAAAAAAAATAAATGTAAACTAATAATACAATTGCGATATCTAGTACCGCCTAATGCTATGGTAGCACGTCTGAAAAGTAACCTGCACTAAAGCAACTTAATCGACAGATGTATAAGCAGTTACAAAAGTCGATTCTTTAATTATTAACAACTAAGCCTTGGATTAAAAACAATCTCTAATCAAAAACAATTTGAGATGGTTTCTGATTTGATCCAATCACTCAAAACAGATTACCATTCGGTACCAGTATTCGACTTTTCGGGAAAATTGCAGTAAACTGTTGTGAGTAATTGGATCAAGTTAGAGAAAGCCTTAAACAAAACTATAAAAGAGCATCAACTGCGTAGAATACACTTCCGCCAATTCAAACGATTAGAGAGGGATTATACAGAATTCTTGGAAAGACGCCGTCACCAAGTAGAGAGCACAGATAAACCGATATGTAATTTTACTCTTGTCTGTACCCAAATAGATACATGTCATTTATTAATTAAATTTTCAATAAATTGGTTTCTTGATGTTTCTGTACATTTTATACACATTTCTACTAATAAGATGTTGTGCAATCTAGTGGCGCTTGTAATAACGTAGGACGCCCAAAAAGTGATCTGGACTACATTTTATTCATCTTATCACAATACACCAACGGATGTTTTGTTGCAAAAGTGTTGCGTTGATTTTTGTGACATGAACACTAACAATTAACTCAAAAAAACCTAACAGCAGTTATTTTATATTAAGTTATTTATAAAAAAAATAACTGGACAAATTAGTTATATTATCATAGACTTCACCTACATTTTACTAAATTATTTAGAAAGTGAAAATATGCTATACTTTTGTAAATAATATTTTGCAAAGGTATACAAGTTGATTGTAAATTCAGGGCCACTTGATTTACTCTTTTATTATCCATGACAGACAAAAAGTTTATTAAGAAAAGTTTTACAAGTATGCAAGTATTTTCCAAAATTTGCACAAAATGGCTGGCTTCCGGTTAAGTGCAAATGATATCAACTCTATTTTTTTTAATGAATCATGTAGTATTTTTTAAGCTAAAGTGATTGTTTGATAAATTCTCTTAAAAAAACTATAACATAAGAATAGCGCTAAAGTTACTAATAAATTAGTTATTTATTATTCAAAATCTAAATAGATGCTTTCGATTGGTACAATTAATCTTAGGAAGCTGTGAAAACTTATGTGCAAGTAGTTGTACTTTTTATAAACATGCATTTAAATTGTTTGTTGTACAGGGTGTTTTAAAATTATTTGTAAATATGATATATTTTAAACTTGAAAACGTATTTATTTTAAATAGAACACCCTGTATATGTTTATGTCATCTTATTCAGAAAATCTGTTGTCAGTTTAGAGTAAATTGAAATTAAAGTATATTAAACGTTTTCATTTTATTTTACATTTTGTTTATGCCGGGAAATGAACTAAACAACAATCTCTCAAAATAATAGAATTATTGTATTGAAGAAAACAAATAAAAATAATTTACGTGCTAACTAAAGAATTGTAGTTAAAACAAACTGAAATTAAACAAAAAGTGCGAAATGCGTTTAATAAATTAGATGCTGAGACTATACGCAAAGCAAACACTACACATGTTCAAAAGAGATTATTAAAATGTTTAGAAGCTAATGCGGGGAATTTTGAACACTTGTTAAAATGATTGTTTTTTAATTTCAGTTTGTTTTCAGTAACATATTCTTTAGTTAGTATGTACCTTATTTTTCTTTGTTTTCTTTAATACAATAATTCTATTATTTTGACAGATTGTTGTTTAGTTCATTTCCCGGCATAAAAAATGTAAAAAAAATGAAAATAATATTATGTAAACGTTTAATACTTTAATTTCAATTTGCTCTAAACTGACAAGAGATAGCTATAGGGAAGGCTAATACAGATAGGCGCAGAATAATTTTCTGAATAAAATGACATAAAGATATACAAGGTGTTCTATTTAAAATAAATAAGATTTTCAAGTTTAAAATATATTATTTTTAAAAAATAATTTTGAAACACCCTGTACAACAAACGATTTAAATGTGCATGTTTATTAAAACTACAATTATTTTAGTACCTTATTCTAAAATTTCATGTATCGTATGCTGAATATAAAATTTAAATAATATATAGGGTGTTACATTTAAAATAACGAAGTTAATGTTCACTTCCGTTATAACTGAAAGTTGTAGAATGACCATTATATTTATATTTGAAAGAGCATAGTTTGTTATGTGTGAAGTTTATTGGTGAAAACTAGAATGGGCTATCGTCTTTTGTTTTTTGAGTCACAGCGAAAAGATCGATTTTTTTATATTTTGAAAAGTGTGTATATCCTAGTTGTTTATTAAGTTAGAAATAAACTTAGTAATACCTTATTGAGACACTTTTTGAGAGAAATTGGATGGCGTTGACGGACTACCTATGTGAAGTTAGCCATAGATTCCAACCATAGATTTTCGTCTCCCGCTTATGTACTTAAAAATAAATTGAGAATATTGAAAACAAATAAACAGTTCAATAATGTTACTAAATAATAAAAATTATCTATATTTATCAACATTTTTGTTTAAAAAAAAATTTAAACAAATTAACACATAAAATCATTTACTCCGAATTTTCGAAATGACGTGCGTTCCTGATTTTTCTGCAAATTGACATACAAACAGATTAAACATTAATAAATAACATATAAAAAAATTAGAGTGAGGATATTAAATTAATTAAAAATAATTGGATTCAAAGTTGTCGTTGAACGCAGCGCGGTGAATAACGGCGACACTAGATTAAAGGCGTTTTTAAAACTGACGTGCGTTTCTGATTTATGTAATTTACGTCACACTTTGTTTTGAATATAAACATATATATATATATATATATATATATATATATATATATATATATATCATATTAATGAAAAGATCATTCTCCAAAAGTTTTATCATCATTCACTACCTTCCGTAGAATCTGACACGTTCAACATGTTGGTTACCTCGGCACCTCAATCAGTCAAGAAGAGTTTGATCAACTTAAACCACTTCCGATAACGATTTGGGGTGGTTTTACATCTAGTGCCGCCGTTATTCACCGCGCTGCGTTCTAAGGCAACTTTGAATTCGATTACTTTTAATTTACTTAATATCCTCACTGTAATTACAGTGCTCTCTCGCTAGTTCGTCACCCGCTAGTTCGTCACTCCCAGTAGTTCGTCAAATCTGCAAGTTCTGACACGCACGGGGATGTGTGATGCATTTTATTTCTTTGACGCATGTTATTGTGTTGTTTTTCGTTCATCGGCGGAAGAACGTTTGCAAGTGTGTTACAATTAGTGCTCTGTGAACTTTATCTAATCAAAATGGCCAAAACGAGTAAACGTAAACACGATACACTGACTTTGGAAGTTAAATATGAGATTTTGAAGAAACTAGACGCTGGTTCAAGTCTTAGTGATGTCGCAAGACATTTCAATGTTCCTCGAACAACCGTGAACTCAATACGAGCCAAAAAGAAGAGATAACAAAGTGATAGTAAACGCTGAAACTAGCATCTCGTCGCGGCAGACTTTGCGTTCAGGAGAAAACAACTTGATGGAAGAGGCTTTGTATTCCTGGTTTCTAAACGAACGCAAAATCGCAACTCGCCCATTACCGCGGATATTCTCAAAGCTAAAGCGTTGTTTTTACCAGCGTCTGTATAAGAAGGGAGGTTTTAGGGCCAGCGAGGGTTTGTTCAACAAGTTTAAATCAGACATGGAATCCGCCAGCTTAGTGTTTCCGGGGAGCGCGTTTCTAGCGACGAATCAGCTGTGCTTCCTTTTGTCGGCAAGTTTCAAGAGATTGTGAAAGAACATGGCCTCACACCACATCAGGTCTACAAGACCAAAAAAGTACAACATTCAAGATGCTGAAGAAGTTGCACAATTCGAACACAATATGACAACCTATTATGTTGGATAGATAAAATAAAACAAATTAAAGAGATAAGAGTGAATATTCAAAGCGTATTTACTAAAATAAGTAATTTTTTGTAAAATTTTATTTATTAACCGAATGGATTTTCATTTATTAAGTGGTATTCAACGACGAATTACTTAATTTGTTGCCTAGTATTTTCTTATTTTTGGTGGGTTCGATTCCGATTGCAGCATTTTTTTAATTATCTATATTATCATTATAATACAATTTTGTAAAGTGAATTTAACATTTTGAAAAAGATTAAAACTCATTTTATAAAAATCGTATTATTATAATGACATTAATAATAATTTTATTAATAAAAAAAAATACGACATAGGTATATCGTTCTTGTAAACAACAAATTATATGTGATTGCATTTCCATCTACAACAAATACGATCTAGTCTTTTAACATGGCTGCCGTTATTTTACAAAGATCAAACGGGCCGACGTTGATGTTGAATGGTTGTTGAATAATAAATTGATTAATATTTGAATAATAATTTAATATTTAATAATGAATAATAATAAATACTACAATAAAGCAGTGGACTGTATACTACTAGTCAATTGACAAAATATGAAATGACGCTTAAGGGGAATTTCACGTTTTGTAAAGCGTAATGTGCAAAAAAATAGATATTATTAGTGACAATGTGTGTACAAAAACTCAAGTCTGTAATTCAAACGATTCCCAAGATATTAGCAAAAAACGGAAAAAAATATAAATTTTTGTCACCCTGTATCTCGGAAACGAAGACCCGGAGGACAAATTGGAAAAGATAATTTTTTTTTATAAGAAATTGTAACGGTTGTAGTTCACAAATAAACGAAAGAAAGGGACGGCTTTAGCGGTACAACCTAGAGAGAAAAATAAGACAATTTGGCTCGATGTAGCGCACTAAATTCGTGCAGTATTTCTAGTAGTAGTAGTAGTTAGCACAGCAGCGTTCTAGCTTAGTCGGTGAGTTGGGGGATTCTTAAAGAACTGTAAAGAAATAGACTGCTGCCTAACAAGGCGCCACCTGCTGGATAATAGAAAGAAATAAAACCGACTAACAAGAGTTCAACAGGTTTTACTAAAGGTCTAATACGCTAAAACGAACACAAATCAGAGAGACAAATAGACAATTCAATATAGTAAATAAAACTTAAAGTACTAGGAGAATGCGACAGAAATAAGAGAGACTATCGTATATGATTACGTGCGTTAGCAACAACAATAATTAAAGCTCGCAATTAATGTGTTGAATTTTAGTTAAGCTTTTTAGTTACACCCCAAATTAAAGTTAGCGTTCCAATTGAGGATTGGTTACTAAGAAGGCTCGACGTACACACGTCACTTACACACGGTGACTTAAAACTAACTTAAACTCGGAATTAAAAAGTAAGTAACTCCCGCCAACCCAAAAAGCCTTTTGATTTAGCTTTAACCACTTTATGTAAAGCGCCCAAGCTCGTATTCAGCTGATTAACGACAAAACTAAACGTCGGTGGTGGAGTCTACCCCAAATAAAAATTTACTTAAATGGCAAATATGTTCCCTCGAAGCAGCAAGTATGCAGCATGAACGCCACTGCAGGCCGTAGAGTTCACCGGCTGGTTGCAGCTTAATTGGATGCGAAATCGTGGTAGTCGTTAAGGTTATAGGAAACCTTGCTTAATTAAACATTCTAGCACCCCATAAGTTATCCAGGTGTAATACACGATGAGAATATGAGGTCAACGCACGTGCTAAAGCATACGTCGTAATTAGAACTAACACAATCACGAAACCAAAGAAAGGAAAAGAAAGTACTTACGGTGAATGCGGTCGGATTTAAATTTAAACACTAATTTGACTTGGAATTATTGAAGCACACATTAATAATATATGTGTAACGTTTTAACTTCAGAAGGCACGCCGAAACACCCAATGTAGATGGAAGTAGAAAATTTCCTCTCATCGTCTTTGAAACTTTTGTTAATTTTTATTTTCATCAATGAAAAATTAGCAATATGCGCGCCAAATTCAACTTTCGTTGTAAGGTTGATACAGTTGACTGTTGATACACTTATTTAGGAACACCCTGTATATCTATGGTACTTTGGATTTTTGCATGTTTAGCACACTATACTTTTTTATGGCCTTTTACGGTGTCACAGCATTCAGTATTAGCGTAGTTACTTTTAGTAATAGGAAAAGAACAAAATAGAAAGAAATTATATTGCCGTAAAACCTAACCTAAATAAAATAAATTAAATTGAGTACTGACAAGGTAGGGAAGTTAACACCATAAGAAAAGAGTAAAAGTTGGCGCTACTAACTATTCTTAAGCTTATGTCACACTATCAAATAATTTGAGCAAACTGTTTGACCAAACTGTGATGATGACGTAGTGTGACGTCATCACATCAGTTTGAGCAAACTTTCTAAATTTTAGAGGCGCTTCTATTTTCATCAGTCAGTTTGATGGGATCTGGAACATGATCGGTTAAAAGGCGCTAAAAACAGATTTAAATTTTGTGTTGGTATTTTTTTTCACTATAACTAACCTCAATATATTATTTGTTTACCAGCCAGCTTTTGTTGTGTCCACGTGTTTCTCTGGTGTTCTTTGGTGTAGTACTTGCTGTTTTTAATGTTGTTGTTTAGTTTTTATTGTTATTGTTATTTCTTGGTTGTTATTAGTAGTTATTAGACCCGGCACAACAGTTATGTAGTTTAGGTTTGTTAAAGAATCCGACGTGATGTATTTGAATTACAGTTAATGATGTAAAAACGAAAATGAATTCTTTAAGAACTCAATTTAATAAAGAAATGAATAAATTAAAATCGCAACCGAGTGGATTAGGTACCTTGGTTAAGGTAAATCTTTGGTGTTACGAAGAGCTACTGTTTCTTCAAGATCAGACTGTACCCAGACCAAGCTATACAAATATACAACAACCAGGTTGCAGTAACTGGGATGAACGGGTTGTAATTGATGAAAAAATGACAGCTACTCAAGAGGTAAGAACCATATTATCACTCCTAACTATCAAAATATACTTATCTATTTGTTTTAACAAGTGAAAAATTAAAAGGCAAGATGTATGTATTAATATTGTTTATTTGTTAATCATTAATATTGTATTATCACATTACAAAATTGTTAACTGCAGTTTCTTGCCATGACACTGCACCGTTACCATTAAAATATTCCTGGAATGCTATTCGTACTTATTGTAGTGCTCTCTGGCAGTTCGATTACCACTTTGTCTAACTACATTTTGCAACTCACAATTTACATTTTCATTTTCCAAATTATATGTATAATTAGGTGACATGTCTATGAGATAATTGTGTAAAATACAGCACGCTCTTGTGATCAACTCCACTTTTTCAACATTCACATTCATTGGACTCATTAAAATTTGAAACCGATTAGATAAAATGCCAAACGCGTTTTCCACAATCCTCCTGGCTCGACAAATTCTATAATTGAATATCCGTTGCTCACGTGATAAACCATGAAATTTGTATGGTTTCATTATGTTTTCTTTTAACGGGAAAGCATCATCGGCAACAAATACATAAGGTACCTTTGTATTTCAGAGGGGAAATTCAAAGCATTGTTTTCCATAGCATAAGCTAATTGGCTTCTTTGAAATATGCCCCCATCACTTATTCTGCCGTTCCGTCCAATGTCAACTATCACAAATTTATATTCAGCGTCCACTACTGCTAACAAAACTATGCTGTTGGTGCCTTTATAATTGTGATAAAAAGAACCATCTTTTCTTAAAAGTCGGAATGTCATGTGCTTTCCATCCATAGCACCCAAGCAGATAGGGAAATTCCACAAATGTAGAAATTTGGTTGCTATGGATTCCCACTCCTCTTGAGTTTGAGGTGCCTGAAAACAATTAATTTATTTAAACTTTCAGCTGAACAACGATGGGCAAAGGGAAGCTACATCTACATCCGAGATACTTTCGGATCAAACCCCACATCATATTCAAAAAAAAAAGAAAAGTGGTAGACGATATGAACGATCTAACATTGGAAAACCCTGCTTTCCAAGCAATAGGTGAAGCCTTGAAAAAGTTGTCTGGGGAAAAAGACCAGTGGCAAGTGTTTGGCAATTATATAGCCTCAGAATTACGAAGCATTGCCAATAAAAAAAAGCAAAAACAATGGAAAAACAATATAATCAGAGTGATACTCAAGTATCAAGATTCTGATGATGAAGAAGAATTAAGTTAAATGTACCTATTATATTTCAAATAAATGTATTTATCTATATAAACTGTGGCATTAATACTAACCTTTAAATATTTGTTTTCTAAATGCTTGACAATAGCAAGTAGGACATCTTTAATGATAATACTTAATGTTAAGCAATTTTTGTGCTATAACTTAGGCTTTTTAGAGTTTCTCCAGTAGCAAGATAACGTAGTGTAATAATTAACCTGCAATTATTTTATTTTAAAGGTTATACTTTTCACAACTAATATGTACCTGTCTTCAGCATTTATGCATTCCCGAAGAACTGTGTTCTGTTTCGAAATCGTATGTTTAATTAATTTTAATAAAGTAGTAAATGCCTCCGCATTCATTCGTATATAATTTTTATAACTAGTAGGATCTTTAAATCTTACTTCATGTTTAATTAATGCTAACACATCTCGACCACAACCGTCGTTTCTAAAGTAACCATCTTCGTGACCATAATCGTTTTTGTTTTTGTTCAGCTACCACGCATCTTGTTAAGGCCAAACTTAGCAAAGCCAATGCACCTGCTATACGTAGCCTTTTTCGTAACATGTCTAAATGACTCACCGACAATAACCAAACAAGGAATAACAACAACAAAATAATAACAAGCAATAACAATGACAAAACAATAACAAGCAATAACAAATAAAACAACTCGCTATATGACGACCAGACGAAAACGACGAAAACCAAACGTAAGCAAACCACAGTTTAGGTGCAGGCAAATACCGTGTAGGTTATATCGTTGTTTAACGGTTATATTTACCAATTGGCGGGTAATTTATTTTAAACCAACTCGAAAGCGTATCGCATCAAACAGTTTAAGCAAACAGTTTGATGGTGTGACGACGTAGTTTGACAGTTTGGTCTAAATCCATAGTAGTGACGTCATGCAAACAGTTTGGTCAAACAGTTTGCTCAAATTATTTGATAGTGTGACATAAGCTTTACGCAAATAGAGACTAGTCGAGTGTTAAAGACAAAAACACACGATAGACGATGAAAACAAATTATAAATCCCATAGTGTTGTAACATAAATTTTGTACTTACGACGTAAAAAAGTAAAACTCTATGTACGGTTTCCGTTTCTACACGTATAGATGACATGAAAATGCACTTTCTTGATCATCGTATTGAGTAGAGATTTTAATTTAAATTACTTAAATTTAATTTAAAAGTGGTCTGTTAGGCTGTTCTCTGGGATGCTCGTAATAAGTTTTCTTGTTTTATTCCATTTTAAAATTATGATTAATAGATATTTCTCTCTTGGCAATTTAGTAGCAAGAGTTCGTATAACTTCAGAAGGAAAAAGGGCTCGAGTACGGAGTATAAAGTCACCAAATAGACCGTAAGCGCTTTGGTTTACACGAATATTTGTCGTTACGATGTACAGCTAAGAAAACAAAATATGGGACACCTTGCTTCTATAAGTTAAATAAGCATATCTACTTCAAAGACTATTAACTCTGGCGCCTTTCTACATTATTTATAATTTAACAAAAAATAGGGTGAACTTAACCTTCTGTTGTCGTTTCGGGTTTACTGACAAAGATTATTTAAGACCTAAAGGTTAAGTTCGATCTAATGCATACTTTTAAATAACTAAAAATATGAAAAGGAAATTAGAAAACTGGTGAAAAAAGTTGAAATACAATTACGGCAGAAAGGATTACAACCATAAACAACTAAACATAACTAAGTATTTTTTTAAATAAGGGCTTATCGCAGATCTACATTTTAGCTTCAATTAGTCTTATTACCTATTCCATCCCTCTTAATTTAATTTCTTCTTAATTTAATTACATATTACGTATTCAGTAAATCTATAGTGTATTTGGTTTTATACAAAAGATACGGTTAAAATGTTAAAAAAAAAAATGTTATGAATCTGTACTCCAGGCAGGATTGAATACAAGGAAACGATTATATCTATACATGAAAGTTTACTTGAACCGTTCATCGTATTCTTTGTTACAATGTAGGCAAGCTCAGGGTTAATAATCTTTAAAGTGGTTATGCTTATTTAACTTATCGATCCAAGGTGTCCCATATTTTGTTTTCTTAGCTGTACTTTCACTTTTAGACATTTTTCTTCGTTTGTTTGTTCTACGCATTGTGGTAATTAGTTTGCGTTACCTTCGTTTTTCGAAATTCCGTGGATATGGTTTAAACCATAAAGCATAAATGGAATTCGCTCCGCATGTTAATCCGGCGAATGGATGTTAATGGGTATCCTCCTTTACTTTTACACCAAAGACAGTGGACTATATATCCAGGAACAATTACCTACAATTAGATCAAATTTCGTTCCAACACACAAGAGCGCTTCCAAAATTTTATAGACGTTGTTAAGGTTTATTTGCAAACAAATTAAACAATGAGTTAACAATGTTAGAAAACCATGCCGGCAGTTTCAGTAGTCGGAAGTAGTCGTGGGCTTATTTAGAATCGTTAGAACAAAGGCTTCTACACTGCAAAAAGAATTTATAAGGCACCACCTAGTATTGCATATAAGAGATCTTCTAGAGCCACTAAGAAACTCGTAGACACAAGAAACAAACCGTAGGTTGGTAGAAATATGTAATTATAACAATTAATCTTCAATCACAACGCACATATAAATACATAAACACAACAATATAATACGGTTTAGCGAAATGCACAATATTCAATTACAAAATAATAATAACTCAGGAGAGCGAGTTAAGAATTAAGTAATAATTTAGGCACAAGCACCCAAATAGGTAGCTGTCGTAATGTACCATAAAATTTTGACAGTCGTACCACCGATCGTTCCTTGCAAGCGACCCACCAATTTCGCGTGGCAATTATCGTTATTAATTTACTTGAAGACAAATTACCTGAAGTACCGGACCTTGGCCGATTATCTAAATAGTTTCAACGCGCAACACGATTTAGCAATACTTTAAAAGATTTTTCAAATTTACAGAGATTCTTTAACAGAGCGCAAACGGTATGTTGTTAAATTTACAACCGTAGTACGAGTACATAAAACGCGACAAAAATAACGAATAACATCCATAAAAAGTAGCAACTTAGCTTGTACATAGGAAGTTTTCGATGTTTGAACGTTAATAGATAGATGTGAGTTCTCATATCTAAATCAGACAGTACTTAGTTTCTAGCGAAGAAGGGAAGACAAGATAGACTTCGAATTGATAACAGTTGCTGGACGTGCTCACAATAAACCAGATAACAGTATTATCTTGTGTGGTGTCCTTGACAACGAAAGGAGCTCCAACGTAGATTTAAATTCCAACGCTGGCGACCTTCACTAATAATATTCAGACCAACTTCATTATGTTAAGTAATTTTTGGATTATTATCCATACGCCAGCATAACAACCACCAAGAAAGACCCACAAGAGAAAGTGATAAAAAAAGATGTCTGCAATTGATAGAAACCCGTGCTAGCGAACGACTTCATGAAAACGTAAAAGTATATTCACACACGAACAGGAGGTGAAAACTTATTCCCTTGTTTTACGGGATGCTTTTACTTAAGTTCATACTAAATAATGAATACATGCCTGGCTGTTCTAATTTCAGATGATGTTCATGTAGCACCTTTAACCGACAGGTCAAGAAGAAGGAAATGCGTCTTTTCGACCGCCTGGTGGGAAAATTTTTTTGATCCGGCAATCTCAAGTTAATAAAAGTCACTAGAAAAATTCATAATACAAAATTAAAAGTGTTTCTTCCCCACCGCATAAGTGTAAACACAGTTGTCTATACTCTAGGGAGATTTCAATTCACAAATCAATTTTTAATTATAATTGTTCGTAAACAATACCGTCACAACGTACTTGTGTAACTACTTTTACTTTTGTTCTTCGTTAATTATAATTAAGACGACGAAATCGTTTTGCTGTTTATTTGTTACATGCCCAGAGTAAAGTGGTCTTGTAAACAACCGATTTTAAAACTATTTATGTTAAGCCTTTCATAAAATGTTTGGTTACTAATTAATATTTGGTCATGATATCTGGGTTATTTTAACGTTAATGTTTATATAAAATTTTAGTGGCTGCTTCAAAAGTTAGCTACTACGGTAGGTTTGTTTTAATAAAGTTGGTTTGCTTAAGCTTACACTAATTATTTCGGATTTTACCTCGAAACACGGCGCTCCCGTTAAATATTAAGCTACTGGGCATGCTTATTGTCAATTTAATTAAGTAGATCCAAATAAATGTATGTATCCGCTTCGATCAGATATTTCTTCACCATAAAAGTAACCGAACAAGAATAACCGGCACCTCGTTAAAACAACGGTTAGGTAGTGGTAGTGGTATATATGCGTTTGTTGCTTCGTGCAATTTAGTTCTTGGTTTTTGTAAATGCTATACAATATATAGCTAGTTATTAACCAGCAAATCACCTACATTCCCCTAAAGAAATGTAGTGTTCAGCTTAAGATTTTTAATTTAGTGGTTAAATTACTGTTAGTGCATCGAAAAGCAAAAAAGCACATATAACAGTGTTCACGCTCGACTAGATTCAGCCCAGTGTTTATCAATACAATCTAATAAGTTGATGTTACAGTCAATCTTAAGTTTTAAGCGTGAGCACAAATAAGAAACGTGTGCAATTAAACTCTAACATCCTCAAGTCACTCCTACAAAAAAATCCCAACTAGACACTGGGAAATACCTTATTTTTAAATTTGATTAGTTCATAGTGTGAGTGTATACTTACTTTGTTCTAATAACAAATCAAATAATCTTGGAACAAATCCAAGTTCAACATTTTTTTTAATCTCCCACAAAATGTACGAACACTCTTCTTGTAGCATATGGTTCAGCAGTTCAGTGTCGTATAAACAATTTCTCATCCTAATGACTTGAAGGAAAAGCACCCTACACAATAAAACATGTAATAATAATCAATTTTTTTAAATTGCAAAAAAATGAACAGTTGGACATGATAATGTACAAAAAATAAACAATGTGTAAAACATGTGTAAAAATGGCTAAGGGTCGGTTTTTCAATATTTGTTTAAGGTTAACTTTCGGGACAAACAATTATCATCATAACAGTAAAAGTTGTTTTTTATGACTAAGTTTCTTTTTCAAACTCCAAACTAACTTGTCATAAAAAATTAAGTGACGCTATAATAATTGTTTTAGCTTTAATTGATCTACTACTACTTTGTAAGGAACCACGACGCTTTATCAAATAATTGTGCTACCGGATGTACCTCAGTTAATTAAACAAGTAAATTAATGTTTATAATAACCTCTAGATTCTAAACTGACTAAACGAATTTTTATAAAACTTGTAGAAAGTGTATGTACATATATTTTTGAATCACGAAAAGAAAGTTGCAGATAGAAGCATGCAATTAACAATTTAAATCAAACATAAACGGATATGATTTTTAAGAACATAACTGTTTGGTGTCGCTTTGTTATGTCCCATAAAATCAAATATGTTCTGAGTGATGATTCGTTTAACGTCATTTTTCATAATTATTATTGTTTGTAAGAGAATCTATAAATATACATACTTACATATGAGTTACCCGGTATCCAGAATATCCTGACCCGTAGACTTTAGGCAATTTTATCAAGTATTCATAACATCGTTGACTTATCTCACATCTACTTAAATTTCGATCATCAGTGCTAATGATCAACTCTACTAAGCAATCATCAAATAAAGCTTCGTCAAATTGCTCATTAAGTACGTACATTTTGAATTCGGTTAAGTTATCTATTTTAGAAGTTTTGTGGTCTACTTTAGGATGTAGAGGCAGTGTACCATTGAAAAATATCGTCCCCTTCTTCCAATTTTTCGATGGTAAGAAGTATTTTTAACTAAAAACTACAATCGTAATAGGGATTATGTGTTACATTTGTCACTTACATACGTAATATTTGAAAGGATAATTCGGTAAATTAGGAAGTTGGAGAAACTGTATCGTTTCTGCTACCTGGATCAACTTTAGTACTTTTGATTTAAGACTTGCATTTATGATATATGGAAAGGTGCTATCTAAGTAAGCTGTAAAATAAATTAAATTATTTAGATACCTTAAGGATATATATTTTTATAAAGTTAAATTCAAAAGTTGTTGGAAATTTTATTGTCTATAACTTTTATTTGAACTTTTTTTTTGAATTCTCGTCATAGAAAGTTTAAAACAGTCTTGAATAACTAGGGTACCTAGACCGGTCTTAAGGATTATCCTATGTTAAAACGGTTATATTTATCGTATCCGTTTTTTTTCACTTTTTCTATCAAAATTTGTAAGTTGCGACGCACTTTCTTTACGCAAAATACCAAGTCATTTGTAAATTTAAAATCTTTTCTAAAACTACGCACAAACATACCTTGTGTTTTACTTATTCCAAACAACCCATCTACATTCATAGCTTCATGATTAACCAAAACAAAATCCAGTAGTTTATTTAAACTTAAAATAATCTTCTTAACACAAAGTTCATCAGTAACACAAACTTCTGCATTAAGAAATACAATAAAAAATAAATAAAAATATAAACTTTCATGTTATAAACGTTTTGATGACGACTGGTTGAAATTAACCGTAATTTTCTATCTATAAATACTTATCTGTCTGTAACGGAAGTTAGGTTCCATTAACATGTAGGTAATTGAAGGACTAGTGCTACTATACTAATCACAATTTTTGATTGACTACAGTATGTACATTTCGTAAAACAAAAAAACGAGACAGTACCCAGATCACTAAATAGGTTCTTTTTTATTAACAGTTTTATTTGGAATTTGGGTTTATCGTCATTTTCTTGATATGCGCATCATCTGTCAAAACTAAAGTAATCTCTAAACGAACACAAAAGTTGGATTATTTCACAAAATTTCAAAAAAAAGTAAGTAATGCAAAGACGTGATTCGTTTTTTCCCGTTTGACATGGAAAACGTCTTTAAGCTCAGAAATTTGAAAGCATGTCGGTTTGAACTATTAAGTTAACAAAAAAACGCCACGCCAACTGCAAGTAACTTTCGTTGTTGGAAAAAAATTATCTCGATAACCAAATCGAATGCAATAACGTTATTAATGAACTAAGATATGATTTTCGTATGCAAATAAATACTAATAAAATATTTAACTCATCTAATGACTGTTTTAAAATTAAAATAAATAATTGTCAGCAACAATTTCACAATCAAATTTTTATATGTGTGACACATTTTTATAACTACTTCTACAATACTACATAAAAAATACTATTAATACCTTACTTCCACCTGGATGATGATGTTTTCATGTTTCACGGACATTTCAAAAGGATAATTAATTTTCTTAGTTCTTGACCTCTAATTTATAAACTTTTTTTTTAAGTCAGTCTAATTCAAGATTGAATATGAATTCGTCTCGGTTCAATTAAACAATGTTACCCAATTCGCATTCCAATTAGATATAATTCTTGCAGTAAATAATATAAACTTAATCTCCTGTTACATTAACCATTTTTATTCTTTCTCACGTCAGTCTACTTCCAACCCTAGCAAATCTATTTGATCCAGTAAACCAATTCCATATACTGCTTATTTCTATTACTCTTCTTATAACCACTTTTACTTATCTTTTTAATTTGTATATTTCTTTTAACATAATTTAATTGTCAATGTTATTTAAAATATGGAATTGTTGTTGAAGTATAAAATGATATCATCTCATTATATTGAACATAAACATGACGTTCTTTAAATTTTATTCTGTATTTACACTATCCCAAAGTTTTAGATTCATAAATAAAACTTTGTTTATATTTTTAACGAAATTTTAATATCAGAAAATAAAATAATCGAACGTACATTTCTTTACAAATATTAATAGAACTTTAAAACGTTGCGTGCATGACTTTACGCAAAAGACTAATTTTCGCTACAATTTTATTTATTTTCAATACACATTTAATTACTCTTAAATTTAAACTAACCTGGTTACATTTTATGCGTGACGTCTTCCGTGCGACCTTTGACGTATTCTAAGCAGTGACCTATTAACCCTGGATTTTTTCTACAATGACTTCTTTCGTTTAATTTTTAGTACATTCCGTTTTCTTCTTAGGTTTAAATTGTTTATAATTTTTCTTCACCAAAACTTTATTATTTATCGAACTAACTTCGATTTTACTACAAATGCACATGTTAACTACTCTGCTTTTTTTGTTTTTGTAACCATTTCCGGTAACTGGGTTAATTAAATTTACAAATACAGGTCAGAATTTACAGGTTAATTATTAGATCATTCAATATGTGATATGAGCTTAATTTTAAATAGAACACCCTGTATTTTATTAATTCATTAATTCAATTTTGCGGTTATTTATTGTCGAAATAAATACAGAGAATATAGTATGTATACAGCTTATGAAGAAGCGGATTGTTTTTTAAAAAAAAAATATATAGTGTCCCATTTATAAAAAACTTTGGTCAGTAACTAAAAAATGGTTGTTTATAAAAAATTAATCAGACTACTGGATTCTACGGAAAAAATCTATAAGAGCCCATGTTTACTTTACATGTAAATATTTGCATAGTGGAGATACAAGGGGTCCTCCAAAAGTAGTCATTTTAAATTCCGCCCTATAGTAACTCAAAGACTAAGAAGGCTAGGAAAAATGTAACTATTGCATCTTTTGTTTCATGACAATGTGTACTCATAAGCAAGAAACCATATAAAACACATACAAATAGGACAACCTATACATGAAATAAAAGGAAAGGTTTTTTGAATAGCACAGCCACTACCACCTACTAATATACGACTACTACTGTAAATTTGCTAGCACCTCTCGATCGTGCATAAAATGATCAGTTCCTATTGTAAGTTGTGATACGAGATAGGAGGGGTCAGGGGAACGTTCGGGGTCGTTCGGAATCGCTCGGGATAGATCGGAAACGTTCAAGTTTCCTTGCTAGGTTACCGCCCTGTAATTTAAAACCGGATGTTGCTTAACCTTTATCAAGAATAAATGTAATTTTGAAATCGTAATTTACGAAAGTGGAATGCTGGTATACATTAAAGTTAAATAACCTTGGGAACGTTATTTGATACCGGTTGTTGGGATCATTAACCTTTATTTAGGCCAACGTTAAAATCAATGAATGTAATTATAATTTATAAGCAAAATTTACTAAAGTAGATATAAAAATGTTGATGCTTATTAAGGTTAATGCTCAAAACAGAGCAAAAGCAAGAAGAGGTCATAAAACAGAGGAATTTAATCAAATTCTATGTCGTATACTTCAAGAAAATCGTCGTGCCAAAATTTACAGAAACATCTCATTCCATGCTGTAGCAGATAAGCTGCTAAACAACTAAAGAGATAAACATCTACACAGATTTATTGTTGTGATAGGACTGCAACTGTTATTGTTGTTGATATTGCTTCAATGTTGTTATTAAGAGGTCTGTTTATATAGGTACAAGTCAGTTTATACAGGTACAGGTCTGCTTATACTGATACAGGTCTGTTTATACAGATACAGGTCGGTTCATAAAGATATACTCTATTTATATGGGTACAGGTCTGTTTATACAAGTACAGATCTGTTTATAAAGATATAGGTATGTTGTTGTTGTTGTTTGTTGTTGTTGTAGTTGCGCCTCAAGATCAAGTTTATTGACGTTCGGAATCGCTCTGGATGGTTTGGGAATGTTCAAACTCGTTCGGAATAGTTCGAGAACATTCAAGGTTATCTCAAGGCCAAGGTCGTGTGGTGGGGGCCAAGGCCATTTTGAGGCCAATATTAACGATGTTTTGGTTCGTTCGGAATCATTAGAAATAAATTGAAACGTTCAAGGTTATTCCAAGGTCAATCTAATCTCAGTACCGAGGTTGTTCCAAAGTCACACTAAGGTTAACTAGAAATCATTTTAAGGTTAATGTCAAACTCGTGTCTTTGAGGCCAAGGTTGACGATGTTTGGGTTTGTTTGGAATCATTAGAAATAGACGAAAACGTTCAAGGTAATTTCAAAGTCAATCTCACCTCAGTACCGAGGTCGTTCCAAAGTCACTCCAAGGTCAACTCAAAGTCATTTTAAGGTCAATGTCATACTCGTGTCTTAGTTTAGTTCAAGGTTTCGATGTGCATCTTGTTTTGCTTTGAAATATAATTATTGACTTGTAAAATATCAATTCAAGATTAAGAAAGTGCTAAATCTCAAATGTTTATTAGTTGCAAACGGTCAAGGTCAAAGCAATGCTATACAATATCTTTTATGCACTTATCAATTTAAAACTAATAACTATTGCTTTATGAATCTGCAAATTCCGATGTGGCTTGTAAAAACTCAAGATCAAGAAAGTGCAAACAAAGTTTAAAAGGCACATACAACTTCATTCCCATGTAATTGCCAAATCTGCAAATTCCGATGTGACTTTAAAAACCAACTCAAAGTCAAAAAAGTGCAAGATAATATTTTTCTGCATGCAACACATATAATTACTGAGTGAGACAGAAAATTGTGTAGACAGTATGTGGAGAATGTGCAAAAGCACATGTATACATTTCATAATAAAAGTATTTAAGGTTTTTATACCAAATTAGTAGTAATACCTGAAAATTTAAATAACCATAACTGTTTACGATTATACAGGGTATGAAAAAATGTCAAACTTTGTAATCGAAAATTATAAATAACTTGATAAAATCAAATGGAACATTCTTATATTTTCCCCGATCGATGTAGAATTAAATTCTCTACAACTGCTATAGATGTTTGTCTACCAAAACTCAACCGTTAGCTGAATACCAGAATCGGTTATTAATTCATAATTTTGAAATCAAAATATTCCGAAAGCGGTACACAGTATCGAATTTTACCAAGAGTACCTTTTTGGTGTAAAATTAAATGGTGTTTAAGTTCACTTGAAATTTTGATTAATAAATTTAACTTTAAAAAAGTTACGTTTAATACTACTTGGTACGAACCGTGGAACTAGCGCCCTCTATAAGAGTCAGATATAAAATCAAATTCGTGGATGTATCAGCTTCTAAAACATAATCGTATAAAATTTCATTACAATGTTGCTGGTAGTTTCGGCAAAATCGTAAAAAATGTGTATAATTTTTTTTTCTTCAACGCCCTTTATCTTCAATACGGATGACGTTACGAAAATTTTTACTAAACAAACCCTAATTATTTTTAGTTTTCTACTTATTGTAGAAACAAGGACAGCTTTTTTTGAAACAACCTGTATCTAAATAAAATGGATACAACATAACCCCAACGACAACGTTCAACGTTGTCAGAACTGTGGAAATAACCTCGAACAAAGTCGATATTCAGCGTTGTCGGTTGTCATGGGTATAGATCCATTAAAATGTGTTAAAATGTAACATAAATCTAACATTCTCTTATAATACTCTAAATTTTAACAAACTTTAGGATTAGCTCAATATTTATATAATGTTTAGATTGAATATTAATAGTTAAATATTAAATATTCGCTCAATGTTATAATAATATTTATTAAATATTTCTTGCTACCTGGGATACCTGTTATGGCTAAAATGACAACCACAAAGTTATAAGTTCTACCGCATATACAGGGTGGCCTATTAGTGCGAGGAAGGTGGATATCTCCAAAAATATTGGGGTTAGAATAAAATTTTCGCAATGAAAGTTGTGCAAATCAATGAGCTGCACATTTTAAAATTATTTTTGTTTATACAGGGTGTTACCAAAGTTATGTTTTTTTTAAATGGAACTACCCATTTTTTATCTCAGTTATCCTGGAAAATATCCAACTGCGATTTCCAACTGCATTACATGTGCTAACTACAGCTGGTTGTTCACCTTTCCAAACTCGTTTGGTTTTGAGTAATCAGTTATTTAAATTAAACTTCTTACATTCATGGATAACTTGATTTTTTCAAATGGGACCATTTCATTTTTTATGTGCCGTTGAACGTAGAATATCATAAGCTTTCTAATGATAAAAAAATCGCAAAAATCCGTAAGAGTTAGATACCTACAACCATATCATTAGAATGCTTATGAAATTCCACGTTCAAAGACATATAAAAAATTAGGTGGTGCCATTTAAAAAAATCAAGTTATCCATGAATTTAGGAAGTTCAATTTAAATAATTGATTACTCAAAACTTAGCAAGGTTAGAACGGTAAACAACTAGCTTATATAAAAGTTACGAAATCGCAGTTGAATAAATTCCAAGATAACAGAGTTATTTAATTTTTTCGAAACATCAATTTTTCCGGAAAAAGTGAAATAATGCGAAAACCCTTCATTTTAGACACTATGTATAAAGCATAAAGTCAGATTAGAATTTTCCAAGGAATCCAAATTTGTAATAAAAATGGCTAGTTCCATTTAAAAAAAACATAACTTTGGTATGTCGCACTTTTATGGAACACTCTGTATAAACAAAAATAATTTTAAAATGTGCAGCTCATTGATTTGCACAACTTTCATTGCGAAAGTTTTTTGCTAACTCCAATATTTTGCGAGATATCTACCTTCCTCGCACTAATGGGCTACTCTGTATATGTAAAGGCCATCCTAAAATTGTAATTTTTTAGAGATTTCAAATTGGCATCTGTACACCGGTATGTCAATTTACACAGGAAGTTATTTTAATCCGACTTTTTACAGGATGGGATGCCAAGCACTGTATTTTTTAAATATTTGTAAAATATTATGCTTGTGTTACCATTTAAACACAAACTATATTATCTTTTGAGTTTTCATTGATAGGAAAGTATCTATGAACTTGTAAACATACTTACTAAGATTGTTTTTCTTTAAAAGGTTCAATGAATTTATTTAACTTTTTATTTGACCCTCGCCATTGAATATAAAAGGTTGTGCCCTCGCTTTAAAAAAGGTCATTGATTTGCTTTATATAATTTTTTATTATAAGCAAGAAGTGTGCTTGTGATAAATTTTTGTGTGTTTTGATTTAAATTTTAAGAGAAATTCGGACTGAATCAATTTTTGCTCTCATCAAATCAAATCAACCGAATCGACTTTGATGTTTTTATACTCATGCTTAAAATTAAATAATCTTATTTATACCAATAACATAGTTCTTGCGGCAAACTTGAGGAGTTGTTAATCGGTGTTCAGGTGATATTTATTAACAAAGTCTGGGTCGATTTTTTGTTGGAAATTCAAATCTGTTAGGAAAAAAAATAAACTTCTAATAAACAAAGAACCTAATATTGGACAAATGGACATATCATTTAAGGGAAAAGTAGCTTAGTAACGGGAGCTACTAAAGGTATTTGCACGAACACTAAGAACTATTTTGTATCTTACGATTGCAGGAATTGGCCGAGAGATTGCAAAGCAACTAGTCAGATGTGAAGCTGATGTTATTGCAGTTGGAAGATCTGAGAACGAATTAGGTATTTATGCACAATTACAGTTACCTTTTATTAATACTCTACAACATTCAATTTCTAATGTTGTAAAAAAATATTATTTATAAAAGGATAGATTTAATAAATTACGACTTACTTCTTCTACAATAATTGCGGCTCTACGATCGGAGTCATTGTTAAACAAAAACGTCTTCCGGGATTGGACCGTGTCGACGTGGTACGTCAAAACAATATTTCAAAAACTAAAAGATTGATTTTGAAAGCGTGCATTTAGATATTTTTTAAATAGTCATGCGAAAAAGTAATTAAGAAGGTCTTTTTCTATATGTTTAACGTATTTTGGTAAATATTATATTTTTAAGTCAATTTTATCATTTTTTAAGCATAAGACTAACAATTACAATATGAGGAAGATTTATACGTTTTGGAATGAGAACCGTTTATCTAATGTTTTATTATGCCAAAAATAACTTGAAAAAGTTAAAATAAATGTTATCAAAATAATTCTTTCAGAGGAAGGATATATCGGTGGTTAACGTTTCTTTGATTTCTTGTTCTTCCTGCAACTTTATTTTTGTTGTAGATATAAAGTCCATTGTTTTTATTTTGTATGGAGGAAATTGGTTGGTATTGCTGTTTAACATCTTTGTTGTTTTTGAGCGTTTTTATTAAAGTTATTTTAGGTTTTTAACTATTTGATTGAATCTTTCTCTTTGGAAAGATAACAAGCGGATTCCGAGATTCTTCTCAGCTTTTTTTAGCGATTTTTTGATTTATTATTGTGGAACATGTTTTTTTTTAAATTTTTGGTGTAGAAGTTGCAGTTTTTAACGTTGAGAGTTTTTATTTTTTGCAGCGTTAAGTTTTGATTTTACGGTTAATTATTTAGTATTTAAAAAATTCCATTCAATTTGATACATTTAGTATTATTATTCTTAAATTTTACTTTTTACCTTAATCTTAATTATCTTAAATTCTATAGCATCATACCTACGTCATTCAAGCATTCATTCATCTTATAATCTTAATTTCTACATCTTTGAAAACATATTATTTAATTATACTAAGTAACATAGAAAGAAGAACACCCAGTAATAATGAATTTATTTGAACAATTTTTGGTATACTAGTCTATACGAATTAGATTAGTAAACGATCACAATTTGATAAAAATTAAACTGTTAACTTCTTCAAAAAACTTAATGATGTGTTGCTCCACTACGATGTCTTGTGCACTCATTAACACGTCTGGGCATACTTCTAATGAGGTGATCGATTTCTTCTTGAGGTATCTCATCCCATGCTATCTGTAACTGATGCTGCAAAGCCGCTAGAGTTTGTGCAGGGTGAGGTAAATTGAGTAATCTTCTTCCCATAATATCCCAGACGTGCTCGATGGGCGAAAGATCGGGAGATCTTGGTGGCCAAGGCAACAAAGCAATTTTATTGGCCTCAAAATGAGCCAAAGAAACCCTAGCAACATGAGGTCGTGCGTTGTCTTGTTGGAATGTGCTGTTGGGGATGGTCTTAACATAAGGTACAATATGGAGATCTACGACCTCATGGATATAGCGCGCAGCGGTCATGTTACCTATAATGAAGACTAAAGGTGACCTACTTCCAATAGCAATAGCTCCCCATACCATAACTCCAACTGTGTGGTGCACATGCCTATTCACAGAAAATTGGGGATCTTGTCTTACACCGCGCCGTCTTCTTACCCTTGCACGACCGTCATGCATACTCAAACAGAATCTGGATTCATCACTAAAGACAATTGAATTCCATTCTTGGTTCCAATTTGCCCAATTTTCATCCCATAATATCCCAGACGTGCTTGATGGGCAAAAGATCGGGAGATCTTGGTGGCCAAGGCAACAAAGCAATTTTATTGACCTCAAAATGAGCCAAAGAAACTCTAGCAACATGAGGTCGTGCTTTGTCTTGTTGGAATGTGCTGTTGGGGATGGTCTGAACATAAGGTACAATATGGGGATCTACGACCTCTTGGATATAGCGCGCAGCGGTCATGTTACCTCTAATGAAGACCAAAGGTGACCTACTTCTAATAGCAATAGCTCCCCATTCCATAACTCCAACTGTGTGGTGCACATGCCTATTCACAGAAAATTGGGGATCTTGTCTTTCACCGCGCCGTCTTCTTACCCTTGCACGACCGTCATGCATACCCAAACAGAATCTGGATTCATCACTAAAGACAATTGAATTCCATTCTTGGTTCCAATTTACCCAATTTTCATCCCATAATATCCCAGACGTGCTTGATGGGCAAAAGATCGGGAGATCTTGGTGGCCAAGGCAACAAAGCAATTTTATTGGCCTCAAAATGAGCCTAAGAAACCCTAGCAACATGAGGTCGTGCGTTGTCTTGTTGGAATGTGCTGTTGGGGATGGTCTGAACATAAGGTACAATATGGGGATCTACGACCTCCTGGATATAGCGCGCAGCGGTGATGTTACCTCTAATGAAGACCAAAGGTGACCTACTTCCAATAGCAATAGCTCCTCATTCCATAACTCCAACTGCGTGGTGCACATGCCTATTCACAGAAAATTGGGGATCTTGTCTTTCACCGCGCCGTCTTCTTACCCTTGCACGACCGTCATGCACACCCAAACAGAATCTGGATTCATCACTAAAGATAATTGAATTCCATTCTTGGTCTCAATTTGCCCGTTCTCTACACCACGCTAGACGATAACGTCGATGTTCTGGAGTCAGTGGTAGCAAACAAAAGGGGACGTTATGAAAAGAGCCCAAAGGTTCTTATCCGTCTATAAACGGTTCGCATCCCAATCGGTCTTCCATGTTCTTCAAACCACTGGTCCGCAATCGCCCGTGTAGAAGAGAAGCGGTCCCGTAAAGCCAATAGTCTAAGACGGCGATCTTCGCGTTCTGTGGTTCTTCGACGACGTCCTGTACCTCTCGCTTTTCGTGTACGGCCCTCTTGGTTCCATGCCCGAACACAGACTGCCACAGTGTTTAAACTCCGTTGCGTTCTAGCGGCTATATCTCTCATAGACAAACCAGCCTCACGCAATCCCACAATTCTACCCCTATCAAACTCGCTTAATTGCGGAAAATTATGGCGTCTTCGCACTGGATGCATTGTGATTGAATTAAAGAATCTCTTTGAAATGCAATTTAAATCGCTTAAATGACAACTATACTTACAAATGCTTAATTCATTGTTTTAGGGCTACTTAATCGTAAGTGTTTTTGAATGAGGTTAACAAAACAACCGCTAGGGCAATATGGCTTAATATAAACAAATATATTCCCAAAAAAAAATTTACAAAATATTCATTATTACTGGGTGTTCTTCTTTCTATGTCACTTAGTATATCTTTATCTTCTTTAATCAATCTTTTTAGTTTAATTTTAATATTGATATTGTTTGAAATTGAAATTTACCGCTAAAATACATTCTTGGTTTTGTTCTTTTTGAAAATAATATTCAGTTTTTAATATTTAATTTAATTTATTCTTAATATAAACTTAATTCCTACAGCATCTTTGAAAATAGTATTTAATCATCTTCTTTAATCGATCCTTCAATTTAATTTCAATATTCATTTCAGTTTCTACAGCATCATACATCATTCAATCATTCATTGATCTCCTTTAATCAATCCTTCAATCTAATTTTAATATTTATCTTAATTTCTACATATTTGAAAACAGCATTCAATCATTCATCTCCTTTAAAAAAGCCTGTGTAAATCCAGTAGATTCACAATAAGCAGTATTCATAGCGTAACGAAACGCTGGCAAGTGATGTACTCAAGTAGTGTGATCAGAGCTTGATAGTGTGGCCAATTGTATCTTTAAATCTCTATTCTTCCGCTCTATCGGGTTGAATTCGAGATGATAGACCGGTGTCAAACTCTGCCGAAACCCCAAACAGTCTGCCACTTGTTACATAACGGCCTCAACAAACTGTGGTCCATTATCACTAAGGATGCGCTTCGCTACTCCATACCTCAACATGATTTCATCTATGAGGCATCTAGCGCAAGCTAGTGCTGTAGCACAAATATTTCAATCCATCTGCTGACTACATCCTCAACTATGAAGATCCACAATTGTCCTTGTGGGGTGGTAGGTAATAGACCGAACAAGTCCATTGCTAATACTTCAAATCGTTGCGCTTAAACGGGCGTTTGGATTAAACCAGATAACTTCAAATTGGTAGGTTTGAAACGTTGACGGTCAATACACTGGCGGACGTATTCTACACCATAATACTCTTGTAGTATCCGAGGTACAAGACCTTTAAAGGCTATCAGTTGAGGATCTTCTTCGTCGACCTTTGGGGCATATTTATACAATACACCGTTAGGTATTAGATATCCTCTTCCAGACCATTGTGTCAAATCAGATGCGGTTTCGGATGGATCTTCTAAACAAGAAATAATCTTTCTTAAGTCTGGATCCTCCGAAAATCGATCATAACAAGGTTAGTTTCGATATTTGCTTCGGCGTCATCTAGGAGTGGTCAAGATAAGGTACCCGCAATCACGTTTCTCTTTCCCGTGATGTAATCAATTCTTAACTAAAAAGGTATCAGTTCAAGCGTCCACCTAACCAGACGTCCGGATGGTGACTTCAAAGATATTAACGGTTTTAATGCCTGATGGGCGCTTTAAACTATCGTAAGGGCGCCTTCGAGACAGCCTCTAAACTTCTGGACAGCCCACACAACAGCTAGTGCTTCACGCTCCCTAGTATTGTAATTACGCTCGGCAGAGTTTAACAGTCTGGATGCGCATTTCATAGGTCTTTTATCATCGCCCTCTCCCTGGATAAGACATGCTACGAGAGCGTAATTGCTAGCGTCTGTTCTTAAAATGTAAGGTAATCGACAGTCTGCTTGTCTAAGTATCGGAGCGCAACACAACAATTCTTTCAACTTGTTAAATGCATTAGTTTGTTCTGTTCCCCATGACCACTTTGGGTTTTTTTGGTCAGTGCGGATAGTGACTTTTCTTTGCTACTTCCGAAAAGTTTTCTACAAAGCGTCGAAACCATGAACAAGTTTGCAAGAAACTTAATAGTTGTTTAACGTTATTAGGAGGCGGTCTGCGAAGAATAATTGATACTTTGTCATCATTTGGTCGTATGTCTTGCGGAGAAATAATGTGGTCAAGATAGTGCAATGTTTAAAAACATTGAGTCGCTTGAATGTTCTTTGTAAATCTTTTATGTGGTTGGTAAAATTAGCTGAAATTACTATCAGGTCATCCAAGTAAGCAAGTCCAGTCTTGACTCTGTCTTCTGCTTTGACATTTACTAGAAGATCGAGGGTATTCATGTAGTTAGTTTTCTTAGCGGCATCAAGCATATCATCAATGCGAGGGAGTGGGTGCCTGTCAGCGCGGGTAACAGCGTTCAGAGCCCTATAGTGGACTTTAGTCGGACACCGTTGTTCTTTTTAGGCACCAAGACAACTGGAGTGGCCTAAGACGACTCGTGTTCCTCAATTATTCCATCTTGCAAAAGTTTATCCACTTCTTGTTGTAGAAGTTGTTTCTTTCTTTCGGACATCCTATATGGAGGCACTGCGGTAGGGAGGTGTGATCAATCACATCGATCGAATGATCAGCGTATGGTGTCGTTGGTGAAATAGAGTTTAAGTCTTTAAGTTCCTTACTTATTTTTAGAAATTTAAAAGGTACAATTATTTTTAAGGCGCAATTTTAAGAAAACAATAATGGAAAGTATTATTTCTTCAAATTTTGCCTAAAACATTACGAAAAAGGGACGAGTCGCTAAAATGCCTTCTAAAACGAATTTTTTATACAATTTTTTCTATTTTGGGCTTTTCAGATTAATTTTAAAATACAATTTTGCGAGTTTTTAAATTTAGGGAATTTTGAAGTATAATTGATAGGGTGGCAATATTTTCATTACATTTTGGTTTAAGAGGATGGTACATCACGTGACTAATTTCAAATTCTCAGTCATTTCTGTTCACATGTTTGTATTGATATGGTGAAAGAAATTATACGTCAACAAAAATAATTACCCCGAGATACAAGTGCTGTAGCATAAAGAAGAAAAATTGATGTCGTAGCTTGAGTCACACTAATTTTACTTACGTTAACATGACAACACTGTAATTCAATATTCATAAATAATTTATTGGGGGTTATGTTCTATACGTTTTAAAATTTACCACCCTTTTTCAGTATATCTTTATATAAATGATTAAAAGCATGAAACATAGTCGATAACATTTGTTGTGTTGATATTTACACAAGTGATTCTGTATGTATTTATTTTCACCTCGACATGTTATAGATAGATTTCAAACCGAATCAAGGATAAATTAGAAGAATAGAACTAATGATAGAACTGTAATATTTTAGCAGCTTTTATTTCACGAAATTTTGTATCCACACATTTTATAATCGATCACAACGAACCGTGTCAGCCTCAACATTAATTTACATGTTCGACATCTTTATAACTAACATAGCACTTACAGTTTACATATAATTTCTCATTCTAGATAGTCTGAAGAAGCTAATAATAACTTGACACTACACTACCACATATACAGTTTCTTGGACTATGTTATAAAAATATAATAGTACTAGTAACACAAACTTTATAAAAATATGGTGCCATGCTAAGTAACAAAGCCGTATCTCCATTTTCAGGTGTAAGCATTTGAATTTCATGTTATAAAAAAATGTAGTTAGGGCTTTTTTATAGCAGCTGTAGTCTTAAGGGTGTCTGTGAGTTCTTTTTTTATTATTATTATGGCTCTTGTTTGTTACAGTTTCCCTAATAGGAAGTCCTTTTGGGAATTGGGGATCGATTAATTCGGGCAACAGTGCTGTGAAAAGAATTTTTTAAAGGTGGTATCATTTCTTGCCAAAATAGATCGTCCCTTTCAATCTAGAAACAATTATAATAAAATCTTATAAAAATAGTTTATACGTACTCTTTCTATAAGTATCTCCGATGGACTCCATACACAAAAATAACACCAGCTGCGCTTTGTAATAGCTAATTGTCCCTGGACCTGATAGAAATAATTGTGGTTTCTTTTTAAGATTAAGTTCCCATCTCTTATTGTGGCAAAAGTAATTTTCTTTTCACTGATACCTTGTGTTGGTGTCATTTTTGAAATAACTGATGGGCACTTTATTTCGATAATACCGTCATCACCTATAAGTCCGTCAGGACTAGCTCCTAAATAGTATTCCTCTTCGTCGATAAAAACCCACAACTACGAACTTCTAATTTCAATTGTTTTTCGAATTCCTTTATAGCATGTGGTTCATTTTCAGAACCATATCTCGTAGCTTTATTTCCCACAAATGTATTATAAAGTAAATATTTTACAGTATTAGCAGTTGACGTAGTGCTCCTCATTTTACAAATTCTACCGAAATTTGAGGCTGTTAATCTTACAGACCTTTCTTGAATCCATTGGGGATTTCCACTTTGCCCAACTGTAGATTTTTGTATACTTTCAATTTCCTGTTTTGTTTTTTAAGCGCTTCTAAAACTCGTCCTTTTTGTGTATATAAGCATCATCATCAAATGATAAATGACATTAGCCGCTGGACCATAATGGTGGTCTGGAAGTGCGAGTACCTTTTTCTCCTAAATACTTTTTTCTTAATTGCCTCCTCCGTTTACTGTTCATAATAAATTTCCTGGTATATTTTTTGGACTAGCGCCAGTAAAGGCTTTGTACATTGTTCGGTAATATTCACCACCAGTGTTAAATGATACTGCTGCAGCTTCACACCGTGTCTTGTAGGAGCCTCTTAATGAAAAATTCACTCGCTTACCTCCAACAAATTTACACACTATGCTGTTGAAATGTTCTGCCATATTATTGTCCATATTCAGTAAGAGGCTCGTAGAATTGTTAATAAGCCTTTGAAGGCATGATTGAACATCTTGATACAGACCACATTCCGCCATACTTAAAACAAGGTTGGTTTCAGTTTCCTTCGGTCGCAGTTGAAGTAGCTAATTTCTGCACATTTAGCATGCTCCCCAAATACGTGTGACGGAGCATTTTTAAATCATTTTCGACCTGCACTAATTTTTCTGAGTGATTAGTTTCTTCGTTCATTCTATAACGTATAGCTTGGGTAATTGCTGTGCGAAGTCTTCTGGAACGATTTGCAACTTCTTTCCTCAAATAAGGAGGTACTAGTATGTTTTTGAATTACTTCTTCTCCTGTCTACAAAAATATATAATTCAAAAAACATGTATATGAATGGTCGCTGGGTGAGTGTTGCCAGGAATATGAGATTGTCAATCACGAAATAATAAAAAGTCACAGGTAATTTATAAATTGTAATTAAGGAAATAAAGTCTGCAATTCTGTATACAAATTGTAGCGATAGTAGCGTAAAAATTGCAATTTTGGGTGTTGCTGTAAGCTACACATTCTTATAAGTATATACAGTTTCTCATAAATCCTTACTCCCCTTAAAAATTTGACGGAGCTAAAAATTTCAAAAATACTGATCTCTAAAATGTTCCGATTTTATGATTTGTAAGTCAGAATTGCAGTAAGATTTAATTTAAATAGTGATAATTAAAGAAGTTTATATTTAAAAGATTGCAATATAGGTAGCACTTACTGCATATTTCCCTCAGTTTTGAAGAAAAATTTCGTAGTAAATGGTTCTTGCATTCAATCTTCTCTACTAATTGATTACCATACGGTTTTGATTCTAACAGCTTTCTATATACAGAAGAATCACCATCGCCAATCATTTTCGTATATTTCAAACCGTGCATTTGTATGCTCAATTTAAACCCTCTAGGATAATGTCAGCCTCCATTGCAGTTGAGGATGCATGCCAATTTTTATAACAATTATGTGATGGCACTTCCAAACTCGAATTTTCATATTTGGCACAAACTGAACAATATTTGTTTCGAACCCCTAAATACAATAGTTTTCCAGTTCTGTGTCCAATGATACAAGCCTATAAGTAACCTACATAATAGAAGTTTTATATCATTTAACAAACACTTACCACACCAGATGATGAATCATAATTAACATTATATGAGCGTTTTCCCAAGCTCCATCTGTAACAACAGTTATACATGGAACACCATGTTTGTCAACTTCATTAAGTTCCTTGGCTTTGGTCGCTTCTTCACGTGCTGCGTCTTCCATCACCTTCCATGCTGTTGACAAAACAACTGCTGACACTGCTTCATGATTTGTAATGAAAGTGGCTTTTGTCATCATAGGCATGTTTATAGCCGCTGCCATTTCTGCAACCTGTGAATAACCCACTCCCGTTGAAATTGCCGATAATGTTACGGCTTTGTTTATGTTTAATTGAGTTTCATCATCATAATCATCAGTACTAATCGTCTCATATATATTGCACATTTTACATTTCAGTTGAAATTTACTGTGCAGTCCTTTTCTTTGTTCTTTGACTATTTCCATATCAATAATGGAACAGTCAAATGGTATATGTTTTTACTGTTCAAAATTTGTCGGAATAGATGTTGCACATCAAAATTCTTCTACCCGAAACCGTTGAACTCCTACAACAGATACATAATGATAAACTACTTTATACTACCCTACGACAGTATTTAACTCACTCTACTTTATTCATATCTTTGTCTATATTCAGACAATAATCGTGGTCAGTATGTAGAGGAATTTCATCAGAAACACTATGAATTTGATGATAATTATGGTCATGCAGTAGCGTGAAATCATAATTTTGTTCAGTACTAGAATATATTTATTATTTATATTATTCGTAACTAAAGTTAGGATACAAACCTCTCAATAATAGTGTCCATATGCAAATCTAACATCGTACTGCAACCTGCTTGAGGTTCAAGAAGTACAGCATTGGTATGCTGTGGTTCAACAAGAGTTGCGAATTCAGAAACTTCAGGATGAATGTTTTCCTTCCCTTTATGTTTAATAGCTCTATAAAGTAACATTTGAAAAGTTTAGTGCCTCAAAAAATTTGGGTATCATTTAATTACCTCAACAACGCAAGACGTCTATTTTTTCTGCTGGCACACAATGATTTTTGTTTACTTCGAAGATGTATTCTACCCATACTTTACAAATCGGTTGAATGTCGCACAAGAATAATCACAACACAAATACTAAATACTATAAATCGTCAAAAATGATACACACAAAAAGCACAGCAAAAGTCACAACGTGAATACTAAAACTACAAGTCGTCCAAAATGTTACACACAAAAAGCACAGAAAAATCACAACGCGAATATTACTCGCACTTATACGTGAAATTTCAAAAACAACGCTAACGGCCTTTCAATAAACAATTCTGTGAAAGCACGAATGAATAATCAAGCCGGTACAACAAAATGCGCATGCATGGATAAGTTTCCAGTACAGCGTTGTCGGTTGTATTACACGCGATACTTAAGTATGAGGGCAGCACTGTCCAGTACTATAAATATTTATAATTCGTATTTCATTTTAAAGATAAAGTACATCCTTTTGTTACAACTGTTATTAACAAAATCTTTTCCATTTTATTACTCAATGGGGCAAACTGACTTAAAATTAATAAAAAACTTAAATAATTAAATTATCAAATTTTGGAATAAAAAAATAATTTTTTTGTAGTTTGCGACGTTCTCAGTTATAATATGTGTTTAATTAGTCTACTAGAAAACATATTTTACTTGTTTTTAGCTCGTAATTTGGAATTGCAAATTTGTAAATATGGCGTCCCTGTACAAGCCTCTTAAATGCTAGAACATTAATCATACGTTCGTTTAATTTAAAAAAATGGGTAGAAATAAAAATAAGTAGATACATAAATCTACTGAATATTAATTACGATTTAAATTAACGCAACGCCGAACGTTGGAGCTGTTACCCTGGCCAGCAAAAGCCCAGATTTTAACATTATCGAAAATGTTTGGGCTCGAATACTTGCTGTTATCCGAAGACAACAAGGGCCAAATTTTATACCAGTAAACCGTAATGCACTAATTGCAGCCATTGATACCGCATGGGAAACGATTAATATTAATTATATTGATACCTTGATAGCGTCAATGAGCAGACGCCTCCAAGAATGTATCAATAATAATGGAGGTCACACCCATTATTGATTTCTTATATTTATTTATATAGTAATACCTTTATTTAAAAAAAACGTTTTCATTTAATTTTAAACTATAACTTGGTATCTTAATTATAATTATGTAATAAATTCTTGTCAAAAACTAAATATATACGTTGACAATAAGAATTTAATTTTCACTTTTATATTAACTACAGAAAAAATGAAACGTCATAAAATATACATTTTGTAAGGACTAAATATTATGAATAGAGAGTTTAATGATTTTTTTAATAACTTACAATAATTAGTAGGTTAGATTTATTTAAAAATAAGTAATAATCAGTCAACCCAAATAACCATGTTTAGTTTTTGATTTAATTTAAAAGTTATTGCTTGTAGACGTTTTTTAAATCAAAATTATTTCTAATTTTATTTTGTAAACATTTCCTAAACAAAATTTTGATTCGATAATTAATCGAGCTATGGTGTTTAATTAGCGATACCTTCAAATATATTCTTTAAAGAAAAAATTAAGTAAGCAACGTAAATTACCTATTTTCTAAAACGTGCTTAGTGTAATGATTCATTCTACAGTCCTTCTATAAGATAACCCCTGCTGAGACTACCTGCTGTTAGAATTGTAAATGATACCCTTAAGCCCGCTTTACAATGTGCAAACTTTTGTTTACAGAAATTGTGGTGTCCAAGTTTTAAATTTAATGAGTGTACACAACAATTTAAAGAAATTACAACTGTCGAACGTCTTTTATGTGTATGGGCTTCAATTTTACACGTTGAAAATTCTGAATCTACATAAATTTTTTTAAATTTTTAAAATAATTTATGCTTTTCTCTAGTTTATTTGATGCCTTACCACAAAAGTCGACTTAGGTTTTTCGTACTTTGTTGTTTTTGGAATATAACAGACTTGTATTCATTTAAAGAAGAGTTACCGTTTAGGATATAACTTGAAAATGAATTTTGTTTATTTTTTTTTGACGCATTTCAAACGTTTTTTAGACCTATACTCTTAGGTTTTACGCGAAAAAGGCATTATATCGAATATAAAACACCCGTTTTTTTCAATCCTAAATGTGTTTTTAGAATTTAAATTACTTACGTTTCTAATGCAAAATGATTTTGAAAAAATGTCGTTTTTGAAAATGTTTACCCTTTTTCAGGGTGTTTCGAATATTCAGTGTCATTTTGGCTATTACAAACTCACCTTATTTTTTTTGCGTTTTATATGATTTTGTCAAAAGAGTTAGTAATTCAAAAGTAGGTTTTTACTGAAACTGATGTATATTTGATTTTGGGAAATATTTGATTTTGGGAAAAATTTGATTTTGGGAAAAATTTAAAGTTACCGTTGCAAAAAATGTTAAAGCTTCCGTTACGAACAAAATTGATGGTTATGATAATAGCCGTAGTGAAAAACGTCTATGGTGGCCTTTGTGAAAAAGTTGTGGTTCTGGACAAACGCCGAAACTGGACGTTATGAACTATGTTAAAAAAGGCGCATATATACTTTTATAACTAAAAGTCGATGGCTAACATAAACACTAAAACCCGTTGTAAAAAAGGTCTTAGTGTACGTTGTGAACATGTAGGAAAGTGGCAATTGTAAAAAAATTGGCCGTTATTAATATACGTTAGAAGTAACCGTTGTGAACATTTTGGACGTTATGAATTAGAGAAGCGGCCGTTGTTATATGGATCTGGTTAATAGTTATTATGTTATATGTGTATATGTGTAAGAGCACAAAATTGTAGTGAATAATTATTGCTTAGGTATCGATAGGAGTAGCTGGTATGCGTATATTTATGAATGTTGTAGGTAGCTTTGTTGTAGTATAGCTTGCCACTATTGCATTTGGCTGTACGCTAGATTGATTTGGTTTTTCTGTCTTTTTTGTAGTATTTTTTTTGTTTTCCAGATTCGTTAAAAAAGGAATATCCTTCTATCCAGACCATAAAGGTTGATTTAAAAGATTGGAACACTACTAAAAATGCCTTAAAAAACATTGATAACATCGATTTATTAGTAAACAACGCTGCAATTGCAATTGCGGAATCAATTCTCGACATAACTGAGAATAGTATTGATGAGTAATAAATATATATATTACATATCTGATTATTATTGTTTACAGTAACTTTATGTTTCAGATTGTTTAGGATAAACGTCAAAAGTGTAATTAATGTAACGCAGATTGTTGCTAAAAGCCTGATCAGTCGCAACGCACCTGGATCTATAGTAAACATTTCGTCTCAGGCTTCATTCGTAGGTATGACAGATCTTGGAGTTTATTCTTCAACCAAAGCAGCAGTGGATGCGTTCACAAGAGTGTCAGCTATGGAATTCGGCTCTCGTAACATAAGAGTCAACTCTGTAAACCCTACTATTGTTATGACTGACATGAGTCGACGTGTGTGGACAGATTCCGCTAAGACTAACGTAGTGAGAGACAAGATTCCTCTTAAAAGGTTGATTGAACGTTGATAATGTGCTTGAAACTGAAAGTGGTATTGTTTCAGGTTTGCTGAAATAGATGAAGTAGTTGACGTTGTTTTGTTTCTGCTAAGCGATAAAGCTCGTATGGTGAATGGGGTTTCTTTGCCTATTGATGGAGGGTCCATGGCGATTTTGTAAAAAAAATAATTAAACAAATCACAAAACTACAGGCAACAGTACGCCGAAGTATTGAATCTACTTAGACATATTAAATTAAAATGTGTCAAAATTAACAGTAATGAGTTATTATCGTAACTCGAAAATGGGAGCACCAACAATCACTGAAGTGTCTGTTTTTCAATAAAGAACTTATCTACAAGTTTTATCCTTTATTTTGTAATCATTTATATTGTTCCGGTGATGCTACCTGCAAGTATTCTATTTAAAATTAAATGATTTATTCATAATTATACCAATACCTACCATCACCAAAAAAATGCACATTATATGCAGACCTTTTTTTTAAATTAATAATAATTTTTAAATACTATGCTGAATTTCTAGATTTTAAACATGGCTGCTGTTGTCTTCCAAGGATCTAACGCGCCGACGTTGTTCATCTGAAAGAATTGTTTACTCTGGCTGCTGCAAACTGAGATTTTATAGTGTAAATTGGACTCGATTGCATAATATCGCTTAAAGGAAAAAATTAAATCTTGTACAATTTTGTAGGTGATTAAGTTTTAATATACGAGGAGCGTTCAATATATTATCTACCTGAGTATGAAAGAAAAACAAAACAGGTAGAAATTATTTTTTATTTTTCAATATAATCTCCTCCAAGCTCAACACACTTTTCCCACTTCTTCTGCAAGGACGTTATCCCGTCCCGTATTCGATTGCTCTGCAAACCAAGCTTCCACAGCCACTTCCACCTCTTCATCGCAAGAAAATCGCTTACCACTAAGAAATTTATTTATGTTTCTGAACATAAAATAATCGGAGGGGGCTAGGTCAGGGCTATACGGCGGATGATTGAGTTGATGAAAGCCGCAGGCTTGAATGGCGGATAGAGCTTTTCGCGACGTGTGACGAGCATGACTCCTGCTGCAAGCTTTCCACGCCTTTTCTCCTTTATAGCCTCTTCCTTTGTCTTCTTCCCTTCCTTAGTGAGAAAACGTGTGGTTACAAGGACAGAGTCTACTATCTCCCTCAGTGCAATTGCAACTACCGAAGTAGATAATATATTGAACGCTCCTCGTATGGTAAAATTATTTTAAAAGTACATTATTGTTTAATGTATTATAACCATATTTTGCTTAAAATCTGTCAGTTTGTATTTTAAAAATGTATGTATTATTTCAGTATTGGAGGAAAATCCATTAATTCAAGCGAGTGTCCATTTAAAACAATTCAATCACTGCTACTGAAGCCATTATTTTCAATCTCTTTATTTAAATTTATTATTATAGTGAGGGAACATCTTTATTAAAACTTATTATTTAAAATAACATAAGTATTATTATCATTTATTTATTTAAGTTTAACTCACTCACTGTTGCTCTAATGCAAGTAATTGAACGTTTAATAAATCAAAATCATAATTTATCTTACAACTAGACAAAGCCAGCATGCTACGCATGCGTTAAGTCACAATAATAAATTAGCTTCTAAAGAGCAGACAGTCATGAACAATAATTAGCACTTACATTAACATTCATCAGTTGAGTAATCAATGTGAATGCAGAGTATGTACTCCATGTGAATTCGTACAAATGAGTCGAGAGTATTCGGGTGTGCGCTCGCAACGAATCGAGAGTAGGTGAGGACGCACAAACGACATAACATATTAATATAGAAGATATGGATGTAGTCCGAATAGAAATTATTTATTAAAAAAATATTTAGAAGCGGATTTATTGGGTCGACCGCTTTAACGTAATACAACAAAGTTTATTTAGGTGAAATTGACTGTTTGATTCGCATAACGCTTGCAGTTACGCGTGTGTGAGTCATCAAGTTCGTGCATACGAAGATTTTTTTGGGTGAAATTGAATCCTCTACAGTTAAACCATTCAAAAATTTGCAAAATTACGAATATTTAGATTTTTTATTCGTGTTTTTACGTAATATGGTTCCCGAGTTATAAAAATTACAGTATTCGTATAACAATGTAAAATTGCTTAAAAAAATTTTTTTAAATGATAAATTTTATTAAACATTATGTGATTTTTTTTATCTGTTATAATTTAGAAATTATGGCCGTTTTAGTTTTCGAATGAAATTTTGTCGGAAACGTTTTTCGCTTATAACTTTTGAAAACACGCGAGGTCTAACAAAACTGAAACGGCCAAAAAATTTTATTTCTTTATCCGCGTATGATGTTTTTTGAATTTTGAAAATCGGTCCGTAAATAAGCGAGTTGTGGTCAACTTACGGCTCAATTTGTTTGAAATTTTTTGACTATTTTTAACATTTTTTTAACCTCGAAGATGCCCTTGTACAAAAAAAATCTAAATCGAAAAATAAAGACACATCTTTCGTAAACTCGAAACTTTTTTCGAAACGAAAATATCTTAAGCCGTTCTAATGTGAGATTTTCGTATAGATTTGAAAATGAATCGAGAGTAGGTGAGCGTTCACACTAACGACATAACATATTAACATAAGATTTGTAAGCCGTTCTTGTCTCTGCAGTTTGTTCCATGTAATGTCGTAATCGGTTTTTTTACAGAACTGTGATAATGTTGTATCAACAATCAGAGAGCGATTTTTTAGATTTTTTAATAATGGATTTTTTGTGTTAGACCATAATAGGATCATGTTTTACAAAGCAGCCGTACACGAACATAATTTTTATAGTTGAGACAACTACACGTTGTGATTAGCCCGACCGCAAATTGTGGTTGAGTCAACCACATTTTTGCAGTTTGTTTGTGGTTGCATTAATTTTATATGGTCCCGCGCCATAACTTAACATACATACAGGGTGATTTATACCACGAGACGAAAAATGAAAATATGTGTTCACAGTTTGATTCTAAGCAAAAAATGCGAAATAATTTTTTTTCCAATCGACCTTTGTTTTCGAGATATCGAGATACCAACTTTTGAAAGATACGATTTTAAGTTTCACAAAAAACTAATATAGAGTGCTTTGAAACAAAAACTTATTTATTAGTTATTGACAGTTTCACATTTGGGTAGTGTTTGTAATAGTTAGCCTTAAAAATTTAGTCCAGAGTTGAAAATCAACAAGACTTTGCTGCAGTTTATGACTCAGTGGTTTTACGTTGCTAGGCTTGCATCGCAGCTGGCGGTGGACTTTTCGAACATACTTTGTAAGTTAAGGTATTGGTTCTTCTTTATGTTACAGTTACAAGGTTTTTAAATAAAGTTTTCATATTGCCTACTATTATTTTTGTGTGAAACTTGAGACCAGGTCTTTTAAAAGTTTGAACCCCGATATCTCGAAATCAAAGGCCGATTGGAAAAAAAATTATTTCGCATTTTTTGCTTAGAATCAAACTGTAAACACATATTTTCATTTTTCACCTCGTGGTATAAATCACCCTGTATACTACTACAAAAGATAATAAACGGTTTTCTAAATTAATCAATGTATCTGGTCTGTCCAATAAACCAATTTATGTTTTAAAAAAAGATAACTTAACAACAGTCCTCTATAATAAAAACACAATTTATAACTCAATCTATCCCAAACTAAAAACAGAACCGTCGAGTCGGAAAAGTCAGGACTTGTGTACAAATTAACTAGTAGCACATATGCTCCAAAGTTTACATTGTACAAACCAAACAAAAACTCAAAAAGAGATAAACAATCACAAATGCAATTGTAAAAAATACTAAGATACGGGATTGTCAATACATCACTTTAATGAAGGTCACAACTTTGACTTTAATTCTTCGATTATTTTAGATATGGAACAAAATTAAAAAAAAACGTCTAATATCAGAAATGATCTACATTAACGTATATAAAAACAGTATCAATATATGTACAACAACCTAATATCTACGATTAAAATAAAACAAACGTTTAGCTAAGTTTTATAAAAATCTGTACGACGGTTTTCCTAAAGAAAAAAAGAAAAAGTGCACTGCGAAGCAATTTGTAAAATCGAAGTACTTAAACATTTCGTATCGTCCAACAATAGTTAAACGAATCTAACTGCTAAGTCGTTATACGAACGCTACCTACCAGAGTACGTCGGACAAAACGAGGTATTGCGCACCCAAGTTCGTTAAGACGAGTTGAAAATTCTCTCTCACCAAGCGAAAATGAAGTTGCGTTTTAGAAAAAAATGGTTCAAACAAAAGCTATAGACAATAGAATTCCCAACAACTTTTATTCTATAATTGATATTGGTAGATATATTGTTACAACAATTGGTGTGACGTGATTGTTATATCTCAGTAATTACGTATCGAATTAAAAAATAGTTTATACAAAAGTTGGGTATAATTAAATTACAAATTATAAATAAGGTCCGTGTACAAAGTTTCATAAAAATCGGACCGGTAGTTTTCTTGATTTACATACGGACGGATAGCAGGCCGGTTGGCCGGCCGACCGTTGGACAATTTTTTTTTGCTTTGTTATAACGTACTAACTCTAATTTGTCGGAAAAAATAAAAAAAACGGTGATAAAATGTTCGGTTTGGAAACCGCATAACTCCTATCTTATTTTTATAAAATGTGGAGTACTGTAGAGTTCCAGACTTAAAAATTAAATAATAATAAAAAAAATTATGTATAATTACCCTGAAAGGTAGACGACATATTAAACCGCTAGTTTTTTTTACGCTTTTGCTCTCGAAATATATTGGAAAGAATTCTCCGCCTTAAATTTTTTTTGTTTGAACTAATGAAATAAGGGCGATGCAGGGACACTTGTGTGTGAACCTTGTAACGTGTTACTAGAGGCATGTACAATATATGTTTAGAATAATTTTGGAGATGCTTTATTTTGAACCGGATTTATGTTTGCCCTTTTGCACGTTTTTAGTTTTAACTTTTACGATTGTTTAAACCACAATTATAGAAAAATTAACTAATTAGGAACTGCTAATGTAGTTTCTTTGTCTGAAAATTTATTACGTAGAGAATTGTCTCGTGCGTATTTTCTTTTTGTAAAACGCCTTCATGAAGCGTTCGTCACCGATTTATCAAATGTTTTTTTTATTAAGGTTTAATTTAAATTGAGTACATATATATTGCTATGGGAAACAATAGATAAAATATAAGTTAACAATGTTTACTTCAGATTGTAAAATAACCACTGTCACGGAGGTATAAATTTGGGCGTTTTCATTCTATGTTTAGAACATATGAAGGGGATTTTTTTTTAACAATGCAACAAGATGTGGAACGCTACTAAATTATTATTTGTTTTAAATCGTTTGTTTTAAGGGTCGTTTACATCTATTTAAATTGAATTAACGTACGTAAAATTAGGAATTGGCAAATGTTTAGCACCATTCCGCTAACACTTGCGTATACGGAAAATTAACGTTTATACGAAATTGTTGTGTCAACTTCAACTTAAGTTACTAGACAGTTTATTATGTTTGTATGCAGTTTTACCATGAGTGATTGTAAAGTAATGTTCAATGAGAACTTCTTAAGCTAACTTAGTAAATGTAAGCGGAAAGCTTCGTGTATTCGTGCGTTGATTCTTATTTTTTTGTGTCTGTATTGATTTAGTTTAACTGGATGTGAACGATACCTTACTCATGAATTCGTTTGTACTTAACTTTTACAAGTTGGGGAACGTTTTTGAATGAAGGCTTTTATCGATGTTGTTTTTTTTGATATATTGATTTAGTTCGAATCGGATGGGTGTATTTTAAGCCGCCTGGTAACGACCGTTGGTTGACTTAATTGTCCTACCTGGTTTGTTGCAAGTGGAGTAGCTTGTACACTTCCACCGTGGAATTATTTGATATTTTTGATTTAACAAACGTTGGAGAGTGTTCGTCAGAAAGGGAGCGGTTCAAGCCGCCTGGCAATAACCGTTGGTTGACTATGTCCTAGCTGGTTTGATGCAAGTGGAGTAGTTTATCTCTCTCCCCGACTTAATGCCATAAAGAGAGAGGTTCAAGCCGCCTGGTTAGAGCCGTTAGTAGACTTAATGTCCTAAGCTGGTTTGATGCAAGTCGAATAGCTTATCTCTCTCTCTCTCTCTCTCAATTTAACATGAAACTTTGACTATGACATTTATTGACATTGAACTTATTATTTACCTGCTGATACAAAGAATATCAAAGCAGAGGTTATTGATTTATGATCTTGATTTTATTTGATATTATATATTTATTATGTATATGCAATGTGTTGTTTTTTTTTGTTTTCTCTGTGTTTTTACTAACATTCGACAAACGAAGTCATGAGGCTATTTGATGATTATTTATTTCATAAGAATTGAAATATGATGAACATATCTTGTTGCAGTGTTTTATTTGATTTGGTTAATATTTTAATTATTGACATTTTATGTGTTATGCCTTTGCGATTTGTGTGTTATTTGTGTATGTCCAATGTACTTTTCAGGTTTTCCTTTTTGTAAGCAGCCTATGCAGGAATTAAATATTAAATGTTATTGTGGTTTGCATGTGAGTTTTATATTAATATATTGGTTTATAATACATTATCCAAAGTGAATCAGTTCTCATTCAATCCGAATCTATCCAAATCTTGTAGAGAAATTAAAATAATCACAAGGTAGGATCCTTTTCCATTTTATTTATTTGACGATCACAACTTTCTTTTTGTTACTGACTTCTAATTTATGTACTACGACATGGGTTAGTTGTCACCTCTGATACTCGTGACTTGTTTTGAAATTTTGTCATGCATGTATCACTACAGTACCGATAAACATAACATGGAATTAAACCTATTTTAAATTCAAATTTTAATTGAGTGTAATCAGTTTTAATACCGTTATCGTTGTATCTCCTACTTTGATGAAAACGGTCACTAAATGACTAAAAATTATAAAATAAACAAAAATAATTTTTGTAGAATTCAGATGGTGACTATGACTTTATCCATACAGAAAAAAAAATATGCGCATTTTTAATATATCAAATTCCTGCCGTTAACGATAACGATAATTTTGAATATAATATAATTAGGAAATGGGTGGTTTACAAGATAATTTGCTTTCGTGAAATAAAAAGGTAGTGGTAAATGGTTGCAAAATCGTTAATAACAATGGATACATTTTTTAAACTCGAGTGAGCGCAAAGCAAGTCACGACGTTAAATGGCTTCCAGCCCTTGTTCACCGGAAGTCTGTACAGGAGGGTACTTTTTAATGGACTTTTCTTAAGAATGTACAAAGTAACATTAACAAGAATTATTGCATTTAAAACATCATAAAAACAACTACCAAATAAACAGGGTAAATACGTATTTACAAATTTAATTGACCACGTGATCGTTAATTTTTATTGATAGGCACTGAACAAATTACGTTAAATGATGTCTGTATTACATTCGTACAAACTAAAACGAATCAGATCAAACATAATAAAATCTAACATGCAATGCAAAATTCCCTCTGCCTCCTAACGTTACATTCAGTAGTAAAGGTGGGTACGAATACGTTGAGCTTTTTTCTAAATTTGAACCGTTAAGCAGCAATACTGTGTTAATACGCAACCTGGTGACAACAGTAGTTTTAATGACCTAATGTAGTTCAAGTTGTTTAGTGTTCTCTTTAGCTTATAAAGGTGATAATTATGATTGACAAACAATTAATGATTAAAATTGTAACAAGTATGTATTAAAGTTTAAAATTAAAACGAACATTCCAAGATTTTAGCATCTAGATGTACAAAACTGTATCAGTTCAACATATCATACAGTTCACAACAAAAATAGAAGCATATACCCGGGATGCAGCTTAATTCTATCTACATATAGATGAAAAAATAATTTCAGTGTAGGGACAACACAAACATAAACCATACGTCACATGCCGAACGTTCGGGAACTTCAATCGGTCCCAATAACAATGAGGTTTTGATAGCAGTTGTGAACGTTGCCGTTGTTGTTTGAAGATAATTAATTACTTATAAAGATAAGGCCTTTTTTTAGACCTTATCTTTGTTATTAATTGTTACTTACAATTATTTGTATTTCGGTTTATGTTGTAATTAAATATCATAAATTGTACTTTTTGTTGTAAAACGGACATTTTCCTTGTTTTTTTTAATTTTTAATCTAAAGTGTTTGCGATTCCCGCCAAAATTTTTAAGGAATTGATTCAGTGGTTCTCAAACATGGCAGGTACTCGAACGCAAAATTTTAACGTTACAAACCTTGCACGTCTCGCATTTAAAGATTAAATTTACTCTCACAAAATGTCCACTTAATGAATGATAACGCGCCGAACGTTAATATTAATAATTCGTATTACAACAAATAATGAAAAATATGAGTATAAATACAAAAACAATCCGCGACAGTTTGAAATTTTACAACAAGAATTTACAAGCCCTTCTTAATTTCGCATATTTATTGAATTAAAGTACATAAATACCTGGAGGTCTTGCTTCCGGTAAACCAGAACTGCTGTAGCTGCATCGTTGAAGCGACGGGAACGGAGGTGTATTATTTCAGAAGACGATACGATGCAATCGAAGACGAAAATGTCAAATCAAAATATTTTTTTCTGATAAACGCCAAAATTGGCAGGTCGTTACGATAAATTCTCTTTGGTAGAAACCTACACTAAGTAGGAAATTAGATTTGTAGTACGGGACACTATAAAAACCGCATTACACGAAAACGGGACACTTAAATTCCCAATAACTTCGAAAAATATTTATTTTGCTACGAAGAAATTCTATAATCCGCAATTGCGAAATTCCCGAAATTTCCCGATACATTACGTACATGTTATACACGCCAAGTGAATTTTGAGAGAGCTTAACGGAAACTCCCCTAAAAACGGCAAAGGGACATCCTAATAAAACTGTAGCACGATCTGCCAACTTTTAGACGACGAAAACTAGGTACCTTCAGGAAAATATAATAATACAGCAAAAATTTTGTCTTAAGGTGAAGTCGACTAACTGACTGTATTATTTTAAAAAGGAAAAATTCTAACGAAGGTCATTGAAAACAGCTACAGCATTTTTTCGCAATATGACTATCTACAAAGTATTTCTTAAATGCAGAGTACATGGCAAGTTTCTGTGAGGTAGCGACACCGCGATCAATTGTTTTCTAAAAATGTTGGCGCAAATAAAGTTTGCTTTCTAAATAAAAAGTAATTCCCAAATTACTTTTACAAACAAGTTATTTTAAATAATTTGTAGATCAAAATGGAACTTTAGATAGAATTATTTTTATTTTTTTAGAACATTTCCAAAAAATTGTCAACATTCAGTATACTATAATAATCCAATCAATATACACAAAATGTTTTCAAAACCTAGAAAAAAAAGGAATGAATAAAATTTGGAATTTAGATAGTTAAACTATAGTACTATGTGTTAATGAAGCAAACTTTCTCCGCCCAAAGTGACCTGTAGGTTACCTGTGCACGCCTGTTATAACTAAAATCTAAAGCTAAAACTTTTATACAGGGTGGGCCACTGTCAATGAATTATTTTGTAGCATTAAAACGATAAATAATGTAAGGCATACATATATCGAGACTATACGAGATCAGATTTTTAAAATACTTTGGATGGTACAGGGTACTCTAGAAATACGTATCCTATTGAAGTTGAGTTATTTTAAACAGAACATGTATTTTTTTCTATTTTTGAATTGTACGATAAAAAATAATGTATGGTCTTTAAGATGTCCTGATACCTACTTACCTCCGTTTCTTTATGATAAGTAAGAACAAGCAACTCTTTGACTTACACCACAACCTTAGTAAAAGTTTTCAACATCCTCTTTGCAATATTTACTACATGATGTACAGGTTGTTTTTAATATGGAATGAGAATTTTAAATACGTTCTCATTCTTGTGGTAAATTGCAGAGAGCGCCACTTTTTTTACATTTAAAATGTCCTAATTTTTTTGTGTCTTCCTGTATGAAATTTTTATTTTACCTGTTTCGCAAACTTACGTTTAAGACTGATGTATACAATGTGAATGTACGATTTAAGGGAACTCTTACACCTCTAAACACGAAACAGAGTACACACGCCTAAACACGAAACAGAGTTCTTTAAAAATGTTTCAGTTATAGAATAGCTTACATTTACAATAAAATAGATGAAAAACTTAAGGAACTTCCCTTAAATATTTTTAAGAAAAAAATTAGCCAAACACTAGCAATGGAAAAAACTTAAATTTACATAAATGAACGTATATGTTCTCTTCCTATGGTACACCACACATACAAATTTAACATTACTGATCCACACCTCTTCAACTTAACAATAAATAAATGAATTTGTGTTAATTTACTGTTATCAACGATTTTATATATCAAGGTTTGAGTGGAAGAGCAGGAACCACCTGAGAGTGGAAACTGAACTCCGCCTTGAATTTTTATTAATTTTTTATTGTAATATCTATAGTATATGTTAATTAATTTTTGAAATAAAGCCATTTTATTATTACTATTATATATTTTTACTCCAACTTCTTCTGTCTCAAAAGGTATACTTAATAAATGTCGCTCTGAGCAACAGTTTCTGAGATCACTTTATTAGTTGGTAACAAACATTTGTTTTACCTTTACCTTAAAAAAAATGGTTTGTTATTTGTAATAAATGATCGGTACCAACTGACAAAATAACTTAGAAAAAATTTTTATTACTTGTTTCAAAAATACTTGTAAAATATCTCTAGTTTATGTTTTAGTTTAAAAATTAATATCTTTTGAACTGTCAAGGTCCATGTCAAAAGTGATACCCAAAACTACAAAAAATTAGATAGTGCCAATTAAAAAAATTATCAATGACGTCATTGCAAAAGTATAGGGGTAAAAAATTATTTGAATTTCAAGAAATTTAATAAAACTCTAATAAAACATAATTGACTTGTCCGAGGGTTTCTGTCGTAAACGATCTGGAACTGATACTTACATATTAATTATTCCAGACTAAACGTTCCCACTGTATATGTATGTCATACACAGCGGCGCATATGCTCTAGGTTCCCATACTTTTTTTTCTTGTAGACCACTTTAAACATTTTGCTGGATCTGGTGGACCCCCTGCAGCTATTACATTTACTAACTTACTTCCAAAACCCGAAACAAGTATATGTCTATGTAAATCTGTGTTGTGGCTATTTTTCAATCAACTATGAGTTGAAAGTTTTCGAAAAAGGTGAGAATTTATATTCCTTGATTATGCTGTGAGTATTGTCATTCAAGCTAAGTTTCAAAGCCAGTCTAAAAGCGTCTTCATCCAACAGTTGGATTCCTACTTTACTTTTTGTATTCTAAGATTGACTCACAGTACAAGAAACCAATAATCTCCCACTTCGGAGTGGTAAAAGTAAAAATAAATATTTTTTTGTTTTGTAGCTATTTATTCAAACACAAAAATTACTACACTTTTAATTATGTTGTTATAACAGTCTTAGTAGAATCAAAATTTAACATCAAAACTAATAATGATTATTATTTTTGATGTTAACTTTATCTCAGATTACCATTGTAATCTGAGATAAAAGTTATAATTTTAATGGGAGGGATGTACTTGGTGAATTGACAGCAAATTATCAATATTTGGCTTGAGTTTAGTTAAGTATAACCGTAAATCTCCTCGCTCTGTAATATTTAATCTGCTCCGTTTTTTTGTCAACAAGTTTGTTACGGCACTAAAACTGCGTTCGACAAGATATGACGAAGGAAACGCTATGAGAAATTTTTGCACAATTCCCCACAGTCCTGGATATTTTTCAGGTATTTGTGCCTGCAGCCAAAATGATTGATACCCTCTTTTGAATGCTACTTTGAGCTCCTCATTAGTGCTAAGCTCGAGTAGCTCTTCTTGCAGTACCACATTTTCCACTTCAGTTTCATCATATGGATTTATTATCCATGGTGGTATATCCATCGACAGAATGTCTTCAAATCTGATTTTAAAATCATCATACAGGGCAATCAAATGTTGAACATACGTCTGAATATCTTCGTCGAGGCATTCTACCTGCGATAAATTTGGAAACTGGGAAAATTCACGTCGACCAATATTTTGCTTCATAAGTTTCAGTTTACCAAGAAAAGCTGAAATTTCACTCTTTGTTTTTATCAAATTGAGGCTGTCCCCTTGTAACTGTAGGTTGAGGTCATTGAATTTTTTTGAACAAATCTGTCAAATACGCAATGTCTGCTTTGAAATTCATGAGGTTTTCTTTTAAAACAGGATCTTTAGTGTTCAGAAACTCTAAAACAGAGTCGAAAAGCAAATAGAATCTTGATAGACATGCACCTTTCGACAACCAGCGTACTTCGGTATGTAGCAGCAATCGTTGGAAGTCCTCATCATTTTCTTCGCACAACTGTGCAAATAAGCGCGTATTTAATGCATTGCTTCTTATTTTGTTAACTGCATTAACCACAAATTGAAGCGCTTGGTGCAATCTATCACTCAATTTTTTCGCTACTAGATGTTGTCGGTGGATGACACAGTGAATTGCAATTACCTCTGGTATAATCCTTTTAAGATGACTTATAAACCCACGATATCGCCGGACCATGGCAGGAGCTCCATCTGTTGCCACCGAAATAATGTTTGTGAATGCAATTGATTTTTCCGTAAAAAATCATTCAGAACATTAAAAATTGATTCACCTTTAGTGTCAGTCTTCAAAGTTTTCGCGAATAGTAACTCTTCAAACATTTGTTCGCCTTTGATAAATCGAACATATGCCAATAATAATGCTTCATTGCCAGGTAAAGTTGACTCGTCCAGTTGAATAGAAAAATGAGTTGTTTGCAGATAATTACACAAGAAACTTTCAACATCAGAGCTCATTTCATCAATACGTCTTTGTACAGTGTTGTTACTCAAAGGAATTCTTTTAAGTATGTCAAATGAAGATTTGTGCAGGACAGTTTTTAAGACCTCTTCAACAGCAGGCAAAATTAACTCCTCTCCAATGGTATGCGGTTTCCCAGATTTTGCTATAAGTAATGAGATATTGTAAGATGCCCGCAAGCCATCGTCGTTGCTTTCAGACGTTGAAGCGAACATACTATGCACGGTGGGTCTCTTTTCATACTTTTCCTTCAATGTTTGGAAATATTTCAAATCCTTACCTATTTTGTCAGGATGACACCTTCTTAGATGATCTTCCAGCTTCGATGGTTTCATAGAGTCATTGCTCAAGACTTTGTTGCATAAAAGACACATGGGCAATCGCTTGTCTGTATTTGATGGAAGAAAACCAAATTTCAAATATTCAACACTGTACTGTCGACACTTCTTCTTAGATTCAGCCATGTTTCGTATCAATTACTTACCTGTAAATATGAAAAAATGTTTGTTAAGTAATCTTAAAATGATTTAACAAACATAATAGAAGTGGCTTTTAAGATACAAGTTGCTAACAAATAGATAGGTAGGTACTTACTTTTCTAACACTGGCAAACAATAATATCAATTCACTTTAATTTTCAAAAGTCTGAAAACTACTTCCGTCACTGGTGAACACTTATATAGGTACACTTTCTTTTTGAAATTCCGGAAACAACTGAGTAATGTTTATCATTCGCATTCGTATTTATATTAAAGAAAAATCCAACAAGTTCATGCAAGTTCAGACACGACTTTAACTAGGCGGGCGGGCGGCGCGGCATCGGCGAGTCTTGACACGCTCTTTCTGAATATGGAATATGCAAGTTCTTACAAAAACAATTGCTGAGCTTCTTATAATATTGTCTTCCTATATTCATAGGAGAAGTCAAGCTTCTTATAATATTGTCTGCCTATATATATTATTGTCTCCCTTATTCATAGGAGAAGTCAAGTCGGGTCACCTAATACATTTTTATAGACCCCCGTTAACGAGTTGTGGACCCCCATTTTTTTTCCACGCAAGCGTAGACCCCTATCGGGCTCCCATGGACCCCTGGGGGTCCACCTGTACCACTTTGGGAATCTAGGCTAGGCATTCTTACCTTACCTTTCACTGCTCTATATTATAAATACAGGTAACATTGGTTACGTTCTTACTATATGTAACCGCTACTAGAAATATTTATTTATGTGTTCATGAATTTCAAGAGTTTATATTTAGCCTGAAAATAATGAAGATTTGTAAAATAAAACAATAATTCCAAAATATAGACTTTGAAGTATGTTCCGTTAAATTTTTATAGAGATATTTCAAATATTATAGAAACTAAACGTATTTTAAACCTCAACATTTTACGTTTCAACGAAGTGATAAAAATTCTAAATTGAAAAGTTTATTACGTTAAAAAAAAAAGAAAACACACAACAAATGTAGTACAACGCACTTGTAAATTTTAGTTTAGATAAGCAGGTGGAAAACAAAAAAAATAATAATAATAGTTAATACCATCCGCCTCCCCGCTAACATAGATATACCACAGCTAGGGTGATCGTCGGAAAGCGTCGCGGGCCAGAGAAAAAAAGACAGTTAGTGGTAGTGCGGCGTCTACTTAACTTATATTCTTTTTTTTTATGTTTAATACGAACCCCGAAGGGAATCGCATTTGGGCGCCACTGTCGAATTAACGGTAGTCGTAAGGAGAGCACGACAGAAACTCTACTCCGTGTGCAATCTCTAAAGTAAACATTAAACAGCTACGTGACCAAAGACAGAATATTTATTTTACACACAAAACAATAACAGCAAAGATTATAAAATCAATAACGTAAGCGCTCCGCGTTAGGCGTGTAACTTATTTCGAGTACAAGTAAAATTAGCGACTAAATTCAAGTTAGGTTATTTTTCTTTTGATTACTCAAAACGTGCACAAATACCTGGTTATCTTTATAGCTCGTGTAGCGTCGCTGACGAGAGGTTCCCGACAGGTAGGCGAACGGGTGTATTTTGAACCGGCCCGCTTCACAACGGCGGGTGCGATAAGACGCGGCTCGTTGCTCTCCACCAGACGTGAATGTTACAGCATCACCAGGATTATTTATGAGACGTTGTACGTAGACATAGAGACGGAGAGTAAAACGAAAGGGGTAGTCCGGAGGCCCCCAAAGTCGTCTACAAAGAAGAAGAAGAACGAACATGTGTTACGATAAGCTCCTACTCGTGGTGAAGAAAACTTACGGTGACCGGACGTGAATATCGGACAAAAATATCCGTCTGAAGTGCTTCCCCGAGGTCTGTTATACCATCAACGGCTAGAAGAAAATGTCGGTTAGCACCGATGGTAATGAAATTTCAGGAATAATTACCCCATGATGACAGCCATAACAGCAAATATCAGGCCAGTTCGACCACCAACAGTTACCGGAAGAAAAGTGATCTGAAATCGGCTGCGCGCTAACACACACGCAATAGAGGAGCAATGAGTGGGGCGCCGTCTATCGTAAGTCGACACAACGAAAAGCCCGCGTAAACGGAGCATGCAAAATATTACTGTCACAAGTTGATATATTTTCCCATTGTAAACGAGCCCGGTTTGGTTTTTAATAAGATGAAAAAATAGGTATTAGAAAAAAGTTTGCAAAAGAATCATTTTATTTTTATTAAAATAATTATGAGCAAAAATTTGCAGAAATAAGATAAACCCACAAAAGCTTAATTTCAAAGTTAATTTTAGCTATGAAAAATACATCAAATCTTTATAAAAATGTTATTCATTAAAAATTTAGGATTTCTGTAATAAATAATATTGATTTAGTAATTATCAGTACTATATTTCTATCTGATATTGTTAAACAAAGAGTGAATGATCGAAATATTGCATGCGCAGTAGTCAAAAAATACTTTTTTGAAAATCCACTGTATTTTTGCCACAATTGAGATATTAAGAAAAATTTCTAAACAAAAGTTGTAATTAAGATCTAAAACTACAACTTTTGTTTCAAACACTTCTTATATTTTTTATTTAAAGAAGTTTAAATTTAAACAATTAAACATTGTAGAAATTTGCAATTTTTTGAATTACAGGTCATTTGGAGAAGGTTTTTAATCTTAATCGTATTTAATTGTATTTAACTATCCAATTTCAGAATTTTATAGATTCCTTAATTTTGTTCGACCCCAATATGTACCGGGTGGGCAAATAAGCGAGGTAAGCGGCTGTATCTCAGAAACTAATGATCGTAGAGAGTTACGTAGTAACAAATTTGATAGGTAAAGTAGGCAAGGTAAAATGCTGGAATTATGTTTAAGTTTTCAAGATCGCCGCCAGTGGGCGTTTCCGCCATATTGAATTACATAAAGTTACGTTTCTCGCGATTTTTCCCTATGAATGTAACAAAAAAGTATTTGCGATTTAGTGTTAACTTAAAGTCGAATATTTTTTGTCAAACCAATTTTTCTCTATATTTCGTAATAAAGTGGTGGGGGGTATTTGAATGTTGTTTTAAATTAATGCCTGTAACTTCGAAACGGCTTAATGGATTTGGATAAATTTGGTATCATTGAAAAGAAGCATTTCTTGGGCTTTTAGATTTCTCTTTTTCTTTATGACAGTTGTGACCTACACGGCCGTCGATAGAGGGCGTTATTCGATATTATATCCAAAATATTAGATTTTATCAAAAATTTAAATGCAATGATATACATTTTTTAGACCAGATAATAGACAAATGACTATCTAATGAACCTGCTCAAACCGCATCTTAATATCTTTTTTCTACTTTGCGTTCATATTGTAGTTTTTATGATACGCAAACGCGTTTCATAAAATAAATACGGTTTCATAAAAATTACACTAAAACGGTGAAAATTTTCTTTAGTTGGCAATAGTGGCTTAATGTCATTTAATTTTAATCGCATATTTAGAAATGTTTAGCATAACCTCAATGGAATAAAACTAAGTTGAAATTCCAATTTTTAAGCAACACTATAAACATTGTTTAATTATTTTCGTAGCAAAGTATACAGGGTGTTTCCTAAGTAATCTAAAATATTATATGGGGGCGTTTCGTTACTCAATTTTAAGACGAAAAGTTCATATAAACATGTGTGATAAGTCTTGTCGTTAATGAGATACAGAGTGTTAAATTGTTTATAATAAATCAGCTCTGATTGTATTTGAAATTAATTTTTCCTGGTGACGCTACTGGTTTTCGAAAAAACATGCTTATTCTAAGTGGCCTTTGGAATAACGTTGACAACTGTGTCAAACCTAAAAACTAACGCAAACAACGAACAATAAATTGTTAATAATACGATCTTTTTGTGTTAAGTTAACAACGATGCCTGTGTTTACTAATGCCGAAATGGCTAATATGCACTTTTGTATGGATTAGCAAATGGTAATGCCTTAGAGGCTAGACGTATGTATGCCCAGCGTTATCCTAATAAATCGTTTACCATGTTCAGATACGTTTACTAAGCTACATAATAAAATAATAAAACACCCTGTATCTCATTAACGACAAGACTTATCATACATGTTTATATGAACTTTTCGTCTTAAAATTGAGTGACGAAGCGCCCCATATAATATTTTAGGATTACTTTGGAACACCCTGTATAGACGGTAAGTACTACCTTTATTTGTTATATCAGATTTGCTTTTGATAAAATTGGCGAAGTTAAATATATTATGTTACTGACATAAATAAACTCAAGAGCCTCACCCTATAACATTGTAATTTTGTTTTCTTTTACAGTACATAAAACTAGAGCACAACACTTTGAAGTGGATGTTACCTTCGGCACGAACAAAAAGATTCTTTGTAACCCTACAAAGATTGTTACTTGTTACGGGCCACTTTGTTGTTCGGTTAACATTCAAAAAGAAAACAAAGCTCTGGAAACATTTTAACGTTTGTAATAAAGATACCATAAGTTCGGTGGTTATTGGAATCTTGGGCTCAAAGAATGCCAACGTTTTTGGAAATAGTTGAACTCTTGTTGTCCTTACGGCATGAAACTCCATTGGCACGTTTACAAGAAACAAATTCTGTGTAATTATTATTTTATATATGTATTATTAAAAGCATGACTTTAATACAAATATGGGTGTTTTGATTGGTAAATTCAAGATTCCAAGTATGTACATTTAATTACATCTAAAATTATTCTTTTGTGAAAATTTGTGTAATGTAATTTAATATTATAATATTGTAAGTGAAGAATAAAAGAAGTATGTTCAAGATCAGTAAGTTTCCAAAAGTAAGGTGCGTCTAATAATTTGATTAGGGATTAGTAATGTGTTTTTTAAAGACGACTAATTTGAATTCTGCGCCGACACAATGGTGGGGATACCGGGTATCGTTGTCAAAGTGCACATTCACATGGTTCTAAATTCTATTATGTTTATTATTCTGTAGGTCTTAATTTTTGTTCTGTCATAAAGGAAGATTTCAGATATAGTTTTTTATTTTAAAACAAGTAAACAACAAACTAGAACTCAATTATTATGACTATAAAAATTACAATTATTATAGGAGACGTTAACGGTCACTGACGAAGAATCTTTTGCATGAATTACAACACCGGAACACTCTCATTGGCAGTAACAATATTTTGAGTATTTGCATTAGTTGTGGTGATGTCAATAAGAGGATTCTGTGTCGAAGAACTTGGCAAATTAAAACTATTATCTGAAGTGGAACAAGAAGGTGGGTTTGCACAAGGCCTAAGCATTTCTGCCACTTCAATTTTCTTACTTAGGGTCGACTCGACATACCCTTCAGCCACAGCAGACGATTTCCATCCACCGTGACGTTTGAGGCTCAGCAAGTCTCCACCCTTATTGGCCAACTGAGTGGCACTCGACCTCCTAAAACAGTGGCCCGTATAAAGTTGTGGATGGGGCAGTTTAAGAAAAATGGCAATTTCTTTTGAGACTTTGCCCATTGTGTTAATTCCAATAGGGTTATTAATGCAACGTCCATTTCTATATGTCAAAAAAAATCGCTTGTGTGTGGTGTTGGTGGGTCTTAGAGCAACATAAGATTAATTAATGTAATCCATTTTTTCAGTAATAACAAATTCTCTGGACAAGTTGTTTTTGTTGTTGGTATGGAGACTATAATGGTGTCGGACTGTAATTTAACGTCATCAGTGGACATGTTTGTGAGCTCATCACGCCTACAGGCCCCGCTGTATCCCATTATCAAGATGACCTAAAATTCATAAAATTCGTTTTATTTAGGGTCAGTTGCACCAAACTCGATTCATTTAAGGGAGTAATGATTGTTTTAAACCACAGTTAAATTTAACTGAGTTTGGTGCAATTGCTGCCTTTACTATTTATATCGGTAGTTATAGAAGTAGTTATTTATGTAGTTTTTTTAGAAATAGTTATTAGGAGTATAGTTATTTATGTAGTTTTAGAAGTATAGTTATTTATGTAGTTTTTAGAAGTAGTTATTAAGAGTATAGTTATTTATGTAGTATGTAGTTATTCATTTAGTTATTATTTTTACTAATTTGAAATCGTCATAATTTATACACTTTCTAATAATACAATTATACTTACTTTCATTGCCAAATAAATTTTGTCTTCTGCTTCGTTAATAAATTTACTAATTTCGAATTCTTCTAAAATTTTGGATTTTTCGGGTGTATCCTTCTGAACACCGTTTTAGAAGAGCTTTTAATTTGTAATAATTCGAAATGTCATGATTTAAATGGATGTTTATACACGACTTTAATTGAGAATAAAGACTCCATAAGCTGGATGCTTTGTATTTTTGCCGTTTTAACTCAAAATATGCCAGCATGACGTTTTCAGAAATCGTCGAAATGTTATTCTCTTTGCGCCATTTCTCAAATTCCGTAAAATTTTTTTCATAAGTTGAGAGCGACTTTACTGGAAGCAAATTTTCCATTGTGTTTTGTGCGATTTCTCGTATTTCAGGAGGAGTACTTTCTAAATCATCTTCCATATTTAACAACTTCTTTACACGAATAAAATTTATAATTAACTCTACAGAAAAATTATACTGACGCTTCGAATATATTTATAACCATAGCCGCCTTTAATTGAAAAAAGTGTTGCCAACAGTGACAACCTTAGTGATAAAATTTTTTTTAAAGTTATTTATATTTTACAAAGCCCAAAACGCAAAGTAGAAAAATACTATATGATATCTCGTTTATAAGGCATTTTGTCGCACTTACTTCTTTATGGCACTCCTCGCTGCGCTCGTCGTGCCCTAAACCCGTGCGTGCGCCAAAATGCTTCTTATGAAACTCGTATCATAATATACTATTTCCTAACTCAAATTATTTAAAAAAATACTAAACCAGGAAAATTCATATATACCTATTTAAAATGCATCGGTTGCTTTCGATAAGAAGGCAAGTAGTAGGCCATGGAAAGAAAAGACAACTCCTCTCAAAAAATATTCACGAGAAATCTCAGTTTATTTAGTACTGTAAATTTAAGTCACCCGTAAACGATTTTTCTTTTAAATAAAGATGTGGTCCTGAAAAGGACTGATTTTGAAAAACGATTAATGCCTTCTGTGTTCAAATTGCCTTCCGTCATATTCCACACATTGTTCCAGTCTTTCTTGAGCCGACAAAACCGCAGCTTCGATTTCTGCCGCTGACAGTTGACGGATTGAGTTTCGAATTCTGTTTTCGATATCCATTCGTGTTGTTGGTGGAGTTTGAAAAACAATGTTTTTTAAGCGTCCCCACAAGTAGAAATCCAGACATGTCAAGTCGGAAGATCTTGCCAGCGTTGTCGAAAGGTCTCGGCGTTAATATGGTTATGGACATTAATTGAATAATGTGCCGCACAACCATCTAATTGCAGAAACATAGTTCTCCTAGTTTCCAGTGGCACATCTTCCAACAAAATTGGCAAGTCGTTGATCAAAAACTCTAAGAAGCGGTTACCAGTTAAAGCTTGTTCAAAAAATAAGGTCCAATAATTCTGTACCTAATGACACCGCACCACACATTTAGGCTCCAGCGTCCCTGGTGTTGCACTTCTATTAACCAATGCGGATTTTCAGCGGACCAATAATGCATATTATGACGGTTTACTCTACCATCACTACTAAAAGGTAGCCTCGTCGGTCCAGAGAATTTCCGTTAAGAAATTTCTGTTTTCCTCAAGCATGCCTAGCATTCATTGACAATAATTTAATCTATTATCGAAATCTTGTTCATTTAGCGCCTGGTGCAAAGCTATGTGGTAAGGATGTAGTCTAAAAGTAAAAACAACCTATGCGTAAAAATAATATAATCAGAATAACACTGAATTGTGTATACATTTGAGAGTATGTGCCAAGATACTTGGAATAAGATAATTATTTACCTATATTCTTTCAGAAATATTTCTAACAGTTGTTCATACTATTCCCAAGTCTAGAGACAATGTTCTAGTTCCTACATGTCTATCAAATTCTATGTAAGCCAAGACATTGATAATGTTTTCGGTCCTTCCATTGCGACGCCTGCGACGTTGAGGACGACAAAAAGTTCCAGTATCGCGTAATCGTTGTACCAAGCGCGAAAACATTCTTCTCCCGTAATGACGACGATCTGGATACCGTGCCGCGTACTGTCTTGCAGCTATAGCTGCATTTGGAAACCACTCGAAATAACTCGCAATCATATCAACGGCTTTATTATTTGTGAAAGGCATTTTGATTAAATAGTACTCAAATTATACGCAATCAACAATATTAGACTGCGTGTGACAAAAATTTGACGTTACTTGGGAATATTTTTGACAGAAGTTGTTTTTTATTTCCATGGCCTTACTACTTGCCTTCTAATCGAAAGCAACCGATGCATTTTTTTAAATGGGTATATATGAATTTTCCTGGTTTAGTATTTTTTTAATAATTTGAGTTAAGAAAAGATATTAAGATGCGGTTTGCGCAGGCTTATTGGTTGGTCATTTGTCTATTATATGGTCTAAAAAAGTTATATCATCGCATTTAAATTTTTGAAAAATCTAATATTTTGGTTATAATATCGAATAACGCCTTCTATTGGCGGCCGTTGTAAATCACAACTGTTATAATTACGAGAAACCTAAAAGTTCAAGAAATGCTCTTTTCAATGATACTAAATTTATCCAAATCCATGAAGCCGTTTCGAAGTTACAGGCATTTATTTAAAACAACATTCAAATACCCCCCACCACTTTATTTCGAAAGATAGAGAAACATTGGTTGGACAAAAAATGTTTGACTTTAGGTTAACATTAAAACGCAAATACTTTTTGTTACATTCATTATTGGGGGAAAATCGCGAGAAACGTAACTTTATGTAATTCAAGATGGCGGAAACGCCCACTGGCGGCCATCTAGAAAACTTAAACATAATTCCAGAGTTTTCCCTTGCCCACTTTACCTATAAATTTTTTTACCGTAACTCTCTACGATCATTTGTTTCTGAGAAAGAGCCGCTTACCTCGCTTATTTGCCCACCCTGTACATTTTGATTGGGGATATAACCATAACGACAAAATGTTAAATTAACTACTTGTTTCGACCACGTTTCGACAGCGAAAAATTAAATGAGTGATCTTCATTTTGTGTAATGACTCGGTTCGAGTGGAAATAATAATTTATATAAAAAAATACACTTTATTGAAATACGTTTATTATTTAATAAGTTAGAATGAGTGTAAAATTAATGAGTATGCCGTTTTGTATCGCGCGTCTCGCTTATAACAATACATAACAATCTGTTTTTTTAGCAATTTGATTAGAAAAACTGTCAACCTAAAAACGCTTTATCTTCGGCGTCGCTTTTTTTTTTTTTTTTAATAAATACAAACCCGTTTGCAATTATAAGTACGATTATAGACTTTCTATCGTTTCTATGAAAGAATTTCATTAAATAAATTTAAACATTACTAGATCATTTTAAAGAACTCGCTGGCGCTTGTTCTGAAACTATTCTCTCGCTACCTTACAACCATCCTAACGTTATTTTGTTTCATAAATTACTATTATGAGAAATACATCATCTCCCCGGAATGTAAGACGTCCCATAGATACAAGCAGTAGATTCTCTATACGTGTTAGTGTTTCCTTCAGTCACCTATAGATGGCGTTATGCGTTGGCTTTCCGGTTTCGTCATTGATTGAATATCATCGCGAAATAATGTTATCACACGACGAAACAACGCAATAATTTAAAAATAGATTTTTATAAAGTTTTTAATATTTCATTTGTATAAATATTACTAGGATATACTATTCAGTTTGTTTGAATTAATCTTTAATTTTAAATTGAGTGTTAGGTGTGAAAATAACAGGAAACTAAAATATCATAATAATGTAACACGTATCGCCACCTATCGGCAACCTCGCGAAGTTCATATGCAAATATAGAATCAATTGGGCCCTATACATTCCGCAGGAGATGATGTATTTCTGCTATTATGCAACCAATTTTATTTAAAGTGTACGCCACTTCAAGGATGTAGTTCAATACTTAGTAGGGACAATTATTATTTTATAATAGATGGCGTTAAAATAAATAAACAAAATATTATTTTAAAAACAAGTTTTATGGGGATTTTAAAACTACCAATAATACTTACTATGTGCTAATGCTAATATATACATCTAAACAGATAAAAATGTTAAATCTAATGTTGCAGTTACACTTTCTGAAAAAAACAGACCCATAATTAATATTATTGAAGTTGAAGCTCTCTGTCGGCATTGAAATCATAATTGAAAAATACTTAAAATTTTTCAAACAATACAAAGGTTTTTTAACTAACTGAAATGGTTATATTGACAAAAAATTTGCCCCATTTATAATTTGGTTCACTTGGTATATGATGTTTAAATTTAGTTTAGATTTTATCAAGTTGGCAACGCGCAATTAATGTGAGAAATAAACAAAATAAATGTTAACAATGTAAAAATTAAATTCAAATTTACATTTGTGTATGATAAGCTAAATTTGTTTAATACCAGAAAAATAATTTTGTTACAGCTTAGTACACACAATAAATACAAGGACTGGGTCTGAAAGCAAAAAAATTTTAATTTTTCTCTATAAGTAGTTCTTGTTACACAAGGTTATTGTATACGTATACTGTGGTTACATATGATAGAAGTGGTTACATAATTAAGGTCGGTGAAGTTAGCGACGATTATAGTTAGCGACGATTAGCTGAGCCAGCCGGTATGCGAACAACTAAACATAGATGTGTATCGATTCGCGAGCTCATCCAAAAACTGTCAACTTCAAAAATACCCGTTTTATTAAATTTATATTTTAAAGACTAATAAATAAAAGTATAATAAATACAATATCAAATAATTACGATGCTGTTTTTTCGTTAAAGAAAATAAATCGTCGTCAAAGTTGGACTACATAAATGCAAATGCATCGCTCCGCGGCCTCGTCGAAAAAACCGTCTATTTCAAAAATACCCTTTTTTTTTATTTATATTTTAAAGACTAATAAATAAAAGTATAATAAATACAATATCAAATAATTACGATGCTGTTTTTTCGTTAAAGAAAATAAATCGTCGTCAAAGTTGGACTACATAAATGCAAATGCATCGCCCGCGGCCTCGTCGAAAAAACCGTCTATTTCAAAAATACCCTTTTTTTTTTATTTATATTTTAAAGACTAATAAATAAAAGCATATTAAATACAATATCAAATAATTACGATGCTGTTTTTCGTTAAAGAAAATAAATCGTCGTCAAAGTTGGACTACATAAATGCAAATGCATCGCTCCGCGGCCTCGTCGAAAAAACCGTCTATTTCAAAAATACCCTTTTTTTTTATTTATATTTTAAACACTAATAAATAAAAGCATATTAAATACAATATCAAATAATTACGATGCTGTTTTTTCGTTAAAGAAAATAAATCGTCGTCAAAGTTGGACTACATAAATGCAAATGCATCGCTCCGCGGCCTCGTCGAAAAAACCGTCTATTTCAAAAAATACCCTTTTTTTTTATTTATATTTTAAAGACTAATAAATAAAAGCATATTAAATACAATATCAAATAATTACGATGCTGTTTTTTCGTTAAAGAAAATAAATCGTCGTCAAAGTTGGACTACATAAATGCAAATGCATCGCTCCGCGGCCTCGTCGAAAAAACCGTCTATTTCAAAAAAAAAAAAAACCCCCAACACAAAATACCCTTTTTTTATTTATATTTTAAACACTAATAAATAAAAGCATATTAAATACAATATCAAATAATTACGATGCTGTTTTTCGTTAAAGAAAATAAATCGTCGTCAAAGTTGGACTACATAAATGCAAATGCATCGCTCCGCGGCCTCGTCGAAAAAACCGTCTATTTCAAAAAATACCCTTTTTTTTATTTATATTTTAAAGACTAATAAATAAAAGCATATTAAATACAATATCAAATAATTACGATGCTGTTTTTCGTTAAAGAAAATAAATCGTCGTCAAAGTTGGACTACATAAATGCAAATGCATCGCTCCGCGGCCTCGTCGAAAAAACCGTCTATTTCAAAAAATACCCTTTTTTTTTTATTTATATTTTAAAGACTAATAAATAAAAGTATAATAAATACAATATCAAATAATTACGATGCTGTTTTTCGTTAAAGAAAATAAATCGTCGTCAAAGTTGGACTACATAAATGCAAATGCATCGCTCCGCGGCCTCGTCGAAAAAACCGTCTATTTCAAAAATACCCTTTTTTTTTTATTTATATTTTAAAGACTAATAAATAAAAGTATATTAAATACAATATCAAATAATTACGATGCTGTTTTTTCGTTAAAGAAAATAAATCGTCGTCAAAGTTGGACTACATAAATGCAAATGCATCGCTCCGCGGCCTCGTCGAAAAAACCGTCTATTTCAAAAAATACCCTTTTTTTTTTATTTATATTTTAAAGACTAATAAATAAAAGCATATTAAATACAATATCAAATAATTACGATGCTGTTTTTTCGTTAAAGAAAATAAATCGTCGTCAAAGTTGGACTACATAAATGCAAATGCATCGCTCCGCGGCCTCGTCGAAAAAACCGTCTATTTCAAAATAATCCCTTTTTTTATTTATATTTTAAAGACTAATAAATAAAAGCATATTAAATACAATATCAAATAATTACGATGCTGTTTTTCGTTAAAGAAAATAAATCGTCGTCAAAGTTTGAAAATGATTATGTTATTAGCATAAAGGTTTAAATGACCCTGAGATGCACATAAAAGAAATTAACATACCACCAATATTTTTGTAGATTATGAAGTAATTACTTAATTTACTTGACGTAAATTTTATTGTAAAATAACTATCTTCAAAGCTTAGTTAATGATACGCGATTTACTAATTATTAGAAATCACATACTTAGAAGGTCAAACTGAGATTATTAATTTTAGAAAGCAAAATATTCCAATTGAAAAACGTATCAATTGCAGAATTCTTCTAAATTTTTAATGTATTTTTTTTTCATAATTTTAGAAAACAAAGACATTCATAATTGGGTATACATAGAGATTGTAGATTTATGCAATCTTCTAAACCATTATTAAAGTTTGCCAATTCTAAAATTAACAGCAAACAATATCAATAATTTAAAAGTTGTTGCAATGTCAACTATGCAACTGTATTAGTTCCACCACCTGTAAAGCCATGCATTTATTTTTATTATTTTTTAAATATTAATTTTTATGCACACAATAATAAAAAATCTACCAATACAAAAATTTAAACGTATAGAAAAACTTCATGCATTTTTATTTATTTTAATTTTTTTTTAATATTTAGACAAATAAAAACAATAAAAAATCCACCACCACAAAAATTTTAATGCATAGAAAAACATCCTTTTTTTTGTTATTTTATTTTTAATGTTTGAACAAATAAAAACAATAAAAATCCACCACCACAAAAATTTTAATGCATAGAAAACATCCTTTTTTTGTTATTTTTTTTTTTTAATGTTTGAACAAATAAAAACAATAAAAAATCTACCAATACAAAATTTAAACGTATAGAAAAACTTCATGCATTTTTTTAGGTTTTTTAATTTTTTTCCACACGGAAACCTTAGAAGGCAGTTTGTCTCTTGTCAGAAACTGATGGTTTACAAGCCTAAAATTTTGATTAAAAACACGGTGTACTTCCCATGAGACGTAAACCCTTTCAAGCGGGTGACTGTTATATTTATAACAACGCCTCTCCTATCAAATTTTGAAAAACACGGTGTGTACTCCCTATGAGACGTAAACCCTTTCAAGCAGGTGACTGTTATATTTATAACAACGCCTCTCCTATCAAATTTTGAAAAACACGGTGTACTCCCTATGAGACACAAAAACACTAGATCATAGCATGTGTGAAGGAATGTCAACACATATTCTACATTTAAATGGTCTAGTTGTATACGCTTCAGGATTAACTTCAGCATGTTGTATACAGTTGTAATGTACCCACCGCTTGCAAATATCACACCCAACCCAATAAGTTTCTGTGCCTGTCCTTACGTCCCCACAACAAATATTGTTCTCTAATTGAGTATTGTCTTTTAAGTTAGTCCAAGTCTTACAATTGATACATTGAAACCAAGAAGAAGTGAATGTAGCATTTCCAGTCCTACTGCAATATTCGCAATTATTTTCAACTGCGTTGGAGCTACTCAAAAGTAAATTTTGCGCGTAAATACGGTAATTATCCGGATCGAAGTTGATATCGTACACGTATGTTCCGTGGTTAGAAATAATGTTTTCTATAAACCCCATAACAAAACACCACAACTGTGACCATCTTTTGTTTAGGGCACTTCACATTTTTTGTTTCCATAACTTAGTGTCTATATTAAAATTAATTAATATTTTTTTAAACAAATTAAAATATGTAGCATTTCGAAAACTAGAACCGCTATTTAAAATGTAAAATTCATTATTTTTACCGTCAATAACAAGCAAAAACCAATGACTATCACGAATAACTGGCAAAAAAATAATCTTCTCAGAAGGAAGACATTTTAATGATTCTAAACTAATGTTCGATGGAAAAAGATTTTCGTGTGTTGTCGATATTATAGCAACATAATTTTCATTATTCATAATAACTAAACGGGCAAATAAGTCTATTATGAACGATGCTACCCATTGGGTTGGATTTAGTGTACAAAAATCTGAGTATTCTAAATCATTATACCAAAAATTGGAAAAGTTGTAATGTCCTATAAATTCCCTGGTACTTGACGGTCCATTCTTTAAAAACAAATGATACTTAAAAATTCCGTTTTCAAAATAATTGCGGTTATTCGCTGAGTTTGTTAATACTACAGACCTTTCCAATTTCGTTTCTACGTCCGCTTTTTAATAAACTGTTGCCTTTGACGAAGATGGGTATTTTTCGTGAAGGTTTTTTCGCCACGTTTCTTCAGTTGATTGCAATTCCTGAAGAAGTTTTCGTTTTCGAGGTCTGATACTTAATAAATTAAATTTTAATTCCTTTTCTACACATTTCAGATGATCCCGCATCTTTTCGATGAATCTAGTACATTTCATATTTGTATGTTTCTCTAAAATGGAATTTTTACTACGTTAAACCAAGATTCAACTAAACTATTTGACAAAACGTCCTTTGATTCATGATTGACTAATAACCCACCCCATAACGGAAGATAAGGCATGTACTTTGATAATGTTGTTTAATTCTAAAGTAGAGTCCTCATCCCTAATATTCTCTGCTATTGAGTCTTTGATGTGAGAAATTCTATATAAAACGGACTCTGAGTATATAAACTTTTAAATTAATGTTTTCGTCATTATCAACATTTGCTAAATTTTCTTCAGTACACTATCTTCAGCAATACAAGACGCGCAAGTTAACCTATCAATTGCTGCTTTTACCCTATCTGTTAAATATTGACTCTGTAAAATTAACGCAAAATCTGAAAATGACTTTTTGCAATTGTCATATACTTTTGATAACATCATGTTATTTACAAATGCACCTATTAAAAATTTCTTAAGGTCTTTGTTGTTGCCTGCTGCCTTTTAGCATCAGTTGCTATTATTTTTACGTAATGTGCGCAACATATATGAACAGTGATAGTATTACGATATTCCTCTAAAGTTTCATTTTTTAGGAAATTATGAATGTTATTTAAATATTCTAAAACTGACATTTTACAAAAACCGATATAACAGCATTTAAGAGGGCCCAACTAAAGTCTATGACAACGCTGTTAAATGGTAACACTTTCAAGTTGGCATTGCTGAAAAGCCATAATGATATCTCCTGTGAAGTATGTGAATTCGATATCATTTCAATCAATGGTAAAATAATAGACTTGTCGTTATTAACCGGGTATTGTATAACACCGGCATAGTAAAATATTCTTTTACTATCTGCACTAAATTTCCTAATTATTGAACCCGTACAGTCTAAATACAAAGTCAAATTTTTAGTTTTTGGAACAATTCGTTACATAATGTATCGATCCAATCTAAATATAAATATATTGCTATAGAAGATGAGTTATAGAAATGCAAATGTCTTATATATAATTCCTTTTGGTTTTGTACATTAAGAGGACAGCAGACAAATCATCCTGTGATAGATCGTTTTCAACATTACTTTCTGATTTAATTTTCTTAGATACATCATGTGTAGGAACATCATGTATCGTATTTAATTTTAATAAATCTGGATTTGCTTCTAACGTTTTTATTTGCTTAAATTTTAATGGGGAAATATTTTCTAACTGTTTCTTGGCAATAACCCGCGCGAGACCTCTATATTGTTTCCGTTTAATAACCTTCCCGTCATGATTAATTTCTCCCTTAATTTCAAAACTGCCCCGAATAAAACCATCTGACGAAATTTCGTGATAATATAATTTGCAAATAAATTTTCGACAAGTACTATATACACAATTTAAGTACACAACGGCCACTTGGCTACTATAGTTTATTCTTTTGCTAGCTACGTTAAGCGCACAAACAGAATAAAATGTAAAAATTGCTTTACATAAAAAATAGGAATAATACTTTTGAAACGTGAACTTGGAACTAAAAATATAGCTAAACTTGATCCTAAAATTTTTGCTACCAGGCAAATCATTAAATGGTTTTTCTAATCTACCACGTTTGGTACCGTCTACAATATGAACACAATTACCTTCGTTTATATCAATCTCACTGTCTACATCATCATTACATTTCACGTCAAGTACATTTTGATACAAAACGTCTTCGCTCTCCCTTACATTATTTGCCAAATTATTTGAAATGTATTGAATAATGTTTAATCTATTTCGTTTAATAAAACCCAAAATGAAAAATTGTGATTTTCGATCATCATTCCCGAAACAAAGCGAAGCCGACTTGCGTACTATATCATTATTTAACTTTAATTTTTTAATTTCAAAGGAGCCAACGAAGGCGTCCAAAGTAACGAAACAAAAAATTGCCTAAAATCTGAATATAATCCACCCGATCCTCCATTTTAATAATAAGTGATAAAAATTATCAGACAAATTGAAACTAAATTCCAAATATTATTAAAAATGTTCGCACAACAAACCAACAAAAACTCACCGAATCGCAGTCACTCGGACATACAAAATTCATAAAACTATGGTTCGTACTAGCACACAGTTGAATGAATACTAACACTTCTCTATAATTTGTTGAAATTTTTGTTTTTTGAACGTGCATAAGTATTATACTCGGATTTAAATATAAGAAACGAATGTACATCCTTTTTTAGTTTTAACGAAATCTTTGCTATTGTAATAGGTAATAAAAGGAATAAAACTAATGGATTTTCCTTGAAATATATTCAAATACAAATACGACCATAACGGATTAAGACAATAAAAGCGCATTTTGCAAAGAAAGGAAATATGCTAATACTAATCCTTACCGGGGTGTTAGTTATTTACTTAACCAATTTAGTTTTGTGTAGTTTTTGAAAATATAATCTGTGTGGGAATACCTGCAAATATATTCTCTCAACAGTGTTTTCGAAATAATTATTGAAAACTTATACTATAACAGAATGTTTGATAAAACTAGATGATCAACACCACAAGCGATAGAAATTAATAGATGAGATGAATTAAAACAAAACGCATTAAATACAGAAAATGCCATTTAAAAACAATGTTTTGTTAATTTCTTGATTGCATGTAACAATAGTACCTAATTGTGGTTACTAATGCTATTCAAAAATGTTTCAGTTTAAGTTTTAATAAAAAACTTTTAAAAAACTTAATAAGTAAAACTTTTAATTGAGACTGAAATTAAGACATTCATTGTGTATATTACAAGGCGGAATTTCAATTTTTCGTTACTAGTGACATATTCACATTCACATTCATATTTTTAAATTTATTGTACGTGTACATGTTGACTGTTATACACATTTTATTTACTTCTTATTTATTCTGTATTGTCCTTTTTACAAATTTTTTATAACAAATACCACTCTTTTGGTGGTTGTATCTACTAATTATAATTTTTAATGACTAGTTTGGACCAAAGAGGAACTATAAATGAGTTAATGACAATGCACCTTTTTTCTTTTGATTGTCTTCATAAAGACTAGACAACAACCAGTCGAAACGTCGACATGAATTAAGCATACGGTGTCTTATTAACTAAGATCCAAATAATTCCTATGAGAAGACCCGAACCACAGGAACATCTAGCAAATAATTATTTTGAAATACGTTGAATCACTTTAAAATTACTGATAATTTAATATAAGAAGCATAAAATCAGTTTCATTATCCTAACATCACAGAATTAACTTTTCTATTATAAGTCAATTTTAAAAGGTCGAATAAGGAACGAATTACTTCTTTATGCTTTCAGGAAAGATTGTAAAATAATCGTTTGATGTGAGTAAATATTTAGTATTATTGTTATTAAACTAATTCGAAACATTTACATTTAAAGTCGAACCGATTTTAAATGGTTTTAATTATTTCAGAATATTTTTGCTGATGACTGTTTTATAATCATGCACTTGAATCAAGTTTAAATAATAAAATAAAAGGGTTATATTGAAAAAAGATTTTTAAAAATAATTTCTACTATAGTCCTAATCATGTTCGTGTCAGAACTTATAAAACTGGTATCATAATATACTTTTCTTTCACCAATCTACAGGATTCGTCTTTATCATCACAGTTTTAACACGATTAAATAAGAATCGGTAAAATTCACAAAAAATTGTGAGTTAATTGACTTCAGGTTCCAAGCATTTCTTCCAAAAATAAAATTGTTTTATTTCAAGATGGAACTCAAATAAAAGAAGTGATATGAATGCGAAATGTAATATAAATTAAAACAATAATTTCGATCAATATTATACTTTCGCCTTCGATATAAAAAGTTTTAGACAAGAAATTAATGGAAATTACTTAAAACCATCATGTAATAAAATCGGGTTCATATTGGGTCTCCGCCAATATCTAGGTTTGTAGTAGTGGGGTGGATAAGTGTAATTAGCGTCTGCCTGTATAAAAACAAATTGCACATTACCGAGCATATTAGTTTGATTTGTGAGGAGGTTTTAACAATGCTGTTTATTAGAGAAGTAAGTAACATTGTATTTCCATATGTTATTTAAGTGGCTTAACCTATGTCATTTTTAGAAAGAAGTCCAATTTTTGGGGACTCCCTTTTAAGAAGACTGTTGACGGATGTGCTGCAACATAATACCAACCAAATGAAAACAATCGAAAATCGATCAAGACGAAGCCAAGAATTAACCATCGGCGGGCAAACGATTTCCCAACTACAAAAAAGAGTGGCCCGAATAAAAAACTCAATTCTTTCCTACAGTTTGGCATCAGTAGTGTTCCTATGCATAGGAGCCAACAATGTCTTGAGGGTAAAACAATTTAAACATTGTATGTACGTATACTAAAAATGTTTTTGCAGAATCATTCGTTCTTCACGATGAGGAACCACTTTGAAATGCTAATGGGCACTATAAAACCCATGCAGCACGTCACCAACATCGTCTTGATAACGATACCACGTTTCCCCAGCGCAACCACAACGCAACTATTAATTGTAACAAAATTTAATAGGTATTTAAAGCGTTTAGAAAATCGTAAGTATTTTACATATTCTTCGTACAGGTGATTATTAATACCCATGTTTTTAGGGCGAATAACGGTTGTAGACATCGAATGGGATTTTGAGGAAGCATTTTTCGAAAGGTATAATCCACATTTTTTAATATTCATTTTTAAGATATTCATTTTGCAGGGATGGTATTCATTTAAATAGAGATGGTCTTCGCCTTCTTTGGCAGAAAATAGTAAGCCATTCTGAAAGAAAGTGGTGAGTTTTTTTAATTTATAAAAAATAGAAAAATTAAAAAAAAATGAATGTAGTTTTTGTGGTGGTGGATTTTTTATTGTTTTTAATTGTCGAAATATTAAAAAAAATAACAAAAAATTGCATGAAGTTTTTGTATACATTTAAATCTTTGTGGTGGTGGATTATTTATTGTTTTTATTTGTCCAAATATTTAAAAAAAATAACAAAAAATGCATGAAGTTTTTCTATACATTTTAATTTCTGTGGTAGTGGGTTTTTATTATTGGGTGCATAAAAATTAATGTTTAAAAAAAATTTAAAAAATGCATGGCTTTTAAATTATTGATATTGTTTGCTGTTAATTTTAGAATTGGCAAACTTTAATAATGGTTTAGAAGATTGCATAAATCTACAATCTCTATGTATACCCAATTATGAATGTCTTTGTTTTCTAAAATTATGAAAAAAAATACATTAAAAATTTAGAAGAATTCTGCAATTGATACGTTTTCAATTGGAATATTTTGCTTTCTAAAATTAATAATCTCAGTTTGACCTTCTAAGTATGTGATTTCTAATAATTAGTAAATCGCGTATCATTAACTAAGCTTTGAAGATAGTTATTTTACAATAAAATTTACGTCAAGTAAATTAAGTAATTACTTCATAATCTACAAAAATATTGGTGGTATGTTAATTTCTTTTATGTGCATCTCAGGGTCATTTAAACCTTTATGCTAATAACATAATCATTTTCAAACTTTGACGACGATTTATTTTCTTTAACGAAAAACAGCATCGTAATTATTTGATATTGTATTTAATATGCTTTTATTTATTAGTGTTTAAAATATAAATAAAAAAAAGGGTATTTTTGAAATAGACGGTTTTTTCGACGAGGCCGCGGAGCGATGCATTTGCATTTATGTAGTCCAACTTTGACGACGATTTATTTTCTTTAACGAAAAACAGCATCGTAATTATTTGATATTGTATTTAATATGCTTTTATTTATTAGTGTTTAAAATATAAATAAAAAAAAGGGTATTTTTGAAATAGACGGTTTTTTCGACGAGGCCGCGGAGCGATGCATTTGCATTTATGTAGTCCAACTTTGACGACGATTTATTTTCTTTAACGAAAAAACAGCATCGTAATTATTTGATATTGTATTTAATATGCTTTTATTTATTAGTGTTTAAAATATAAATAAAAAAAAAGGTATTTTTGAAATAGACGGTTTTTTCGACGAGGCCGCGGAGCGATGCATTTGCATTTATGTAGTCCAACTTTGACGACGATTTATTTTCTTTAACGAAAAAACAGCATCGTAATTATTTGATATTGTATTTAATATGCTTTTATTTATTAGTCTTTAAAATATAAATAAAAAAAAGGGTATTTTTGAAATAGACGGTTTTTTCGACGAGGCCGCGGAGCGATGCATTTGCATTTATGTAGTCCAACTTTGACGACGATTTATTTTCTTTAACGAAAAAACAGCATCGTAATTATTTGATATTGTATTTAATATGCTTTTATTTATTAGTCTTTAAAATATAAATAAAAAAAAGGGTATTTTTTGAAATAGACGGTTTTTTCGACGAGGCCGCGGAGCGATGCATTTGCATTTATGTAGTCCAACTTTGACGACGATTTATTTTCTTTAACGAAAAACAGCATCGTAATTATTTGATATTGTATTTAATATGCTTTTATTTATTAGTGTTTAAAATATAAATAAAAAAAAGGGTATTTTTGAAATAGACGGTTTTTTCGACGAGGCCGCGGAGCGATGCATTTGCATTTATGTAGTCCAACTTTGACGACGATTTATTTTCTTTAACGAAAAAACAGCATCGTAATTATTTGATATTGTATTTAATATGCTTTTATTTATTAGTCTTTAAAATATAAATAAAAAAAAAGGGTATTTTTGAAATAGACGGTTTTTTCGACGAGGCCGCGGAGCGATGCATTTGCATTTATGTAGTCCAACTTTGACGACGATTTATTTTCTTTAACGAAAAACAGCATCGTAATTATTTGATATTGTATTTAATATGCTTTTATTTATTAGTCTTTAAAATATAAATAAAAAAAAAGGGTATTTTTGAAATAGACGGTTTTTTCGACGAGGCCGCGGAGCGATGCATTTGCATTTATGTAGTCCAACTTTGACGACGATTTATTTTCTTTAACGAAAAAACAGCATCGTAATTATTTGATATTGTATTTAATATGCTTTTATTTATTAGTGTTTAAAATATAAATAAAAAAAAAGGGTATTTTTGAAATAGACGGTTTTTTCGACGAGGCCGCGGAGCGATGCATTTGCATTTATGTAGTCCAACTTTGACGACGATTTATTTTCTTTAACGAAAAAACAGCATCGTAATTATTTGATATTGTATTTAATATGCTTTTATTTATTAGTGTTTAAAATATAAATAAAAAAAAGGGTATTTTTTGAAATAGACGGTTTTTTCGACGAGGCCGCGGAGCGATGCATTTGCATTTATGTAGTCCAACTTTGACGACGATTTATTTTCTTTAACGAAAAAACAGCATCGTAATTATTTGATATTGTATTTAATATGCTTTTATTTATTAGTGTTTAAAATATAAATAAAAAAAAAGGGTATTTTTTTGAAATAGACGGTTTTTTCGACGAGGCCGCGGAGCGATGCATTTGCATTTATGTAGTCCAACTTTGACGACGATTTATTTTCTTTAACGAAAAAACAGCATCGTAATTATTTGATATTGTATTTAATATGCTTTTATTTATTAGTGTTTAAAATATAAATAAAAAAAAAGGGTATTTTTTGAAATAGACGGTTTTTTCGACGAGGCCGCGGAGCGATGCATTTGCATTTATGTAGTCCAACTTTGACGACGATTTATTTTCTTTAACGAAAAAACAGCATCGTAATTATTTGATATTGTATTTAATATGCTTTTATTTATTAGTGTTTAAAATATAAATAAAAAAAAGGGTATTTTTTGAAATAGACGGTTTTTTCGACGAGGCCGCGGAGCGATGCATTTGCATTTATGTAGTCCAACTTTGACGACGATTTATTTTCTTTAACGAAAAACAGCATCGTAATTATTTGATATTGTATTTAATATGCTTTTATTTATTAGTGTTTAAAATATAAATAAAAAAAAAGGGTATTTTTGAAATAGACGGTTTTTTCGACGAGGCCGCGGAGCGATGCATTTGCATTTATGTAGTCCAACTTTGACGACGATTTATTTTCTTTAACGAAAAAACAGCATCGTAATTATTTGATATTGTATTTAATATGCTTTTATTTATTAGTGTTTAAAATATAAATAAAAAAAAGGGTATTTTTGAAATAGACGGTTTTTTCGACGAGGCCGCGGAGCGATGCATTTGCATTTATGTAGTCCAACTTTGACGACGATTTATTTTCTTTAACGAAAAACAGCATCGTAATTATTTGATATTGTATTTATTATGCTTTTATTTATTAGTCTTTAAAATATAAATAAAAAAAAAGGGTATTTTTTGAAATAGACGGTTTTTTCGACGAGGCCGCGGAGCGATGCATTTGCATTTATGTAGTCCAACTTTGACGACGATTTATTTTCTTTAACGAAAAACAGCATCGTAATTATTTGATATTGTATTTAATATGCTTTTATTTATTAGTGTTTAAAATATAAATAAAAAAAAAGGGTATTTTTGAAATAGACGGTTTTTCGACGAGGCCGCGGAGCGATGCATTTGCATTTATGTAGTCCAACTTTGACGACGATTTATTTTCTTTAACGAAAAACAGCATCGTAATTATTTGATATTGTATTTAATATGCTTTTATTTATTAGTCTTTAAAATATAAATAAAAAAAAAGGGTATTTTTGAAATAGACGGTTTTTTCGACGAGGCCGCGGAGCGATGCATTTGCATTTATGTAGTCCAACTTTGACGACGATTTATTTTCTTTAACGAAAAACAGCATCGTAATTATTTGATATTGTATTTAATATGCTTTTATTTATTAGTGTTTAAAATATAAATAAAAAAAAAGGGTATTTTGAAATAGACGGTTTTTTCGACGAGGCCGCGGAGCGATGCATTTGCATTTATGTAGTCCAACTTTGACGACGATTTATTTTCTTTAACGAAAAACAGCATCGTAATTATTTGATATTGTATTTAATATGCTTTTATTTATTAGTGTTTAAAATATAAATAAAAAAAAGGGTATTTTTTGAAATAGACGGTTTTTTCGACGAGGCCGCGGAGCGATGCATTTGCATTTATGTAGTCCAACTTTGACGACGATTTATTTTCTTTAACGAAAAACAGCATCGTAATTATTTGATATTGTATTTAATATACTTTTATTTATTAGTGTTTAAAATATAAATAAAAAAAAAGGGTATTTTTTGAAATAGACGGTTTTTCGACGAGGCCGCGGAGCGATGCATTTGCATTTATGTAGTCCAACTTTGACGACGATTTATTTTCTTTAACGAAAAAACAGCATCGTAATTATTTGATATTGTATTTATTATACTTTTATTTATTAGTCTTTAAAATATAAATTTAATAAAACGGGTACTTTTTGAAATAGACGGTTTTTTGATGAGCTCGCGAATCGATACACATCTATGTTTAGTTGTTCGCATACCGGCTGGCTCAGCTAATCGTCGCTAACTATAATCGTCGCTAACTTCACCGACCTAAATTCACCGTGAGTATATTTGGTTTCTTTCCTATTTGTATTAATTCTAATTGCTACATATGCTTTTAGCACGTTGCTTTCGACCTTATGTTCTCGTTGTGTATTGTACTTGGATAACTCTTGAGAGTGCTGGAAGTGGCTGATTAAGAACCTTCCTTATCAATGAAAGACAACACCAATGTTTCGCATTAATTAAGCTGCAGACCACTGGTGAATACCACGTCTACAGGGGTTGGTTATGCTGCATACTTCTAGCGAGGGAGTCAATTGCCTTCTGTTCTTCTCCGCACACCTCCTTTAAGAGGAATCTCTGGGATTATCTAACTTCCTCGAACTGTCGATACCGTCGCTAGCAGAATACCTTCATTCTTGGAACTACATTCTACCGATTACAGCTAAGTTTTAGTATTTAAGTCACTTATTCATAATAATAATGCGCATGAAGCTCAATTACATATGACATAAAACGGCTCGATCACTAATATTTAATAACTTTTATTCGGTGTACACTCTTAACAGTACGTTTGTTTTTAATCAGCTCAATAAGGGCTAGGGCGCTTTATTTAGAACGGTTGTCGCGACACAAAAAGACCTTTTGGGTTTGCGGGAGGTACTACCCTTTCATTCTAGTTTAGGTTTAGTGTAAATTGCCGTGTGTAAGTGATATGTGCACGCAGAGCCTTAATAGGAGCTAATTGTCAATTGGGATGATAATTTTAACTCGAGCGTAACTAAAGCTTACCTGAAATTCGACACATTAATTGCGAGCCTTATTTATTGTAAGCGAGGCTGCTGCTAACGCACGTAACTATATGCGACAGTCTCTCTATTTCTGTCACATTCTCCTAATATTTTAAGATTTGTTTGTTGTACTGAATTGTTCGTCTTTTCTCTGGTTTATGTTAGATTTAGCATATAAGATTTTAAGTAAAACCTGTTGATCTCCTGTTGGTCGGTTTTATTTCTTTCTTTATCCAGCAGGTGGCGCTTTGTTAGACCAACAGTTTAATTTCTTATAGTTATTCAGAGATCTAAGCAACTCTCCGACGAAGCCGGACGCTGCTGCTCTAACTACTATAAATATTCTTATCTTCCATGAATTTAGTGCGCTACATCGAGCCGAATTCCCTTTAGTTTTTTTTCTAGGTTGTTACCCTAGAGCCGTCGCTTCTTTTTGTTATTTTGTAAACAACAACCGTTACACGTATTTAGTAAAGGGTTCTTGGGCTGAGATACAATCAATTATGGAAGATATTCAAAATCTTGTTTTTATAATGGGATTTCTGATGAAAGTTGTTCGTTAGAAGTTTTTTTTTTAACAAACAAGCATTGTCTAGACTTGTGACCTCAAGAGTGTACAGGACTAGAGTAGACTAGTTCTTTTATACGATTCCAAAGGTAATAATTCAATGTGACAAATCGGAAAATCTGAAGGGCCAGTTTCAGAGTGCCAACAATCTTCAAACATCAAGCCGACTGCCGCAGTACAGCTATAATGGAATGTGCTGGAACATTATCCAACTCATACCAACTATTTATTCTGTTACGTGGAAATAGAGCCACAGCATAATAAACATCCAGCAAGGTATTTCACGAGCAGTGTCTTTAAAGTTACTAATTCAAAAAATTTGACCTTGCAGTCATTTTTATTAAGACTAGTTTTAGGTTTACAAATATTAAGCAATTTCGAATAAGGTTAATTGTTATAATTAAGAGTAATAAAGAGTCTTAGAACCACCGTACACCAGCCACATATTGCAGTCAGTCTGAACACAAAAATTCAGTCGCGTCTCTGAGAACTGCGGTTCTCCATATAAATATTACTACACATCATAGACGGACGTTCGCTGCAATCAATGCAACCATAAACAATCTGCAAAGATGTGATTAACTCAAACGATTTGGCTTAGATTGGCAGAATTCCACGAATCCAGGAGTCTGAAAAACACCCATTCTATTCAGTTTTTGACACCCCACATCATACGTCATACTTTCTGAAATTTCACAAGTATTCAAGCTGCTAGGGATTTGCTCTCCTTGAACTATAAGTGATAAAATTCTTATACAACAACTTTGGCTAGAAAAGTTGACTTAAGGATTCCTCGGCATGTTGTATGCAGGAATTCCACTAGTCTAGAAATCCATGTGTTCTGCGACATATGCCATTATGTAAGATCGGTTGATTTGATCAGCACAATCGAGTCAATTCACACCTTTTGTGTAGCAAAACCAATCACTATTCCAAGATTTGAGCTGTGTGGCGCTGTTCTCTTGTCAAAACTTTCAGAACAAATACTGAAAGTTCTGAATATGTCATTTTTCTGAAGTTTATTTGTGGTCAGATTCCACTATTGTTTTGAGATGGTTAAAAACCAGTCCCAATCTTGTTAAGACTTCTTTTATCTTCACTACGGGAACGTGTTTGAATAACATCAGGTCGTTGTCTTATTAAACAAATAGTTTATCAGTATTTGCGTTGTTATTGTTTCTCTCTCGAAGTTTTCTGAGCTCATTATGGGCAACTTACTTCAATCTCGTATTGAACCATCCCCACGTACTTAAGATTCGGCTACGGGAAATGTTCGGTATATTTGTCAAAACGTGTCACTTTCTTAAGGTATGGTAAACATTTAACGTCACCGTACCGGTATGGCATATTGCGTTTCCGTATTTTGGATATCTTTTAACTAATATAGTATGAGTATCACTATTCCCTAAAACATGCATTTTTTTTACACGTTCAAGACTTCGCCCCAAGGGAAAGATGACACCTGACGATTGCCATACTTGCATTTTCGTACAAGAAATATTACTTGCTAACTTTCCCTAGGCGATTTTCTTACTGGGTCTATATAAACTCGAGCGTTCTTAATGGCATTTCGGCGTTTTGTTAGACGGGGAGGAAAACATTTGCATCTCTATTCCGATGACGGTACCAACTTTTCTTTAACCGTAACTATAAATAATGAAGGCACTGAATGGTATTTTATTCTTGCTTATGGTTCTCACTTTGGAGGCTTATGGGAAGCTGGAATCAAATTAACTAAGCGCCATATTAAGCGGGTGCTAGGAAATTTTCTGCTTACAAAGCATTTTGCTTGCCCAAGTAAAAGCAACCCTTAACTCACGCTCCTTTAACCCGTTAACAGAGCTTACTTTCATGTTGGAAGAAGTTTAACGACCTAACCTGATCCAGACGTCAGCGATATTAAGGAATCTCGATTAAATTGCTATCAGCTCATCCAACAACTACATCAACGTATATGGAAACGCTGGAGCAAAGGAATATATTTGTACTTTGCAACAATGCCGAAAATGCAAAACTAATGCATTCAATTTGCAATTTGCTAGCCTTCATCAAGGAAGACCATCTCCCTCCACTTAGATGGAAACTTAGGCTCATTGTGCAATTACACCCAGGAATCGATGGTATCAACAGAGTGGCATCTATGAAAGCAGTGGCTGGTGTAATCAATCATTTTCAAGGATCATAGAAGCTGAGTCGTCAGATCAGCTTCAGATAGCTAAGCTAATGTTGCGTGAAGTAATTAGTGGCAAGAGGTTTTCCAGACGTATTCACTAAGCAGTTTTCCAAGATCAGCTATAAACCATCCTTAAATTGACAGTAAAGGCTACAAAGTGATAGGGTAAAGTATTTCAAAATTTTCTCTTTCCATGAGAATTGGCAGCGGTTTCCGCTAAATTGTAAGAGAGCGATATTATAAGGAGGTAATATATCCGTACAGGTTACATCCCAGATAAGAGCTTTACAGTTTCGCCAACGAATAAGTAAGCATCAAACTATCGCGTTTGCCATCATCTGAAACTCTTAAGATATTTGCCAAACGTATCTGCTGATTTATCCAACACTTTTTCGATCTTGGCAACGGCAAACATAGACGTAAGGCTAAAGAAACACGTAAAGTATTTCCGTCTAGTAGTGTTCCTAATTGAGAAGATGGGATGGTGTTAAGTCAAGCACTGGAGTATTTTTTTGAAATTACGAACAAGCGAGCTTTTTGTAAAGCGTCATCGTTTAAAAGCGATAGAAGCTGTTTTTGGTGGTGATAATGTCCCAATGCTTTTGTAGATGTGGTTCCACTGGAGTATCAATGTGATTTTGTTCTGCCAACCAAAATTTTACTCCATCCTGTTTGTAGCAAATGTCTAAGTGGTTTGATTTAAGATTTGTCCAACTAAATATTTGCATTTACAACTGGACGAGAGAATATTGCTGAGCAAGGTATTAATTTTACAACAAAACCCAACACCAAAATAGTAACTACTGTAGATAAAACCCAAATGGTGAGAAAACGTAAACTGTATTTTTTAAATCCAGTGGTCAATAAATAATAAAATCAAAACAATTGTACCAATTTAATTAAGACAGAAACTTTTCTTGGTTCCGTTACCCATTTACATAATAAGGTTTGACACAAAAAGATCAATGGTACTATTTTAATCTGCACATTTATTTAAAAAGTGTAATCTTACAATTAAACAACAGGTAACAAATCAAATCAATGGCGAATATGACAACATTCTAAACAACCTTAAACAAGAGTTTCTGGAAAAATGGAATAACATACGTCCAATTAAGACCGTTAAGACTATAAACAATTTCGAAAGATACCAAACTTTGGGTGCCGGATCTTTGGAAGAGTAGTGAGTTCATCGTTCAGAAATTTGTTTTTATGTGTTGTATGTTAACTATATTTTTGTCAGGTCCTGGCAAAAGAAAAATCTACACAAAAATTCTACGCCATTAAAATTATGTCTAAAACCACAATTATAAAATTTAAACAAATCCAACACATTGAATGAAAACGTGTATTGATGTCAATAAGTTTTCCTTTCGCCATTTTCATGGAATATTCGTTCAAAGACAACAGTTATATATACTTCGTATTACCGTTTATTGGCGGAGGTGAAATGTTTACTCATTTACGAAGGTGAGTTGAACACACGCTATCTTTCTATTTATACAGCGTAACTGCAGAAGAAAAAGTTTGACGAACCTTTAGCTAAATTTTATGCGGCTCAAGTTTTGTTAACTATTGAATATCTTCATCATCTCGATCTTGTTTATCGTGATTTAAAACCAGAAAATATTTTGATCGATTGCGAAGGATATATAAAAGTAACCGATTTTGGTTTTTGCAAAGTAAGTTTATTTTTAATTTCGCCAATTTTCTTGATGTGGGGTTTTAGATGGTCGAAGGAAGAACTTGGACTTTGTGTGGTACTCCAGATTATATAGCACCCGAGATAATATTGTGTAAAGGATACGGAAAATCTGCAGATTGGTGGTCGTTTGGGGTGCTTATATTTGAAATGTCGGCCGGATATGCGCCGTTTTACTCACGCAATACAGTTAAAATATATGAGAATATAGTTGAGGGAAAGTTTAAACTTGCTCGACATTTTAGTGCAGATTTACAAGATTTGCTTGGAAATGTATTGCAAACAGACTTATCGAGAAGGTGATTACATATGTATTTTATATATGAGTATCTACAATAAGTTCACAAATGAGGGTACGACAAACCAAATTTTAGTAAGTTGAATTTTCCATATGTGATGTCTAGGTAAAATGATTCGTCAACGTAAGCCAATCGAATAAGACGTATTACACATAATTTCATTCAACTTATTCGATAAACCTAAGAATACGCATCTATATTTAGAGTGCCGCAACTCATCCAAAGATGTAATCAATGCCCGAACATAATCCAAAATTGGTGAATATAAGTAGAAATAAGAACTAAGACTTCAGCGAAGTCATTATTGAAACGAAAACGTTTTTCGGGATTGGACCGTGTTGAAATAGTAACTATAGTTACCAACGTTTCTCCCCTATCGGAAGGGGCTTCATTATCATCAGACTTCTTTTAGTCTACAATCTGGCTTGGTTGATAAGTTGATGATTTGACTTTTAGTTGTCTACCTTAAACTCTCGTTTGTTTGTTTTAAGTCATTAATAAGAACTTTTTATATTTTAAGGCTTGGTAACTTAAAAAATGGAGTTAATGACATTAAAACTCATAAATGGTTCACAGAAATTAATTGGTTGCATATTTATCATCGCAAAGTAGAGCCGCCTTTTCAGCCAACTTGTAAAGATGGCACTGATGCGACATACTTCAATTACTACAAAGAAGAGCCTCTAATAGAGTCATTCGTAGATTATTATGAAAAAGAGTTTGAAAATTTCTAGCACAGTTGAATTGCAATAAATTACATATTATATGAGTTTATTAATAAAACCGTTTGTAATGTAACCTGTAAGGCAAATTATAAAAACAAAATGTTAATAAAAAGGTAAATGATTTTTGAATTCCTTGATTGTTGAGGGTTTGAATTAAACCACAAAGACAGATGCCCAAAACACTAACCGATTTATTACTACTTACAAAATAAACAAACAATCGTTTGGAGCGGTTTTAAAGTAGAGAAAGTTATAGTGGTTAGTAGAATTCCATGACTTCTTCAGTGGCGGAATGCGGGTTGTGGCGTGAAAGGGAGTCTGATGGCTCCTTTGACACTACTTGTTACCAGACGGTGTTGTGGTAGTAGTTTTTTTGCTTTTGCAAAGACAGAAACACAAACACTAACTGATTTATTACTAAGCACAAAAATAAACTATATGCAATGGTGGTTGGAGCGAGTTAGGGTGGAAATGGAAGATGGGGGGAGTTGTGTCAATTCCGGAAGACGTTTTTGTTTCAACAATAACTCCGGCTGTGGAAGCCTCAATTCTTACAAAAAAGATTTCAGATATTTATTTGAGTGCTTCCGTGTTTTCGTGAGTCGCGGCTTGCGCAAGAGGATTTTATGTTTAGGCAGTCTTGTGATTTTGTCTGATATCCATGATATCCTTGTGATATCTTTTGATTTCTTTATGATATCCTACGATATCGTGATATCCCCATATCCTTTGATTTCCTTTGATATCCCCAATGACGTATAGAAGCTATATACTTAGTGATTTATCCCTCGAACATTACATATACTGGAGACCTTTTTAGACTTGACATTGGAATTACAAAATTGATCTTAGTTAATACTTTAGGCGCATCAACAACATCGTGTATAATATTACGCAGAAACACTAAACTTGAACTTATGCGGCGATGTTGAAAATACACCACAGTCACACTTGTCAACAACGTTTGATGTTCACAATTTCTCTCCGGGTAAAGTACACATTTTGAAGTGCAGAAATTTACACAATTTCTGTAAACAGTAGTTTATCACAAGATCTATACCTTCGGTAATGTGATCAATAAACAAGAGGAACAGTAAGGACCCTAGGTTCAAACCTTGGGGCTTGGGTTGTAAAAAATGTGTACGTCTGCAGGAAGATTACGTCGAGAAGTAACACCAGTTTCATAGTTTTCGGGTGAGTAGTTAGTTAGAAGAAAAATCTGAGGCTTTAGAACTCGTATAGTGGAAGAAGAGGTAAAATTAGAGAGGTTAAGGGTTCAGATCGGAAGAAGGGAGATAAAGTATGAAGAGCAGATAGAAAGTAAGATAGAAAAGAAGATATTATATGAATGCTGGAAGGAAATAAAAATACAAAAATTAAAGTATGGAGGAGGAAATGAGAAGGTACTACGAAGGGAGGATATGCGATAGAAAGATAAGAAGGATAAAGGTAAGAAAAAGGAAGGGTGGAAGAGGAGATAGTAAGGATAAATCCAGGATCTACAAGCACAAGAAATAACGGAGAAAGTAAAAGAAGAAAAGTACAATGAGAAATATTGGGAAGGAAAACTCTGTATCTAAAGGGACAGAGAGAATTAGGAGAATAATGATTGATAGCGAGATTTAGGAAATAAAGAAAGGGTAAATAAGTATTATTGGAAGGACAAGGACAGAAAGTGTGGTTATGCGAAGAAGGGTGGGAAAATTTAGAACATATAAGGACGAGTGTGGCGAATTGAAGAAGGAGATGAGAGTGAAGGACGCTATTGGGAGTAAGGGGAAAGAGAATGAGCGGATGAGAGAGTAAAAGAGAAGATACTGAATGGAAGAAAGAAAATGAAAGACTATAAATTGGAATGAGGAATAATGAATGAATAAAAAGGAGGGGGTAGTGATGTTAAAAATGTACTCTAACTAGTTGTATGTTTTGTGAAAGTAAACCGAATTAATTGTTAATTTAAAACAACAATCAATTTGATTTGATTTTGAAATATATGTACCAAAATTTATGTATTTATATCTACGACATTCTAAATGAGTGAAAACATATGAGTATGTAGTACTCAAAAAAAAAAACTTCAAAACTATTGTTTTAATTTAATTGAAAGCAAACCTTGCATTAGTGCGAAGTGATATTTGGAGGAAATTATGGTAAACATTTAAACATTCATGTATATAGTACGAATTTCTATTAATTAACATTAACAGGGCAAAGACGAAGTTGCTGAGTATCGACATATATTAAAGAAACATAAAGATGAATTTGACAAAAATTGGCATAAAAGATCTTCTGCAACGAAAAACCATAAGACGAATCACGATTTTCAAATGTATCAAACTTTAGGAAGAGGAGCTTTTGGAAGTGTGGTATGTTACTCCTCTACGAATGAGTTATATGCAGTGGTGTAAGTATGTTTGTTTTTAGATATTAGCGAAAGACAGATCTTCAAAAAAATTCTACGCTATTAAAATTCTTAGCAAAGAAAAAATTGTCAAACATGGACAGATCCAACATACGTTGAATGAAAAACATATACTGTCGTCGATCAATTTTCCTTTTGCAGTATTCATGGAATATTCATTCAAAAATAACAGTTACATATATTTTGTTTTGCCGTATGTTAACGGAGGTGACATGTACACTCATTTACGAAGGCGAGTTTTATGAACCACTGGTCCTTTTTTTTTACTAGTTTAACTTTATACTTACAGAAAAATAAAATTTGACGAAGCCTTAGCTAAATTTTACGCAGCTCAGGTATTGCTAACATTAGAATATCTTCATCATCTCAATCTTATTTATCGCGATTTAAAACCAGAAAATATTTTGATCGATTGTACAGGTTACCTTAAGGTAACTGATTTCGGTTTCTGTAAGGTAAATATTTTATTTAAGTTAATCTTAATGAAATTGTATGTTTTGAGATGGTTGCAGGTAGAACTTGGACGTTCTGTGGAACTCCCGAATATATAGCACCAGAAATTATATCGAGTAAAGGATATGGAAAATCTGTAGATTGGTGGTCTTTTGGGGTACTTATATATGAAATGTCGGCTGGATATTCGCCTTTTTATTCACACATTAACAATAAGAATATACGAGAAGATATCTCGAGGAAAATTTAATTATTCTCAGCACTTTAGTACAGATTTGAAAGATTTGTTGCACCATATTTTGCAGACAGATTTATCTAGACGGTAAAGTCTTATTCTCGCAAATTTGCAGTTGGTGTTGGTAACTGTCTCTGGGTAGTCTGTTACAGTCACATTTTTCTTAGAGCTCATACCATACTATAGTAAAGTAATCAATCTTAGATGTTCTACAATCATGTGCACTGTTTACGACTGCTGCACTATTGACCGATTTTAGTATTTGAAAGAAATCGCAAATAGACTGCTTTACCCCACAGTAAATATGTATCATTTATTTATGTTACCGTGGTGGTTTGTTTCGAAATCGTGTAAATATACGTGCACACTGCATAAGCAAAACGTAATCAATCCTACTATAGTAGTATCAGTCTGTCGGTCACTTTTCATTCTATTCATCATATTTGCTTGGTTAAATTTCATGGTTTAATAACACATAATTTCAACTGACGGTGAATCAAACATTCAAATTCAATTCAAAAGCCTCTGGTGGCTACGTACAGGGGGTGTCCTCCGGAGGGAGTGCTTCTTATAAAACTGGGATGATATGGTAATAGTGATGAAAAGTAAGCATGAAGTCACTCTTGGCTACCATGTGCAGTATGCCTTTGCCAAGGGTCGGAGCTACAGGTTAATCCGAATAAGATTGAAGTAGTGAAAATCTTAGGTTTCAAAAGCTTCGACAGGCAATCAGGAACTTGAATATACCCCTGAATGAAGTATACTTTAAAGTAAACTACATAAACGGCTAAATTCGAAGACTCATATTACTAAGGCGATCAACATTTATTTTACCGTCGTCTGGTGAGCAGTCAGTAAGGTCTGAAACGTCGCTTCTCCCTCTGTACACTACTACCATTAGACTTATCATGACTTACTTGTCTGTGGTATGATGATCTAAGACCGAGAAGAAAACAATAATTAATATATCACTGGTGCGAGATATATACGCTACGCTCACTGCCGTAATGGAGTTGTTCTCAACTTTACTTTGTTGTGAAGAAGGCCGTCATGCAAATAGTACTCCGATATTGCAACTTCTGGGCATACCAAAATATGTTCACAGAGCCTCGAGCTCTATGAGGTCTGAGTATCGCCACAAAAAGACTTTTAAAGTGGTTATTCGGGACGGAGTGCTCTGGCAAAACGGCCAAGTATTTGAAAACAAAGCACTACAATAACTGATGCCCCAAAGATAGAGGCAAGAATAGTAATAGGCGTAAGGAGACCAAACTACGTCTTATTAATGGTATTAGGGAGCACTCGCTCTATTGTTTGATCTGTGAAAATTGCGTTTAATTAAGTGCGCTGAAGTCATCAAGGCTAAAGGGCAAAGGCGAAAGAATATACATTTCCATGAACAATCAGGTGGTCCTAAGGATCTAACAACCAGGTCTAGGAGGAGATATCGGGTAACGAGGCAGCAGATCGCCTTGCCAAAATTGGACCTAAACCCTGCAGTGAGGTAACTGAAGAGGAAGTAGAAAATGCTTTTTGATTAAGCTTTCGAGTTTAGACAGTCTAAAAGATTTATTAATCTAAAGGCTGACGAAGATCGATCGCTGATGTTGCTTAGCAGAAGTGACGCTAGGTTTTGGGACTTGGTTATGGGGCATTCTACTTAAGGTATCACCTCTCATAAATTGGGGTATCAAACGGCAACACGTCTTGCCACTGCCTAGAGGTAGAAGAGACAACAGAATACTTATTTACTTCGAATAGGATCCACTGGGCGTTGGGCTGTCTACACCTTTTAAATTCGCTAAAGGGGTCAATCGACAGAAACTTTTCTACGTATTCTATTACACAATATTGAGAAAAACATGAGGGACAAGAAATAACCTCAATTTGCTTGTGGATATTAAATGGGCTTTTAATTGCTTCACATATAACTTCGTTAACAGAATAAAAATATTAACCAGCGCTCAAGGCGATGGATCACTTCCATGCTGTACAGTTAGTCCCAGTTGCTAAGTACAGAGGGTGTCCTCAGAGGGAGTAATCGTAATAAGAAGAAAGCATGAGGCTACTTTTGAGACCTCGTGCAGAAAGCTCATATCACGATTAGGTGGCTAAAAGCGAATCCAAATAAAATTAAAATAGTAAAAAAGTACACACCTGAGTGTAAGTACTTTGGAACAACGTAAAAGGCTAAATTGTAAGGCTCATATTATTAGAGCAATCAACAAGGCTACCTTTACTGTAGTGGTCTGTGATGTTTGAATTCCCGCTTTTTCTTCTGGCTGTACACCACTGCGATTAAGCCTATCATGACTTACTTGTTTCTGGTATGGTTATTTAAGACCTTGGAGAAAACAGTGCAGACTCAGCTGAAGCTGAATGATTGGAGTATTACTAGAGCTATAAACACCACCTCACTGCAGCGATGAAGATGTTACTTAGCCTTCCTCGGCTTCACCTTGTCGTGAGAAAGGCGAGCAGTACTATATTGCAACTCCTCTCAATGTTGAAGCCATCAAAGCAAAAGGGTGAAAAGGTAAAAATATATACACTTGTTCAAACAATCAGTGGGCTTAAGAATCTAACGGTCAGGATTAGAAGGGTATACCGGTAACGAGGCAGTACATCACCTTGCCATACGTTTTCTATAGGACCGGAACCCTACTGTGAGGTACCGAACAGTCTTCTTAATGGATTGATTAGAAGACAACTGGAGAGGTAATGTAGAAGGTTTTGGGATTAAGCTTCTGAGTTCAGGTAGTAGTTGAAAAGATTTATTACTCTGAAAAATAACAGTGATCGATCGCTGCTGTTGCTTAGCAGAAATGACCTTAGGATATTTATGTAAGCTTGGTCACGGAAAGTATCACTTCTTAAACATCCAGGTAGTTGTCGTAACACGTGTTTCCTGTGCTTAAAGAAAGAAGGGACAGTAGAACACGTAATTTGCTGGTGTAAGACTGCTGCCTAGCAAAGATACCAGATTTTGGAGTTGTTGTTTTAACAGTTCGCCAGATCATGAAACTATTTTTTTTGTATAATTACGTAGCCGTTGAAGAACTGTTATTGTTATACCTTAACGGTTTCGGTTATTGTCTGAATTTCTATATCCAATATCTCAACCCCTTCCTGTTTATTGCCAGTCTTTTCATCTCTTATCTCGTGTTTCCTCGTTGTCTGTCGAAGCTTTATATTTGTTGCGACAAATTTTTCCGGTTCTTCATTTCCCCATTCCCTTTGCCTCCATTATCTTCTTCACCAACCTATTTTAATCCATTTGCAGAACATGTCGATACCGTTGTAGTTGTTCACTCTTGATCTACTTTGTATTTGCTTGATGTTGTTCGTTTCCTTCTCTATCTATTTTTGTTTTCTCTGCAAGAACTTTATATCGGTGGCATGCATCACTTGCATATGACAAATAAAGCAACAATATTATATTTCTATAGGTTAGAAAAAATATGTCAGATGACCACAATTAAAGGAAAATAATATTTGTTTTGTTTTTGGAAATTAAGCTAATTTTTGTGGAATGAATGATAACAAAACTTTATCATAATGGTCTTTACTATTATGGTAATGTAAACCCTTAAGCAAGTGATAGCGGTGACACCACCTCGTGGACAGTTGCCATGTGTTCAGATTCACCAAATTGAAATAATTTGTGGAAATCAGTAGTATGTAAGACGACGGCTATGAACTCTTTTTCAGCAATGTTGAAGAGTTTACTGCCGATGACTTATGTACTATAGATTTTTACAAATTATTTCAATTTAATGAATCTGAGTACATAACTGTCAATTAGATGGCGACGCTTCTATCACTTGCTTATGCAGCAGCCGCACGCTATTCTGCTATTCCCAGTAATTTGGTGAGCCTTAAAAAAGCGTGCATGTAGGTGCCGTTCGTAATTCTGCACTTCGGCTACTTCGATATATTCGTAAATCGTTAATTTTGTTTATGTACCGATTTCCTTTGTCTTATTATGGGTTGTAAACTTTATAATCAATGGTTTTATCTTGTTTAATGCATAATAGATCTTCACTGTTTATTTACTCTGTTTTTCTATCTATGTCAATCTTTCCATCTTCTAAGATACTCTCGAGGTATTCGTATACTGTTACATTTTCCAATGTTTCTTATTTAATAATTACTTCTCTAATTTCTTCTTTAGTTTACACTTCTTCTTCTTGATATTCTCTTTTTCTTTCTTATTCACCCACCATCTTTTTAGTTGTTTTATTTTCCAGTAAGTATCTTCATCAAAACCATTAAACAATAAGCCAAGAAAACGTTATTGAACGATTAAAATTGTGTCTATAACAACGTCTTCTGCTTAAGGACCACGTAAATAATATAATCAAAAATATTTGTAAATTTTTCAAAATCTTTCCCAAATTTTAATTACAGTCAAAACTTGACTGAAGTTGTTAAATTACTGGTAAGTGGTATCTGAAAAAAGACCAGACACTGTTAGAAAAGAAAAGGTATCTAATAAGCAATAATTTCTTTTCCACACCATTATCACTATAATTCAACAGTTGTACATAACTAATTGCAAACTTTTAAGGTATGGTAACTTGAAAAATGGAGCCGACGACATAAAAACTCACGGATGGTTTAAAGAAATTAATTGGTTACATATTTATCATCGTAAAATTCATCCGCCTTTTAAACCAACATGTCATAGTTCAGGGGATGCGACTAATTTTGATTCTTATCGTGAAGAAACATTAAAAGAATCTTTGGTGGATCATTACAAAACAGAATTTAAAGACTTTTAAGTTTACTATGGTTAATAATATAATTTTAAAAATAAAACAATAATAAAAATATTTTTTCTCTTTGACCGTGGTCATTGCACAGAATTGTTTACAAGTATTTTGCAGCCGAACGAAGTGAGGCTGATAATAGAGGAAAAGCAAGAATTTAAATTGTTATTGCTTGAATGCAATGTTGGTAAACTGAAGTACTATACATTATTCTTAATAATGATAGAATACATTATTTTAAAAACATTGTGTATTGGGTATGCTTTATGAAATTAATTAATATCCTTTTTCAAAAATGAACGTAAATGGAACTGGTTTGTTTGCTAAATATAAACTCAAATTAGTATTAAATTGTTCGGCAACGCGCTGGGGCCGACTTATACCTGCAATATGTGGTGTAAGTATTACCTAAAAACATAATGTGTAAACCAAAAAAAAATAATTTTTTAAATAACCAAACTTCTTCCATTGTCCACAAAGGACTATCTTTCGGTAATGGCTCGACTTCAAACACGTCTAATACTGCCCTGGATATCCATTTTTTGTTAATAGCATTAATTAAATCTGCTTCTTTAATAATGTTTCCTCGTCCTATGTTTATGAGAACAGGTTTTTTCTCTGAAAAATGAGTATATTTTATAATGCCAAAGATTATTACAAATACCACCTTTACAATTTTTTAAGACATCGCCATTTAATAATCCGATGGTTTCTGATGTTGAAGGTAAAATATTAATAATATAGTCGCATTTTTTCAAAAACTCTGGTAAAGTTGTTTTAGTGTAATAACCACCTGGTTTTACAATATCTTCAGAAGATTGCATTCGGGAACTACGGCCGTACGCCAAAATTTCAGCACCAAACATGTGAAGGCTTCTACCAACTAAATATATACTTAAACACAACCATTAAATTAGGTACCTAGTAGACTTACCCCACCTTCCTATATTTCCAAAACCAAGAATCCCAATTGTAAGGGCGGACAATACTCGATACTCAAGTATTTTCCCCTCTTTGATCCAACTTCGTTCTAATTGATTGCGCTCTATTGCGCGGAAATCTCGTTCCAAAAAAACGATATGCGCCACAACATATTCGGATAGCATTTGACCGAAGTGACTTCCAGAAAATCTTGTGAAAAGAAACGGCAACGGTTTATGAATATATGGTGAAATTATTTCCACTCCTGCCCACGTTCCTTGCAACCATTTCAAGTTAGGTAAGTTGTAAATGTGCGGAGCCACCAAATCTACGTCGGCAATAAGTATTTCAGCTTCTTTCAGCATCTCAATATTTCCTAGAAAGAGAGGCACTAAGAAAGGAAGCACTCGCCATCTTAAATCGTTGGACGCACCAAATGCAATATAACAAATTCTAAACGGTGGAATTCTTGCATTCCTGTATTAGAAGCAACTGTTCCTATGGTGCGTCCCCGATATAGAAGGCAACTTGTAAATAATAACATATTCTCGAGTAATGATGATTTAGAACATATTTGCATTATAAAAGTATGGTATCTTTCTCATAGCTTTTAAGAAAATCGAATGTTGAACGCTCTGTTATTCTGTTCTAATTAAATAATAATTAAGATACAATTGTTCAAATTAATGCTTAAAGCTTTTTGGCAAAATTTTATTTCTTTCTTGTTTATATCTGGTGTAAGGTGATTGTTGATGAGATAAGTGAAAACGGTGAAAGCGTAGGGTTCAGACGGATGGAGAGCAAAGGATACGCACAAGAAAAAAACTGAGATGAAGAGCGATACTTGCAGTAATCCAGAATTACAAAAATTTGAAATCATAGAATCTCCCAATGAAGAGAAAATTTTCTGAATCGTAAACGTTTAAACCAATTGGAATCTAAGAGTCGACGATAATCATAATAATAGGAAAATTTTTAGTGAAAATTGCATGACATTGTGGAAGAACCAATCAAAATTTAGTATTTAATATAGCATCCCAAAAAAATTCAGGAAATTTTGGACAATTTACTTGTTAACTAAAATTAATAAGAGGGAATTTTTTTGATAACAAAACTAACTCCAAATTTAATAAATAAATTTAATTTTAATTTGAGAAATGTCTCTTGATTTTTTGCTAACGCCTCGCCAGCAAACTTTTAAGTTCAACAATTATATTGTTTAACTCTAGTAAAATAAAATGATACCACAGATTATACTAATATTGGACTAGTATTGCATAAGCACATCCATACAACAAAGCAGCAAAGTAGTAATATGCTGACTTAACTATCAAAGCAGATATAACGTTTTCTATTACCTTTTTCTATATTAACGACAGTTATTGAAGGTATCGCAAGTTGTATTTCGCTTGATATTCTTTCCCAATGTGAAAACACGTGCACGCATACTTTCGACATGATTTTAATTAAACTGCGTACTGAATAAATATCTACTACTTAAAGATTAGACAGTTTAAAAATATTAATGTTATAGAAAAGTGCGATGCTATTTAAGAAGTGTACGTACACTGTTAAGTTTACTGTAGGGGTAAAGTACATTATTTTTAACATATACATACAGTTTCTTGCTGTTCAACGAACTTTTATCTGATAAGTTATCTTTATTTATATTTTGGAAGTATATACCGTGTGTTCTGAAAATTCTTCACCACACTATCTTTAACACCAATTCCCGTCGACTTGTGTTCTAAGAAAAAATTGTTTTGTATGCAACTATACTATAATTATACTATATTCTCCATATCAGATTTCTCGATTTTTGGAAAGAGCATAAAATTTTCAACCTAGTGTTGTGTCACAAATGTATAAAAGATTTGAGTATCTATCAGAGTTTCTAAAGTTAGGTCTTATTTTTTCAAGGAGGCCATAATTTGATTGTCTTATTTGGAGCGACCTTCTCAAAGAAAGACAATTAGTTGATCATGTCGAAAACTGAAATCTAATCTAAAATATTCGACCATCTAGAACACTGACGAAAAACAGTGCAACGTGGTATCGCACACGTAACTTCAGGCAGAAGCGATCGCCAAGAACGAAATCGAAGTAAGACTGGATGAGTCATAAACAAAAACAATTTGTTGAAATTAACAAAAAATTCACTATTGGTGGAATTAATAGAGCAGCTGCCGCGAACTTAGCAGTAAGAGACGAACGAGACTATGAAAAAATGCCGAAGATTAGGGGTAGTTTATATTCTATGATGAGTTTTATAAAATTATTTAAATTTCATCGACCACATTATCAACTTGGAGTAAAATGCTTGGAGATTAGGGAAACTTCAATTAAAGTACCGAGATCTTAATTAACGTTAATATTTCGATTTTTACAAGACAAGTGCAGCTCTGGCATTAAAAAATGTAATGCACGAAGTATTTACTTATAATATAACGGTTTTTTTCTTTTATGTCGTTCTCTCTCTTTCTCTCTATAGTTCATATCTCTCCATGGTTTCCAATCCCTTTATTTCTTGTCCATTTTGATGTCTCTCTTGTTACTATGTGTCCCGCCCAACGCCATTTTGATTTTAAGATTGTAGTAAAAGTTTTTCCATTATTTTATGCGTAATTGAATCTATCGATTTTTTGTGATTAAAACACGGACAATTTATCTATTTCTTCCATTTTTTGAAAGTGGGGAAGCGCTATCCGCTATGGTTGTATTGGAAGGAAAATTGTATTGCCAATGTAGAATTAATGAGTAGAGACGTCTCTACGATCTCGGTCAGTGAAGTAACTCTGTCTGCCTTGATTCCTTCCCATCTCCTAACACCGGGAACGAAACATGTCCCAACCTTTCCTATACACACCCAACTCACAATATGCAGAACCAGCGTGGCCTCTCAAGTGACGTAATATGACGAGTATTAAAACAAGAACGGAAGAACTCTAAGTAAATAGGAAGATTCTACAGCACCACATCGGGCAACGAGCCTATTTTGTGAATTCTGGGAAGGAAGGGCAAAAGTTTGAAAACTTAGTAAGCTAAGAAATAGTCAGTCACTCACTTACAAGAACAAATAAAGAACATAGAATGGAACAGAGAGGGTAAGAAGAACAGAAGAAAAACAATACGACTTAAATAAATAATTTACTACAAAGATGAAACAGAAACGAGTTTGGAGAGCTAATTCAAAAGAAATGGGGTCAATGCTTAATTCTTGTAGTATGAATATCCTCAAAAGGGTTATTCGCGTAACATTCCAAATATCAAGAAGGTTCCGACAAATTGCTTACCATATACCCTGGAAAGATCTTGAAGATGCGTATATCTAGCAATGGAATAACTAGCTGAAACATGATGATATCGACGACGAAGGTTTTAGAACGTGCCTTACAAAACACTAAAGCTGCACTTTGTTAATGTTAATTTGCACAACATTCATATCGTGATATAAATACTGTACTGACTGTTTTGCTTTATTTATTATTTCTGCATATTTATTCTTAAATATTTGAAACTTCTGATCAAAATGCTACAAAGTGAACCAAATCATTCAAACTTTGTTGGCAGATTTTAAAATAATTTGAGTTGCTTTATAATGAATTTTTCTGGGGGCTAGTAACATTTCGAGACAATGACATATCTCACCAAAGTATTATTAGATGGCAGTAGCTGTTACAAAGTTGATTGTGATTCTCTTATTATCGCCGTTAAACACGGAGTGTTAGTGTCTACTCTCTGATAGAAGTAAGTTTTCTATTTCAAATTTTATAAATCGTAATTCAATATTAACTTTGTAGGAATCCTAGTGTATGTGTAATGGTCTTATATCTTCGAAGGGATAATTCTCGAAGTTTAATAAACCGTGAGTGGCAAGCGCACATGGCTTTTTTCTTTCTCGTGATAATTTGCTGTTTGAGTTTTATTGGAAAACTGGTGATTTGGAGATATTATAATCAGCTAACGAATTCTTAATTCGAAATACGTCTTATTTGGCATACTAGTCTTATTATGCACACTATAATGTTTTTGAAAATAAAAACTTGATTTTAATTCCTTATTATATTATATTATCCTACATATACTAGCTCAGAGCACGTAGAAACGCAAGCTGTCGTGCCAATAATAATTCTATTTAGAGGAAAACGTAAGAAAGATAAGTGACTATATTAATTGGCGCCTAGATCTGCAGCAAAGACGATGCAGAAAGCAACAACATTTTGCTGAATATCAGCCTCAGGGAGATGTCTACTTATATTTGATGAAGCATCTTCTCATTAAAATCCCACTTTGTGTCTGCAGCTGATACACACGAAATAAGTTTTTTTGTCTTCCGACCAACACTAGCCATTAGATAAAAGCGTTTTTCGATTATTCGAGCATAATTTTTGGTAAGAAAAACATACGATTGAGATTTGGTAATTTCTGAGAAAAATGTAGCCAAAAAAAAAGACCCCCAGTGATGGTAGGATTTAGACTTAGAGCGACCGAAAGTTATCTCTCAGACACAAGTTGAAAATAAAGAATTCAGCAGAGAATTTGATGATAGTGATTATAAATTATAACTCTTCAGCAGCATAGATATGGCACGCTTTGGCAAACCTTCTTTTGCAGATTAGAGAGCTTTAACGCAGCATCTTTTGTTTGAGAGTTCGACATGCTATACCACCACCAAGTCAACGTTCATCAACTCAAGCTTAATGTTCGAAATTTCGAAGCTCTACATTCACTTCCAACACTGAAAATAATATTGATGCAGTATCCAATAATCCCATCTTCAACTAGCTATTTTGTGATTCTGTGATTAAAACATCAAATAAAAGAAGACCGAAAGACTTGAATTCAAAGAAAAAGAAAGAGAAAAGTTGGTTTTGTTTTATTTGCCAACGAGATAAACAGTTGAGCATGCTCTTTATGTTTAAGGTACGTTCATGAGAACTACGTGAGCTTGGATGAAGAAGATTAGCATATCATGCATCGCCTTTTTTAGTACATGACTTGTTCTTAACAAGGTACGTGTCACACGATGACAAAAGCTCTATTAATTGACATTAGTTTGGCTAAAACTGAAATATTTTGACAATACAACATTTCAAAAAATTCAAGGTAACGGCAACCCAAGGGAAATGGCAGCTAATGGTTTGATGGGGTTTAACGTGGCCTTATTTTGAAACAACTCGAGCCAATAAGTCCGCCATTGCCAGTAATCTTCTACTTCCAGTAACAATGTAATGTCACAACTTTTTCGTTTTAAAAATGCAAAAAACGATTTCTTCTGTTAGAAAAAAGACTTTTAAAAAATAACTGGTTACGCGAAGAATACATTAAGTTTATGAACGAATATAAAACAATGAACCATATGAACGAAATTTCAAACGCTCAAAACGACGAGGAACTGCATTACTATATTCCTCATCATCCAGTCATTCGCGAGTCAAGTTGCACAACAAAGCTAAGAGTCGTTTTTGACGCGAGTATGAAATCGTCGAGCGGTTTGTCATTAAACGATGTGCAATATGTCGGTCCTACAATTCAAAATGACTTGTTCTCAATCGTCGCGAACTTTAGAGTATACCAATTTGTAGTTACCGCCGACATCGTAAAAATGTATCGAATGATTCAGATACGCGATAACGATAAAAGATTTCATAGAATTTTTGGCGAGACAATCCTGCTGACGACATTAAATGTTATGAACTCGGTACGGTTACTTATGGTACTGCTTCGGCCCCTTTTTGGCCGTTCGATGTTTGTATCAACTTGCCCTAGATAACGCTTTAACTTACCCGACCGCCAGTAACGCGATTAAAAATAACTTCTACGTTGACGATTTTTATATGGTTCTGATTCAAAGTCAGAAATTGTAGAAGTTCAACGCGATATTACGAAAATTTTGAAAGACGCTGGAATGACCTTACGCAAATGGCTATGCAATAAACCCGAATTAATTAAAGAATTTGAATTAAACGATGAATCAGATGTTACAGTTTTAAAATTAGAGAAAACGAAGCAAATAAAACTTTAGGAATTTCTTGGAATTCAATTAACGATACTATATTATACTCGAGTTCAATTTTTGAAGTAAACCCAGAAATTTTAAGTAAGCGATCAATTTTATCACGAGCTTCTCAAATATTCGATCCTCTCGGGATGTTTACGAATTTTCAATATTGTAACGCCATCTATAGATGTGCATGTAAAATGGAATAATGGCGCAAGTCATAATTTTGAATGTACACGTAAAGGTCTGGTGCACCGTTAAAAAAGTGTGTATAATTTCGTTAATAAAACAAATTATAAATCGTTATTAATCGAACCTTATTATAAGGTGGTGTAACAGCCAAACAATTAAAATTCAACGAAACATTGGTCCTTCGAGCCGGATGAAGTTTGACAATGACTCCTAGAGGCCATTGCATGGGAGGAAGAGCATCTTCTTTGAGTAATACAACTCTCCCCACTTGTATTTGATTGTTAACATGGGACTGCTTCCATTTTACTCGCCGTTGTAATTCGCTTAGATATTCTCGAGACCAACGCTTCCAGAAGTGCTGAGTGATTCTCTGAAGTCGTTGGTAACGTTTTAACCTGCCTTCTTTTATATCAGTGTAGTCTTGTTCCGGTAAACTTGTTAGGCTTCTGCCAATGAGAAAGTGGCCCGGGGTTAAGGGGATAACATCGATCTGTTGTAATGGGGCAAAGTGGTCGGGAATTAACAACTGCTTCGATTTGAATCAAAATGGTCGAGAAATCTTCAAAGGTGAGGTTTGAGTTAACTAGAACTACATTTAAATGTCTTTTTATGCTCTTTACTCCGGCTTCCCAGATTCCTCCGAAGGTGGGAGATCGAGCGGGAATAAAATGCCACGACATTTTTTCTTGACTTAATTTATTGTGTATTACCTCAAGATTATTTTTTAAAAAATTGTTAAGTTTCTTTAATTCTGCTGATGCGCCCACGAATGTTCTAGCGTTATCGGAGTAAATATTTAAAGGTTTTCCGCGTCTACCCATGAATCGTTTAAGAGTCGCAAAAAATGATTGAGTGGTTAAATCCGAAACAACCTCTAAATGGATTGCCTTTGTTGCGAGACAAATAAATAGACAAATGTATCCATTTACAAGCTTTGCATTACGAGTGACTCGGTCCTTTAATAAAAAAGGGCCTGCATAGTCGATACCTACATTAGTAAACGGGGGGCATGGAGTAACACGATCTTTAGGTAAATTGCCCATTAAATATTCGGAAGTTGTCGGTTTTGATCGGAAACATTTTATACAGTTACGAACAACGTTCTTACTTAGAATCTTGCCTTTTATTGGCCAATACGAATCTCTAATTGAGGACAATAGTGCCGTTGGGCCGCAGTGAAGTAGTCGAATGTGCTCGTAATTTAAAATGAGATTTGTCAAAATATGATTGCTTGGTAAAACAATTGGAAATTTTTTACTGAAAGAATATATGCTATTTTTGAGACGACCACCTACTCGTATTATATCGTTATTATCGATGAAAGGATTCAATGAAAGCAGCTTGGTCTTTTTTGAAAGAAACTTCTTCTGCAATAAATTCGAACGTTCTTCTGAGAAAGCTTCTGTCTGACATAATTTTATTAAAACGTTTAATGAAGCTTGCATTTCATTAGTTGATAACGGTGCAAAATTACGAAGAGCACTTGACCTTTGCTTAACGTTTGATATGAATCTTAGACAGTATGCAATCACGCGTTGAAGAGTAATGATATTAGAAAATTTATTGAAAATGTCAAAATCAGTTTCAATAGCTACGTTAACAAATGTCCTTTGTTCTGGAACATCATCTGTAGGAAAACAAGGTTCGAATACCGGGAGGTTAGATTGAATAAGCCAAACCGGACCTTCCCACCACAATTGACAATTGAGCAAGTCTTGGGCGCTCGTACCTCTGGATACTAAGTCGGCGGGATTTTCGACGGACCTTACATGATTCCAGTTATCACGATTTGTTAACCGCTGATTTCAGCCACTCGGTTAGCAACAAATGTTTTCCATTTGTTAGCGTCGCCTCGTATCCAGGAGAGTTATAGTCGAATCGGACCATAAATGAACGTTGTTTATTTTTAACTCGAAAGAGTTCTTGACCTTATCAATCAATTGTGCTAAAAGAAGGGCACTAGATAATTCCAAACGCGGCAGACTTAATCGTTTTAGAGGGGCTACTCTACTCTTTGCACATAAAAGTCGAGAAATATAGAGATCGTTTGCGGTTTTTGTACGAACATATACGCATGCGCCGTAAGCGCGTTCGCTCGCGTCGCTGAACCCGTGTAGTTCTACGTAAATTCGACCGGGTACCGTGACTTGTCTGGGGATTTTTATGTTTTTAAGATAAGTTAAGCTTTCTTGAAATTTCCGCCACTGTAGTTGTAAAGAATTCGGGATTTCATCGTCCCATCCTACTTTAGCAAGCCACAAATTTTGTATTAATATTTTGCAACTATTATTATCGGTGCCAACAGTCCGAAAGTTTACGAATTTTCAATATTGTAACGCCATCTATAGATGTGCATGTAAAATGGGATAATGGCGCAAGTCATATTTTTGAATGTACACGTAAAAGGTCTGGTGCACCGTTAAAAAGTGTGTATAATTTCGCTAATAAAACAAATTATAAATCGTTATTAATCGAACCTTATTATAAGGTGGTGTAACAGCCAAACAATTAAAAATCAACGAAACATTGGTCCTATCGAGCCGCATCAAAGAAGTTTAAATATCGAATAGCGAACACATTTTGGTCACCTGCGAAAATCGTACGAAGAAAATTTATCAACGTCAAAGTGAGTCCATTCCAATTTACCTATAATTTATTACCTGCTTTATTATATAACTGTTTCTATTTCAATCAAAATGATAAACGAAAACAGCGAAAAATCAAGAAAATAAAAACAAATTAAAGGAATTAAAAATTAAAAGAGGTTTTTTAAAAGGTAACTTAACGCGATGCAAAACACATTTAAATAAGTTAAATTTGGAAACGATTGATAAAAAATGTTATCTAGAACTACAACGACGTTTAAATAATTTGAATCCGTTAATAATCGAATTTAATTTGATACAATCAGAAATTGAATTTCTTTCGGATTCTCCCGACAGTGAACAGGTCGAGCGTGATAATTTCGAAGTTGATTATTACGACTTATGTTCAACAATTGAAGTAACATTAGAAACATTTACAGTGTCTCAACAAAACGAGCAATCAATTAATCTAAATCAAACAGTTTGCAGTAGTAATTTAATGGCGAACTCCACCCATTTACAATTACCAGTCATAAATTTAGAAACTTTTAGTGGTGATTACGAAAATGGATTGAGTTCCGCGACTGCTTTCAAGCGATAGTAGGCAAAAATACCGCGTTATCAAACGTACAAAAGTTGTGTTACCTCAGGAAATCTTTAAGTTGTGATGTTTTGAAAACAATCGAATCTTTAACTCTTACTGATGCAAATTACGAGGTTGCTTGGCGATCTTTAACAAATCGGTATGAAAAAGGTAAACGTATAGTTGAGAGTCACGTACGAAAAATCATTAGTTAATCATTAAAAAATCAGATGTTACAGTTTTAAAATTAGGAGAAAACGAAGCAAATAAAACTTTAGGAATTTCTTGGAATTCAATTAACGATACTATATTATACTCGAGTTCAATTTTTGAAGTAAACCCAGAAATTTTAAGTAAGCGATCAATTTTATCACGAGCTTCTCAAATATTCGATCCTCTCGGACTGTTGGCACCGATAATAATAGTTGCAAAAATATTAATACAAAATTTGTGGCTTGCTAAAGTAGGATGGGACGATGAAATCCCGAATTCTTTACAACTACAGTGGCGGAAATTTCAAGAAAGCTTAACTTATCTTAAAACATAAAAATCCCCAGACAAGTCACGGTACCCGGTCGAATTTACGTAGAACTACACGGGTTCAGCGACGCGAGCGAACGCGCTTACGGCGCATGCGTATATGTTCGTACAAAACCGCAAACGATCTCTATATTTCTCGACTTTTATGTGCAAAGAGTAGAGCAGCCCCTCTAAAACGATTAAGTCTGCCGCGTTTGGAATTATCTAGTGCCCTTCTTTTAGCACAATTGATTGATAAGGTCAAGAACTCTTTCGAGTTAAAAATAAACAACGTTCATTTATGGTCCGATTCGACTATAACTCTCTCCTGGATACGAGGCGACGCTAACAAATGGAAAACATTTGTTGCTAACCGAGTGGCTGAAATTCAGCGGTTAACAAATCGTGATAACTGGAATCATGTAAGGTCCGTCGAAAATCCCGCCGACTTAGTATCCAGAGGTACGAGCGCCCAAGACTTGCTCAATTGTCAATTGTGGTGGGAAGGTCCGGTTTGGCTTATTCAATCTAACCTCCCGGTATTCGAACCTTGTTTTCCTACAGATGATGTTCCAGAACAAAGGACATTTGTTAACGTAGCTATTGAAACTGATTTTGACATTTTCAATAAATTTTCTAATATCATTACTCTTCAACGCGTGATTGCATACTGTCTAAGATTCATATCAAACGTTAAGCAAAGGTCAAGTGCTCTTCGTAATTTTGCACCGTTATCAACTAATGAAATGCAAGCTTCATTAAACGTTTTAATAAAATTATGTCAGACAGAAGCTTTCTCAGAAGAACGTTCGAATTTATTGCAGAAGAAGTTTCTTTCAAAAAGAGCAAGCTGCTTTCATTGAATCCTTTCATCGATAATAACGATATAATACGAGTAGGTGGTCGTCTCAAAAATAGCATATATTCTTTCAGTAAAAAATTTCCAATTGTTTTACCAAGCAATCATATTTTGACAAATCTCATTTTAAATTACGAGCACATTCGACTACTTCACTGCGGCCCAACGGCACTATTGTCCTCAATTAGAGATTCGTATTGGCCAATAAAAGGCAAGATTCTAAGTAAGAACGTTGTTCGTAACTGTATAAAATGTTTCCGATCAAAACCGACAACTTCCGAATATTTAATGGGCAATTTACCTAAAGATCGTGTTACTCCATGCCCCCCGTTTACTAATGTAGGTATCGACTATGCAGGCCCTTTTTATTAAAGGACCGAGTCACTCGTAATGCAAAGCTTGTAAATGGATACATTTGTCTATTTATTTGTCTCGCAACAAAGGCAATCCATTTAGAGGTTGTTTCGGATTTAACCACTCAATCATTTTTGCGACTCTTAAACGATTCATGGGTAGACGCGGAAAACCTTTAAATATTTACTCCGATAACGCTAGAACATTCGTGGGCGCATCAGCAGAATTAAAGAAACTTAACAATTTTTTAAAAATAATCTTGAGGTAATACACAATAAATTAAGTCAAGAAAAAATGTCGTGGCATTTTATTCCCGCTCGATCTCCCACCTTCGGAGGAATCTGGGAAGCCGGAGTAAAGAGCATAAAAAGACATTTAAATGTAGTTCTAGTTAACTCAAACCTCACCTTTGAAGATTTCTCGACCATTTTGATTCAAATCGAAGCAGTTGTTAATTCCCGACCACTTTGCCCCATTACAACAGATCCCGATGTTATCCCCTTAACCCCGGGCCACTTTCTCATTGGCAGAAGCCTAACAAGTTTACCGGAACAAGACTACACTGATATAAAAGAAGGCAGGTTAAAACGTTACCAACGACTTCAGAGAATCACTCAGCACTTCTGGAAGCGTTGGTCTCGAGAATATCTAAGCGAATTACAACGGCGAGTAAAATGGAAGCAGTCCCATGTTAACAATCAAATACAAGTGGGGAGAGTTGTATTACTCAAAGAAGATGCTCTTCCTCCCATGCAATGGCCTCTAGGAGTCATTGTCAAACTTCATCCAGGCAAGGACGACATCATTCGCGTAGTTAGTGTAAAGGTGCGCGGAAAAATTCTAACTCGTGGAATAACGAAGGTTTGCATTTTACCCGAAGGCATTAACCAATAAACCTTAAAGAACTTAAATTAAATTAACATTCTACTTGTTTCACATGTATCTACTTGAATTTTGTTTCAATTATTTTGTATTGAAATTTTTGTTTCAAGGTGCCCGGATGTTTACGAATTTTCAATATTGTAACGCCATCTATAGATGTGCATGTAAAATGGGATAATGGCGCAAGTCATATTTTTGAATGTACACGTAAAGGTCTGGTGCACCGTTAAAAAGTGTGTATAATTTCGTTAATAAAACAAATTATAAATCGTTATTAATCGAACCTTATTATAAGGTGGTGTAACAGCCAAACAATTAAAAATCAACGAAACAATGATCTTCAAATATAGCTTAACAGAATTTAAAAAATCCAGTGTTTGCATTAATTATATCTATCCAGTAGCCATAAAAACTAAACACTAAGCAATTGTTTTGTTTTAATTAAAAAAACTTCAGTACTGTTGATGTTTGACCTATGCGTTTACCTAATTTAATGGTAATATATTTATGTGTGTAAACTCACATTTGAGTAATCTTTTCATTTTGATTATAGGGTAAAGGGGATGATATTGAATATCGAGAAATATTAAACAAACTTAAGCAGGAATTTGACTTAAAATGGAATTCAAGACCTGTAATCAAAACGGTTAAGACCATATATGATTTTGAAAGGTATCAGACTTTGGGTACAGGATCTTTCGGAAGAGTGGTACATCTATACGTTGTTAAGCTAAAAGTTAATCGTTAGTTTTGTCAGATTTTGGCAAAGGACAAAGCTTCTAGTAAATTCTACGCTATCAAAGTTCTTATCAAAACAAAAATTATCAAACTCAACCAAGTGCAACACACCAAGAATGAAAAGCAAATACTCTCTTCAATACAGTTTCCTTTTACTATTTTTATGGAATACTCGTTCAAAGACAATAGTTACTTATATTTTGTGTTACCTTACATTAACGGAGGCGAAATGTTCACTCACTTACGAAAGCAAGTCACGTACCTAAGTTATTCATTGTGTGTATCTAATTATTTCTTTTTTTATAGAAGAAGAAAATTTGACGAACCACTAGCTAGATTTTATGCAGCTCAGGTGTTATTAACTTTAGAATATCTTCATCACCTCGACCTTATTTATCGCGATTTAAAACCTGAGAATATTGTGATCGATTGCGAAGGATATCTTAAAGTAGTCGATTTTGGTTTTTGCAAAGTAGGGTTTCTATTGAAAATATCGTTTCATTGTTAAATGAAAGTTTTTAGATGGTTGACGGCAGAACTTGGACATTATGTGGCACTCCCGAATACATAGCGCCAGAAATAATTTTGTGTAAAGGATACGGAAAATCTGCCGATTGGTGGTCTTTTGGAGTGCTAATATATGAAATGTCTGCAGGATATGCGCCATTCTACTCTCACGACACTATGAGAATATATGAAAAGATAGTTGAAGGAAGGTTTAACTTTGCTCAACATTTCACTAACGACTTAAAAGATTTGCTGAGTCGTGTATTGCAGACCGACTTATCAAGGAGGTAATTCAGTTTAAATGCTTAGTTGTCTTTCTTTTCTGCATTTATTGTATGATGTGATATTGAATAGTTCTACACCTACGCACTAAACTACTTGCTGAAAATCTAAAATGATAAAATCCCGTTTTCCTAAAGAAAACTGAATTATTGAAAATTGTATAAAAGTAACAAAGAGAAATAATTTTTAATTTTTTTAATTTTGCCTTATTAGAATAACAGAACATACATGCATTTTGCACTTTAATATATTCTTCTGCACCCCATACGTGGGGTGGAAAAAAATTTAACGTAGTTATGCTCATTTAACTTTCAACAGGTGTCCCAAATTTTTTTCTCAATCGTACATGTTTACTCCACCATTACTATTAAATGTTCCCTTGTCGGTTTATAAAAGTTTGATAAACAAATTCTGTTGGTATAGATATCCCTCATGCGCTATTCCTACGCCTCCAGAACGTACCGTAATTGACCGGAGAGCCTTTAAAACCAGCGCACCGGTTTAAGACCAATAACTCTAACCTGGAGTTTTCAACAACACAAGCGAAATCAATCGACCAGCGTCAGCGCAACTGGTCGGAATTTTTATAGCACGGCCAAAGTACCAGGTTGGGGTTAATCTTACATGTTATTACGCTGGTGCTTTAACCTTATTGAAGAAATTCAAAAAAGAGGTTCTTAGACTAAAGCTAAGCATACCGACAGCAGTGATATAAAACAGTATGCGCCTTTTCTTTCGCCGTTCTCCTCTCACGGCTGATCTCGATCTCACCGGCTAGGAAAGACGCGCGAGCATCCTTTGGCCCGGCGACTAATTATATTGTGATGATATTACAGTCACCTTCCAATTGCACCACCACCTACGCAAGCAACTTGCATCCCAAGGACCCGCGCCGAAAGTTTACATAATTCTGTGTTATAGAGACAGTGCTAACTACTGTGACAAAAATTGGAAAAAAACCGCTACATTAAAAGGAAGAGAAAAAAGAAAGAATGGAAGATAAAAAACCAGGTTTGAAGAAATAAACAAAAAGAAATTGCATAAAGCCTTAAGAAAATTGAAAAGGGAAAAACGGGAGGTACAGATAGAACGCAGGGAGATTTAGTAAAAATACACAGGAGAAAAAGAAATAATGGAAATGGTATGGCAAGATGAAGGGTTTCCAGAAAGCTGGAAGAAACCAATATAATGTCTAATGTACAAAGGAAGAGATAAAGAAGGGAAAAATATAGTTGAGTGAGCGTAACGAATGTATAGGGTCTACATATACTAAAAATAAAGTTATAATGAAGGAAATAAGAAAAAGGAGGAACAGGGTGACTTTAAAACTTACAATCGCTATAATTTATAAACAAAAACAAAATCACTTTAATTTTAATATTGAGGGTTACGATTTTTGATGTATTATAATGACAGTTTTGGAATCAACCGCCGAGCTCCCAGAGGAATACCTAAAAAATAAAACTGGAGAAAATAATACAATCTGGAAGGACAGCGATAAAGTTCGAGGAAAGAATGGAAAATAAAAAAAGATCATGAAATTCGGTATGTTAAAAATACAATATGAAGAAGAAAAAAAAGCAGTCTACAGAAAATTAAGTTACGCGAGAGAATAAACACGAAGAGCAGAAAGATAAAAGATGAATTAAGTTACACAAAGAAACAAAGACGATCACATCATTAGAGAACGAAGATAAAAAGTGGAATACATGAATATAATAGTGAAAGAGAAAGGGGACTCGCCTTACAAGAAAATAGAATGAGGCTACGAAACGAAGAGAACGAAAACGAATATTACAAGTAAGATAAAAAGATAATATGTAGAATATGTGGAAATGATAAGGAAAATATAAAACATCTGGCAGAAGAATGTAGAATTGAAGGGAAATATTACTTGGGAAAAAGAGGGGTTTGAAATTTAGACAAAGTTGGATTACTAAAGAATGTCCCTTACTAATTATCTAACAGTTGAGCCTTCTTTTAGAAGCTGGTAAAAAGGATTCCAATAAAAAGACACCGTGTCCTTAATTGTGCCGACATTTCGACTGGCTAGGCCAGTCTTTTTGAGGGCAGTCTTAAGGGTTGGTGTACTACAATAACTGATAAAGAGTTCCTCTTTCGTCCAGAATAAAAAACTTAAATAATCTCCACCAAAAAAGGTTGTCGTAAAATGTAGAAAACGGCACAAAATAAATAAAATTTAATGTATGTCGGAATGTCCTTACGGCGATATTTAATTAGAAACCACTTTGTATATAAACAATTTATTTCTTCATAACTTTCAACGCTTAAAACATAATCATAACATGAACATAACATCAATTTTCAATAACTCTGAACCTAGCTCTCTTACACTACCAACTACACAAAAATACTGTTGGGCGGCAATTCAAAAATACCCTACAGTCGGCCTTTCCTGACTTGCGCGCCCTCGAGCATGAAAGTACAAAGCAATCCTAAATCTAAAATGAATACATTATTCATCACTTAAAACTAGTGAACATTATGGATTTATTTACTATTTGACCATAGTTTCATTTGGTCAGTTGAACACACAGTTTCAAAGGGAATCTGCGAAATTTGGAATCCATCTATGTCACCTATTATATATCGGTCATTACAAAGTACTTTTTTAACCTCATACGGCCCTTTAAATTTGGGTATGAGTTTCTTATTCTGACCTGATGTTGAATCTATATTTTTAATAACAACATAAGAACCTACATCATAGATTTTGGCAATTTTATGCGTTTTGTTATAAGATCGTTCATTTTCTTTTGTGTTTTAATTATATTCTGCGATGCGATATCTCTTAATTCTAATAAATCACGGTCTTCTTCTGTAATTGAATCTAAGTGTAACTTTAAAATATCGTTAATAACACCAACTTGTTCAACTCCAAATAATAACTTACTGGGAGTCATCCCGATCGCACGGTGATATGTATTATTGAGTGCAAATTCAACTTTTTGTAATACGCGATCCCATGTATCAGGAGTTTCACAGATTTTTGATAACATTGGAGTTATAATTCTATTGAATCTCTCGACTTGGCCATTAGCCCTAGGGGTATGAGTGGCGATCAAAACATGTTTAATGTAATTTTCAGAAACAAAGTCTTTGAATAGGGTACTGGTATAACAAGAACCTCTATCTGAAATTATTCGTTTTGGAACACTAAAATTGCTAAAATACGTATATAAATGTTTAATAACCTCGCTAGTCTGGGTCGATTTACAAGGATATAGTTTTATGAACTTTGTAAATCCGTCTACAACCGAAAATATGTACTTGTAAGATTTGCTTGTTTTTTCCAAGGGACCGTAATGATCGATGTGAATGGTCAAAAAGGGTACTGTACCTTTATCTAGCGAATGCAATAAACCTTCCGGTTTGCCACTACGAGGAGAGAATGTTATACACTTAAGGCAATTCGCTATGTGATTTTTTATTTTTCTCTTACTGACGGAAACCAATATGTCCGTGTGATATATTCGTAACACTTTTCAACTCCTACATGTCCTAATTCATCATGACTATTTCTTAAAATATTTTCTTCCATTGAACTCGGAACATAAAATAACAAACGATCGTGTTTTTTATCCTTTCTATATACCAAACCGTCCCTTAATTCGAAAAATGTATCTTCTTCCTTCTCTAACTTTTCGCGTAAACTACTTATCACTGGATCTTGACTTTGTTTAAAACAAAGAACCTGCTCAAACGTATTTGGTTCTATGATTAAAATATGAGTACGACTAAGAGCATCTACGTGATTCATCCGATGTGCTGGGCGATGAACAATTTCAAAATCATAATTTTGCAAGAAAAGGGCCCACCTGGCAATGCGAGGATTTATGTCCTTTTTGACAGAGTTAATCGGAAGCTATCACAATCGGTTACTAGCTTAAACCGCCTTCCCGAAAGATAAATATGGAAGCGTTTTACGGCATTTATCGCTGCTAAACATTCAAGTTCGAAACTATGATAATTTCCTTCACTAGGGGTTGTTCTTTTACTATAGTAAAACAAGGGGCGAAGCTCTCCACTTTCTTGCTTCTGTAACAAAATTGCGCCATAACCGGCTGCGCTTGCGTCGCAGTGAAGTTCGGTCTCTAAGTTAGGAGAATAAACGGCTAAAACGGGAGAAGAAACTAATTTTAACTTTAAGGTCTCGAACGCCTTGACATGCGCTTCTGTAAATTGGAAAGTAACGCTTTTCTTCAACAGATCGTAAAGAGGTTTCGCAATAATACTAAAATTGGGTATGAAACGGCGAAAGTAACTGGCAATACCAACAAAACGTTGTGTTTCTTTGGTGTTCTTCGGTAGGGGATAATCGACAATAGCTTTAATATTCGCGGGGTCTGGCCTAACACCGTTTTCATTTATGAAATATCCCAAGTAAGCTATATGGGGAAACATAAAAGAACATTTATCTAGCCTGAACTGTAATTTATTCTTTGCCGCAACCCTAAATAAGTTCCTCAAAATATGCAAATGTTCTTCAATTGTAGTTGTCGCTACTAATATATCGTCTAAATATAACAAGATTTGATTTGTCCTAATAAGTTCCTCAAAAATAAACGCAGTATACCTCTGGAAGGTTCTAGGAGCATTCGTAAGCCCAAAAGGCATTCGCACATATTCAAATTGTCCTAACGGGGTCACGAACGACGTATACTTAATCGAATCGGGATGCATCTTCACGTGATGGAAACCGTTTCTCAAATCTAATGAAGTGAAATACTTTCTATTACGTAATCGATCCAATTGATCGTCTATTAAAGGGGTCGGGTAATTATCTTTTATCGTGATCTCGTTCAATTTTCTGTAATCAATACATAATCTAATTTCTCCGCATTTTTTCTTTACTAAAACTATTGGACTTGAGTACGGGAACTACTAGGTCTTATAACGCCTTCAAGTTGCAGTTTATCTAAAATTTCTTTTAATTTTTCTTTATCGGAATAAGAAATTCTATGTGGCCTAAAAGCAATTGGTTGTTCGTGTCTTAAAGATATTGTCATAGCAAAATCATTTTCAATAACTGCCACTTGAACTTCTTTAGAATAGGTGTCATAGATTTCACATAATTCGTTTTTACAGAGTTCTCAAGTTCATCATTAAAATTCAATTTATCCTTAACATCTCTATCGTTACAATAATCAATATGCAAAAGTTCGACGTCTGATTCAGAAACTTCAAGTTTATTGCAATCATCTCTATTAATTTTCTTAATATCAACAGAATTATTACCAAAGTTAATCTCTAAATCAGACGACGACACAAAATCTCTACCTAACAGGGATCCGTATTTCATTGTACAATCTGGGACAACATAAAAATTCATTTCAATATCAAAATCATTAATTCTTACCACTTTTGTAAACATGCCTAATATATTTAACTTCGATCCGTTTATACCAGTGAATTCATCAGAGTTAGAATACTCATTAATGCATTCTGGAGAAACATATTTGGCTTTTATTAAGCTTATTGGACTACCTGTGTCAATCAACCCGATTACTTTATATTCGGTTACGCTTAAATCTAATTCATCGATTATATCAAACCTGAATGGTATTGTGTACGCCGATGTCAGTGTGGTTGCCTGCTGGACGACCATTGTGGTGCTGTCTGCTGCTCGAACGGTCACCGTTGTATCTCTTACAGGTGTCGATCTTCTTTTCTCTTCACAATGTTGTATCTTGTGACCCATCTTGCCGCAGTGAAAGCATGAACCAGGGCTTCTTTTGGTTGTTGACAGGAAGTGGCAACGTGTCCCATTTTCCCACAATTGAAACATACTTCTCTTCGAAGGAAACGTTGACCCCAAACATTAGTTTCTTCTTTACGTTCTACATAACTTCTTGTATTACCACGATCACATGGAGTTACTTTATTCATAACTTGTAGTAAATCTGCTAGATTCTTAAATACGTGCATTCTTGCTTGGCTTTGCATTGTGCTGTTGTCAAATCCATCAATTACATAATCTATTATGTCTTCTTCACTCATATTTAAACGGTTTGCTAACATTACTTTTCGTTAAAGTAAGACGTGAACGTTTCATTTCGTTTCCACCTTCGGTTCTCCATCTTTTTCATTAATAATATTTTATTCGGTCGTGTGCTGAACATTTCCCTTATTTTCATCTTTAACTCGGGCCATTGTAATAGAATAAAATCACTTCTTGAATGATACCAATTCATAGCCGCTGCTTGCAATTTCCCAATAGCTATCAGTTGCATGATGTCATCTGGAACCTGGTAAGCGCTTTGGATGGCGTCGATACGGGCTAACCACGTTTCCGCGTCCTCCTCTGCGCTGCCGGTAAAAGACGGCAATAATGCCGCAATTTCGCTATTTTTGAACGTTCTTATTTGCGGCTGTTCTTTCTTCGTAGCACTGATTGCAGCTGCTATTACGTCGGCAATAGTTATAGTAGCGTTAATTTGTTCTGACACACAGCCATCTTCCCTTATCTCGTCGGTTTGCTCCTCCATAATTTGTTCTTTAAATTTACTTCTTTTCGTGTCAATGCTTTGTTTCAGTTCAATCCCACTTCTGAGAATGTCGGAATGTCCTTACGGCGATATTTAATTAGAAACCACTTTGTATATAAACAATTTATTTCTTCATAACTTTCAACGCTTAAAACATAATCATAACATGAACATAACATCAATTTTCAATAACTCTGAACCTAGCTCTCTTACACTATCAACTACACAAAAATACTGTTGGGCGGCAATTCAAAAAATACCCTACATGTATAGGAACAAACAGACTGAAATACACACGCACATTGTACATTAAATTTATAGATTTATGTCATTTATTCATAAACACATAAGTTATTTTACATTGCTATCTATTTACATATTACACTTATTAGTACAGTAAATAGGTGTATTTTACTAGAAAAAATACTTAATGGCTGAAATTTTGAGGGAATGTTCGGGGGCATGTTCTGAGTCTAAAACTCAGTTTTCGTATTCGAGGGGGTAGGGGAAGATACAACCCCTCTCTTTATGGGGGTAAGTTTGTTTTAATTCTCTATCTTTGTTGTTTTTGTCCGTACAGAAAAGTCCAAAGAATTAAATTTGTAGAAAATGAAATTATCTATCTAATGATAATAAAATCAAGGTCGTAGGTCGACTAGGTCAATTTACAATGGCCGGTCAAAAGTCAAAAGTAAACGATAGTTTCTGGTTTTTCGTTAATACCGTGAAACCGGTGAGTTTTTTCGCATACTGCGTAAGTACCATATTAAAGTACTCAAAATTACCTACAAAATGAGTGCTACGAACACTCTTCTGTGGTTAATACTTTGCCATCAATTCAACGACAAAGTTCACCGCGCGCGTCGCGCCGTTCGCGCGAGCCGCGTTCGGTGTGAGTTGTACTCTCATTGCGCGTACATTGCACTCGCTAGGTGAAGGTGAATAATTATCGTTCAATTTTTTTCTAATCAAAATGTTAGACGTAGTGTAAGTTGTACTTGTTTTTTTTATCTAGGGAAAACGGGAAATCCATCATGGACAAACGAGAAGATCTGACCTTGCCGAATAGTGTGAGACTCCTACTCACTAAAACTATAAAACCCCAACTATTTCATGTTTAGTGCTCTGTATGCTTTTCTATTATTTGAAGTGTCTCGATTATTGATGTTACCTTGAAATTCTCCTGCTGGCAATTTTCATGTGTGTTTGGCCCTTTTGAATGGACTTCTTTCGCCTCCCTCGTATTCATCACCCTCTTCGAACGTGTCACCACGGGCGTCTTCTGCTTGATCACCTACATCTTCTTCAGGAATGGATTGTGAGTTCCCGTCGTCGTTGAGGAAATCGTCATTTCCTTGCAAGATAGAGTATTGGGCGATGTTGTTGCATGCGGTACCGCTACAAGTCGCACAAATTGGAGAACATTTCAACCTAGCTTTTCGACATCCACAGGCCTTTCCACAACCAGTATTGCCGGTGCAAGAAATTAATTTCAGCAAACTCGACGGCGCCGGATCTTTTTCGCAGGCGATGGGCATGTAAATGCTTCGTTCTTTTTCAACCCCAGTCTTCCGGATCTTTGTAATTTCCCAACCACTCTTGAACTTGATGATACACTCTATACGTGTGTTAGACGAGCCGCATCTTCAGTATATCTTCATCATCTTCAACGTCAAAATGTCAGTTTTAAGGTTAGAGTAACGAAAATATCATTTTCCGTCGACCTCATTATAAAATTGAGTTTTACGTACTCCCTGCATAATCATAAAGTAACACTTTTTTAAATGTAATACTTTTCGTCCGCAAACACTTTTCGTCCGCAAACATCTGTCAATGTCAATTATTATTTTATGTCAAATTAAATAAAGTCGAAGTAACTAGTATGAAAACCCATTTTTAAGAAAGGATGAATTTAGTGACTACATAGGATATTACAGTACTTTAGGTACATACTGAAACATTTTAGATACTGCAGAATATTGTTTGTTTACTTCCATTTATAACCTCAATTTCTCAATCCCACACAACTTTGAACAAAAACAATTTGTTGTTCAAATTACAAGTAAATGATTTTAAGTGCTTTGAAATGATATTAATAAATTGTTTATAGTTTCTACAATGTGCGAAGCATATAGAAGAGCCTGGTTGTAATCTCACAATACTCGATACATTGTTTTCAATATGTAACACTTTAACTTTTTTAAAGTTATTCATTTATAAGGTAAGACAGAATTCATACGACTTGAGATTGCTTTAGACAATTTTATTAGGTAACATTTCGATAAAGAAGCGGAGTTCCTATACAAAATTTTCACGATCATAAAATACAAAAACTTACAGTAGAAGTGAGTTAATTATGGGTACCTTTCTATTACTGTATTTCATTGATGTAAATAAGTAATAATGATAATGGAAAACACAAGAACAGTAATTACTTGTGAAAAATCATTTGAATATTGATTCTGTCGCAGGAAAAAACAAAAATAGAATCATATAAGCCATCAACATTACTGGGTTCAAGATTTATTCGTACACAAAAACAAGGTGAATTTCACAGTTTTCAATAAGCTGAAAGAAGATTATTACATTTTTTGAAACATTTTCGGAGTGAATCAAAAAACTACGTTTGCATACTTTCTTACGGTCAGGCAATATTTTTATTGAATATAAAATGATTATAAGTCTGACCACGGTACAAACTAAGTCTTATAACTCTATTATATGTCCAATTAGTAAGAATCGACTTTAATGTGTTTAATAGGAGAAACTTCATTACATCTTTGATCATAAACAATTAAAGAAATGCATTAATTTTGAGGGTAGGCTTCCAACTATAACTACATTTTTTAAATATACTTCAAAATAACACTACCTAAATGTAATTTTTATTATTTTAATAAATTATAAAAAAGTACATGTTTTACCTATTACCTATCATAATCAAGTGCTCTTATAAAAATTATGTGATTGTTGTAAACAAATGCTTTATCGGTACAATATTCGAACGCGAAAGCTTTTATTTCCTTTAATAAATTTTGACACAAATGTTACAATACTGAACGGTGAAGTGAATTAAATAGAGAATTAAAACTAACTTACCCCCATAAAGACAGGGGTTGTATCTTCCCCACCCTCGAATACGAAAACTGAGTTTTATACTCCGAACATGCCCCCGAACATCCTCTCAAAATTTTCAGCCATTGTATTTTTTTCCAGTAAATCACGATAAATTTGTCTCTATTTACTGTACTATATTATCACTCGATTGAATATAGTTCGTGCGCGCCGCGTGTATGTACCACAGACATCTTATTTAATAAATAAGATGTCTGTGTATCTACGCTCGTAATCGCCGACGTGGGTCCTTCGGGTGCAGACGGTTGGGCTCGCTGATGCGGTCAACGCGCTGTGATGGCTGCTCACATAGAATCAACCACCAAGCCTGGGGTGGAGTGCCTTCGGACTGGAACTGCTGCGTGACAGGGCTGGCTGCTACCATGCGGCGCTGGATTGGACCGTGGTGTACTCTCTTCGTCGCTGGTTGGGGTGCCTCCAATTGTCGGCGCTTTGACGGCGTAGGCGGAAGCGGCGTCACCAATGCTGGCACCGTGGAACGCCGCAGGAAGGCGCGTACTCCGTGATGAAGATACTGTTGCTCCTTGCGCGCTTGTTTGGCTGTCATATACCTGGTGTGAGTTGGTTTCTCTCCTACCAGTGCCGTGTTGGGGGAAGCCACAAAACATTCACACTGGTGAAGCACACCAACAGGCAGGATTAAGACAGGTGAAGCACGCCGCCTTATTGTCCCAACGGCTAGGTTAGTCACGCCGGCCGAGGGTACTATAGACCAGGTTATCCAATCAAGAAACTTGTACCGGCTGAAGTCACGCCAGTGAGTGCCTGTTGCTGGTGTGCGTAGCCGTTTTAAAAGGTGTGCTGGCCAATCACAAGTCACAACCCTTCTCACGCGGGTGCGTTGCGTGGGGGTTGTGCGCTATATGCGTAGCTTGAGGGATGACGTACACCAACCCGTTAGACTGCCTTGAAAAAGAGTGGCTTAGCCAGTCGAAACGTCGGCACAATTAAGGACACTGTGTATTTTTGACTAGAACCCTTTTTTACCAACTCCTAAAAGGAGGCCCAGGTCCTGAGATACTTAACAGATATCCTTTCCAGCGAGAATTTATTTAGTTAAAAATTATTTCCAAAATTTTTCTGTGAGTCAGCCGCTTTTAGTTTGCTTATTTGCCCCCACTCTGTACATACTGACATTTTTAATCGATGCTTGTATAATCTGATGGTTTCAACTAATGTTAAATGAACGCATACAAAAATTCATTAATTATAATTTAAGCAATGTTTTATTTATACGTTTAGCTATATCTATATCTGTTTATTTATCCATGTTGATCTATAAAAAAGACAAATAGATTTTGATCAGATTTTCATTAGCTGGTATCTTTTATGTCTATAAACATCTTACTGGAAAATTACGGGTGAGGCATGTTTTTTACATATTTGTTTTAAGATACGGTAACTTAAAAAATGGTGCAGCCGACATAAAAGCCCATAGATGGTTCAGAGAGATTAATTGGCTGCATATTTACAATCGTAAAGTCCAACCACCTTTCCAACCAGTTTGTAAAGGTCCAGGAGATGCAAGTAATTTTGACCATTATATGGAAGAGCCACTATTGGAAGCATCCACAGATCAATACACAAAAGAATTTCAAGATTTTTAATTAATATTACTACATACAACTAAGTTAAAGTAAATTGTTCTTTAATAAAAATAAAGTTTATCCCCTCCTAGTAGTCCAATTATTGTTTCGATCCCACTGTGCTAAAAATTCATCATCGTTCAAAATTTTCGGAGCCTTTTGTATGGCTGTTGCTTTTAGTGTAGGTAGAGTAACTTCCTTTTTATCATAATAGTGCAAAGCACTTTTGTAATTGTCTGTCGTTAGGCTTTTCACCATATAAGGTCCATCTAATATATAACCCAGCTTACGATAGTAGTTTCGTGTTCCCACTCCTGAAATAACAGCAATTGTTGTTGATTTGTGTTCATGTATCGCAATTTTTTCAGCATTCTCCATGAGAAAAGCTCCGTAACCTCTATGTTGGAATTTTAACATATCACGATCATTAACTGGAACAACACTACCATACACATGAAGCTCTCGAACTATTGAACAAGCTCCTTTTAATTCTTGGCGAAAAGTAGTATCCCTTGAGCACTTACGCAACCTAATCAACAAAACATGTACCAAACATTGATGACAGCACACAATAATAAAGTGTTTACCTTAACAAACCAATCAAAATATCCTGTTTAGGATCCTCATAGCTTAAGAATGATTCCCATCCATTATTTGCAAAGTAATCTCGGCGTACATACTCTACATCGTTAGGTCGTACTTTGTGATGTATTTCGGTTATACCAACTTCACGTGTGCGAACATCTCTGCATTTTAGCTCCAAATCTCGCATTCTAGCTAACGCAAGTTCACGTAGATTGCCATGTTCCACTCCGGAACTGACTAGAGGCATCGGTATGTCACGTTGAACTCTGTAGACTCGAACCCATGGAGGCATTAGTGCCAGGACATTAGCAATCAAATCAACCAATACAGAAGGTGGATAGCTCTTATATCTGCCAGTTTTCCATAATTCATACAAACCAGTGCCTCTTATGACAAGTGTTGGATAAATTTTTAGACCATCTGGACGAAAAGCTGGATTTTCAAACAACTCCTAGAATTACAACAGTTGTTTTCTATTAATTTTATACTTATCACATTTCTAATACTATTTACTATAAAAAAAAACTTACTATAAACTGTTCTATATCCCTTTCTTCATCAACATTAGGCAAATTAGGCATCATGTGTGCGACCACCTTAAAACCTGCATCTTTAGAAAAACTAAATGACTCGCAAACAGCTTTGACTGTATGACCACGATTAGTATCTCTGGCAACGTCCTCATAAACTGATTGTATGCCTACAATGTGACTTAGAATATCCTACATAAGTTAAACAATACTAACCAATTTCTAGACGTGTACAACCATAATTTAACATATCAGACAAGTGCCTTTCCAAACAATAATCAGGTCTAGTTTCTATTGTTATACCGATACACTTTACGTTTGATCTTTCTGAGTATTTCACTGCTTCCTTGACAGAACTGCTTTTATGACCAGATAGAGCATCATGTAAGTTTCTAATAAAATAGTCTCGATAATCTTCCGATAAAGACATGAATGTACCACCCATAACAATAAATTCAACTTTATCAACACTATGGCCTAGTTGTTTTAACTATAGAATTCACAACTAAATTTATGACTTCTATTTACTTTATATTATACCTGATCAACTCTATGTCGAGTTTGTAAATATGGATCGTAGCGGGCCCTAATTGCTCTCATTGAAGTCGGTTCATATCCTGTATAACTTTGTGTAGAGTATTCAAAATCTGAGTCTGGTCCTCCAGGGCAATAAACACAGATATTTCCGGTCATGTTGATATGAGGACATCGATGTGGTTTACACATAACAGCCACAACTGCAATCTAAGACACATACAATAAGCACAAATACGTATGATGCAATAATATTACACCACTAGCTGTTCTTATAGGTTTCGCAAGTAATTTCCGTACTAATACTTTTTTATAATTAATTGGTACAGCAGCGATAATATCAACAAGACGTGGCGAAGAACTCAATCCATATTTAGAAGATATACGTGCTTTTAACGAATTCAAATTAACATTTTGTTTGTCTTCGTGGGCCTTGATCAGATGTTGAACTATTTCGGCTACTGTTATTACTTTCTTCTCTTCGAGTGTCAGATGATCAAATTCTAAAAATTAAGTAATTATAGGGTAAAATGATGTGGATCATTTCAAAAATCATTACCCGCTGCCTTTTTTCGACCCATTTTAAATAAATTTTTCTTAACCTAAACACCTCGCAAAGAGCACCTGTTTACGAAAAAATTCCTGTTTTATCGACTGAGTTTAGTTTCAATATTTGTAACTAACTTCACAACAATTCAAAGTCTGGTAAAAGAAATGCTTACTGTGGTAAAAGTTATAAGTCTTTCATCTATGGGTAAAAGTATGGGTAGATATATATATATACCGTGTGTCCCGGATAATCTGAAGCATTTTGTTAACATGGGGGTTTGAAAGGTCCGATTTATATGTCCCACATTACATTTTAATTTTTATCTTTTTTATTTTAAAAAGATTGCACCAATTGTAAGTTGATACTTCAGTCACAGATTAATGATGTGCCACATCATTAATCTGTGCTTCAGTTGGGCATCCTGTTTGCTTGCTTTCAAATTGTGTAATGGCGGCTCTTGGTTAAATTTTTTTTTGAGACAATGTAATTCCTTTGTGATTTAATTATTTATAATTTTCTTGGGGATAACTTAATTCAAGTGGTTTTTACAGTATGAAGGGTTGAATTATTAGAAAGTTTTGATGAGTACATGTTGATTTCAAATGAATTGGTTCGATGTATCTATTTGGTAAATTCATTAAGATGCATTAAACGTTTTAGGTAAACTTCAGCAAAAATTTGAAAAAAAAAGCATTCAGCGTGTCGCTGAGAAGTTGTACGCAATTAAAAGCGGTCATATTAAGTTGCCTTTTTTAGGCTTACACAAATTATCCTACTCAACATTCACAACTAAAAATTTGGGTGAGTGTTTTTTAAACATTTGTCTTTTTAAATTTTAAAGAAAATTATTTTGTACTATCACCGTATCACTTGGCAAAGAGTAGATACGTTTGCTTAAATTTAAAAATTCCTTGATAATTGAAAGAATGAAAAGTTTTTTTCTATACCAAAAATAATAGTATTGTGAAAACTGAGATCTAACTTTGTCCTGCTTTTGACCTGGTTTTGAACGATTTTCTCATTATTTTTATCCTAATTCTAAGATTTTAAAGCTTTTCAATTAGTGTTTAAAAGAGTTACTCTTCCATTAATAAAATCTTCATTACTATTATACCAAAATTTGAATGTGAAGCCAATATTGATAACCTAATGACCTAATGCACGTTTTAACAAGTTTGACGGGATACTTACTACTTTCTGTATAGTTTAGTTACTTGTGGACTTTCTAGATTGAAATATATAATTCCTCTATTTAATAATAATTTGTTTTTTTATTGTTAAAAAATTTTTGATGTTGATTATTTCACCTTCTTTTGTATGGGATAAAAAAGAAAATCCACTTTTATTATCAATTTTCTGGGAACGTTTAGGATTTTTTATTTTAATTATCATTCGTTCATCAGATAACAAATTTAATTCGTAAAGTCATTACAATTATTTGTAAGTGCAATAAAGTGACGGTGTCCCACGTCAGCTGTTTGTTAATGAAACCATTTGAAGTGGTGAATTGGTACATTTTGACAAAGCATTTGCTTCGAGATTCACAAAAACCTGTAAATACAAATATGTCTTGTCGGTTTTTTTGTGGTCTGAAAGGATCTAGATGCCTATAAATGATTTTTGCCAAACAACCAGTGATTTTTTGCTAAAAATCTTAGAAAAAAACTTATAGTTATAAACTGAAATTAATAAAGGAAAATTGGACTGAAATTTTAAAGTTTGCAAATTCTACATTTGTCGTAATTTGAGTTGCCTACGTTTCAGGCGTTATGAAACATACCATTTTTAGGTTGGTACTTAAATTGTCTAGGGATTTGTGGTTGGATAATCTGTTTGCTTTTCAAATTGTACAATGACGGCAGTCAGCCATAATAGTTTGAATTTTGTTGGATAGATTATTATTTAAACGTTACTTATTTTTTAATTGAAATTATGTTAATAACTTATTCATTTTTCTACTATTGGTACAACTGTTGGCGATTTCAATGGAATTATAAAAGTCGAAAAGTGGCTATGACTTTATTTTGTTGTGAACAATAAACGAAATCTTTTGTACAACATTATTAAAAGGACTGATTGTTGCACTAAGTGTGGAAGTGAACATACAAAATCTCTGGAGTTTTTTTATATGTTTAGTGAATCACAACCGGCATACGGTGAGTTATTTTTCAAGTTTTCATTTATTTCTTTCGTAAAGTAAGTCCCAAAAAAGCAGTAAACATCTATATAATGTGGTTGTCGAAACCATTTCAAGTGGTGAATTGGTTCGCATTGACAATGAGTTTGTTTCGAGGTTTACAAAAACTTCGAACATACAACTAGTACTCACTGTAAATACCTAAAACAAGTGTGTCGTGTGAGTTTTTTTTATTTGTCTTGAAGAATATTCACTACTAGATCAGAGTATGTCTTCTGAAAAAATATTAAAAAAAACTGATAATTACACAGAATAGTTGAATTTTATAAACTGTGAAATAAATAAAGAAAAATTGGACTTAAGTGGGGATTCAGAAAATGTCAAACTCGTACCTCCACGGATGGCGTTAGTATCGCATTATAGTTCCTAAATTAATAAATGTTTATAAAAAAGTATAGACATCCACCCGTATCGGTAATTTTGTAATTTCTCTAACAGAAGGCGCTGGCTTCACTAAGGTGTTTTACACATTTACATGCGGCGGTGTTGCAAGTTATACAATCGGATATGCGAAGTACAATTCAGCTATTAGTTACATATTTATTATCAACCCCCGAATAAATCTTGAAAATAGGGAATGAACATGAGCACTCAAACTTGTCTTTTGTGTTTATCTTCTATGATTTATAAGTCGAAATTATACAATTGTAGCAACGCTGCACATTAACTATCGCTTTTTAGTTACACATTTGTTGCGCCATCTTTGCCAATACTGCTGAACTTCAATTAATAAATATTAACAGAAAAGTTTATTGTTAATACAAACGAAACATTTGGACAGAAGTCATATTCAAAGATTCGAAACATTGGAACTGTCCACGGGATATCTTATGTTTTAGTGGTTATCCGTAATGATAAATTTTGAATTGTTATTGTTTTTCAATTGTTGATAAATCAGTAATTATGTACATTTGATGAATCAAAAAATGGGATTACCTTTTTGAAACCTTCTACTTCAATTACTGTTTACTGTTTTCACTATAACTAAGCTTATTTTGAAAATTAATTGATTTTAGTAGGTGCATGTTTTTCACAAACTATTTAAATACCCCTCTTAAATTTTAAAGTTTGCAAGTTCTGCATTTTATTGTAATTTGGGTTGCCTAAATTTTAGATGTAACAAATCTTATACTAATTTTAAATTGGTACTTACAGTGAATTTGTGGATGGATAACCTGTTAGCTTACTTTTCAAAGTTTACAATGGCGGCAGTCGGCCATTATGTGAAGAGAAGTAATGAGGAAATTAACAGATGCAATTATTAGTAGTGATATAGTTATTTGTATCACTAGGCCAGAAACTGTAGTTTTGCGAGTATGAGTACGTTTTGTGGGCCGAGGCGAAGCCGAGGCCAAATGCGAATACTCGCAAAATTTCTGGACGTGTGATACACAAATTTTCGGCCGACAAAATTTTTAAATTAAAATATTAATGATTATTGTTTAAATAGCGTCGGTTTAGAAAATTCATCTTTCTTATGTTGGCGATTCAATTCACCGCTATAGTGATTTGAATTTAAAATAATCTTATTGCGCTTGGTAATTTTATGAATTTTTTGTGAAAAACATGAATGAAGAAAAGGTATTAGAAGTACCAGCTCATATTCGAAATGTAGCAGAAGCTGCAATTCAAAATTTACTTCCTGAAAAATCATCCAATCGATATTGGAAAGAATATGAGATACTAAAAAAATGGGGTTCTGAAAATGGCGTATCGGTGTATAATGAATATGTTTTGGTTGCATATTTTGAAGAAAAATCTAAGAACTTCAAATCGTCAACGTTATGGTCGATGTATTCGATGCTTAAAACTACCTTAAACATTAAAGACAACATTAATATCGAAAAATATACAAAATTAATAGCTTTGTTAAAGCGCAAACATGACGGATATCGTGCAAAAAATCCAAAATTTTAGAAATGGATGATTTAGAAAAGTTTATTAACGAAGCACCCAATGAAGATTATCTTATGATAAAGGTAGGCATGATTAATTTTTAATCTTTATTTACAAAAATTATTTATAGACAGCATTAATATTTGGCATATGCGGTGCATGCCGAATACATGAATTACGAGACATGAAAATCAAAGATGTCATTGATAAAGGGGATGTTATTATCTTATCCATCCCTCAAACAAAAACTAAAAACCTCGTACCTGCTGTGTGACCGAACTTCATTGGATGGATATAATTCGCAAATATGTTACGTTAAGGCCCAATACAGAAATTGATAGATTTTTTTATTTTATGCAAAAATAAATGCTCAAAACAGCCAGTAGGCATTCACTCCTTTGGAAATATGCCTTCTAAAATAGCTGCATATTTAAAATTAGAAAATCCAAAAGGATACACAGGTCACTGCTTTAGGCGAAGTGGTGCTACAGCTCTGGCAGGGAATGGGGTAGATATAACAACCCTGAAGCGCTTTGGCGGATGGAAAAGTACTACAGTCGCAGAACAATATATAGAGGATTCATTGGGTGCTAAAATAAACATTGCCAATAAATTATTGCATCAAAATCGTTCAGAACCTCAGCCCTCGACAAGTACAGGAATCCAGCAAGAAAGTTTACAAGAACCGATTTCATTAAAACCATCTAGTATTCATAATGTGCAACTTAAATTACAAGACACAAATTTGCCGAATATTAATCTCTCCCATCTGGAAAATTGTACGATCAACTTTAATTTTAAATAATTCTTTGAAAATTTACCTCTGATTTTAGTTAGAATTTCCGTTTGGTTGTTTGTTGTTCCTCTATTTTTGTTTCTAAATAAATTATTCAATTCAATTGGATTATTTGAAGTTAATAATTACTGAAAAAATAAACATAACCTAAAAAATGCTTCTTTGAATTTACTGCTTACCTACGGTTGAATTACATAAATCGATTTATGAATATGAAACTGTTTGCGATGAAATCCTTTAAGAACACTGAAATATTTTTTTTTAATTTATTAGTTCACATTCCAAACTACACAGTTGTCAATCGGAACTCGTTGTTAATCAAATTGTCAATGCAACCAACTTAAAAATCGATCATGAAAATCCCTCTTTTTATTTTCGTGCCATGACTTGAAAATAAGTGTTTTCAAGACAATTTAAGCGAATAGAAAATCAGTAATTTTAGACGGAGGCCGAAAAAAATATTTTCTCTGGCTAACGAAAACAACTTTTACACATACGGTACCTGATTAAACATTTAAAACTAAAAACGAGGTGAGTTATTTTTCAAGTTTTCAATACTTACTCGGGATGGTTTACTTTTATAAATTTTGGAATTATTGTGTTTATTGAGAATTTAAAGAATTGAAAGTTTTTGTAAAAATCATTGTTGTAGAACTTTTTTCATATGATAATAACAATACTGTTCTAAATTCTTATTACCTTCTATGTAATTGTGTAAAATTTTTAGATTGTGCGTTAAATTATAATAAATTTGCCTTTGTTAATAGATCATTAGGTAACAATTAGTGATTTTTCCAAAATACAACGATATCGCTTTTTATTTCTCAACTAATTTGAGATGATTGGAATAAATTAGATTTTCATTATAATGATGATTCCTTCTTCAATCTTTGCCGGTAGCCCGCTTCGGCGGTACATATAATACTAAATACTACTAAATTATATTTATTTTTCTTAATGTACTAGTTTTTATTATAGAATATTGTTTAGATGAATTCTTTATTGTTTCTAAGAAAAAAGGGGACTTTTGAAGTATGCAAAATCTGCCTTTTATTGCAATTTGGGTTGCCTACATATTAGGAGTAATCACATATTCAAATTTAACACCAGCTTTAAGTTGGTAGTTAGTAGATGACTGGTAATTTGAATTTTTTTATCAAAATTTAATTATGTAAAGTAATTTGGGCGATATTTTTTAATTAAAATGTTCTCCTAGGGTAATTACAATAATATTTATTTTAGAAAGTTTTTTAACTTTACGTTACAGTATGGATATATGTGTTAATAATTTCAAACAGCTGTAACGATCAGAAAGTGATGTTGAGTTCATTGTTTTGTGAAGAATTGAGGAAATATTTGAAATTATTACTTTATTAAAACAACTTATTACTGTACGAGTGTACATTATTCCGAACTGAATATATTACAGGTCTTAGGCACTTTTTCTTATATTTATTAGTCTTTCAGGCTCCTCTAATTTTAAAGGTATAATGAGAAAATTAACAAGCACAAGAGAATTAGGTGAGTTATTTTTCAAATGATTTATAATTATTCGAATGATTTATTTTAAAAAAATCTGAAATAAAGGTGATTTTGGATAAGCGTGTAATAACACTTCAAATTTTTTGTAATGTCATCGTTTCAGATTTTGTCTATTACAATGTTGTAAATTCTTGAATTCTGTGGTATATTGTATATAATATTATATTCTAAACCATAATTGATTTGGCTTTGTTAATAGATAACAGTTTTGAGTTTTTTTTAAATATTTTATATCGTTAATAAAATTCACTATAATTTTTTTTTGATACTTTTACTTTACTTTCACATATCAAATGTTTTGAAGTTCAATTTTTAGTTACTTGATGACTCTTAAGGTTAATATTTAATACGACGTGATTTTATCAATAATAATTTAAATGGTTTATTATTTTTACTACTTTTAGGTGATATGAAAGGAAAAACACTTATTGTGTTGCTTCAATTTTGTAGTAATCATCTTTTTAATTATGATTCTTTTGTCAAATTCTGTCGGTAACAAAATTAAATGAGATTAAATTTTACATCTCTTGATTAATTTTATTTATAAAATATTGCATTATTTCTAAAATAATCTGGTTTTAAGATTTAAAAGTTTTTTGCAATTTATATATACTATAATGTACTAATTTTTTTTGTTACTTCTGAAACCATCACTTATTATTAATTTACTTTTATAGTGTATCGAATTTTGTTACAGTATCATTTTTTAGTAGCTATAAGATTGAAATTTAATACAATGTGATTTTTCATTATTATTCACTTTTTTGATGGTGATTATTTTGACCATTTTTAGATGGTGCCTATAAAGAAAAAACACTTTGTCATAACAAAATACAACAATGTATTAATTTCATTTATAAAATAACGGGTGTCTACTTATATTTTCCCCTATTTTAACTGCAATCGATCAACGTCTCATTCATCTGATTTTAATCCATTTTCTCCCGAAGAGAAGTGAAAAAGCATCACTGATTATCAAAAAATCATATCTCCGAAAGTATGTGTCCGAACGCAAATTTTTTTTTGTTGGAAAGGTACATCTTTTGGTTACCTTCGCTCCATACATTTCGACCTCCTTAGAAACATGCACACCCACTGTGCGACGAAAAACGGCTAAAAAGTGGTAAATTTCGCGGTTTTTCAATCAAACGTTCGTGACTTAGGTACACTATCAAAAATATCAAATTTGAATAGTTACCTATCTCATGGTTCTATTCCAAACTGGTTCGTAATTTACTTCTCTCCTCGCTAGAGGGATCGATTTTGGTGTCCTAATACATTAATTAATTTTTTGCCATTACTGAAATTTTTAATTGGATTTTAAAATTGCTTTGCGGTGCCCTTTTTCTCCTTTCTTCAAAATTTGATTTTTTCTTACCACTAACCTTTTTTTTAATTTTTTATTAAACTTTTAGGTTACGACGCTATAGACGTTTATTTTATTTTTCGTGAAAAATGTTTTGTATCGCCGCATACTTTCGATCGAGCTTTCGATACTCATTTACGTTTGTTAGTACCAAAATGATTTAGAATTCTACGCGAAACGCGCTTGTTTATTTTATTCTTATCTTTCCTCTTCCGCTAAGGTTTGATTCTATTGTTAAAGATATTATTGAGCCGATGTTTTTAAATCTGTCTCTAAAACTAATTTTACAAGAATAATTGTAAAGTTACTTTTAACGTTAAACATACACCTGACTATGTTAAATGTACAATTAAATTTCTTTAAATACAGTTATTTCGCTGTTGCTAAAGTAATTGTTGAGTTTAAAAGTAGCGGTGAATACTTCAAATTTAAAAAATTTTATAACTACTTTTAAAATTTAAAAGTGGTGATGATACGGGTCATTGTTTTTCAAATGGTTTCCTCTAAAACATTTTTTTCAAAAATATTTGCTTCATACTAATTAAATAGAACTTTTTTCTTGTGTAAATGATCAAAATCTTTTTACTTGTTGTTTATTTACTTTAGTTGTTTATTCGAACTTCCTTAGTTCATCTTCTCTAATGAAATTGTTGGTTATTTTTTAACTTGGTTAATTTTTTATGTTCTTATCATCAATCTATACAATCTTGTCTAGATTCTATTGTATTTATTTATTTTATTGACAATGCTGATTTGTCAGATGGCTAATTAGCGCCAATACCACACTTAGGTTTTTTTTTTACTTTGGTTGTGAACCTAAAAATGGTAGTGTAACTCTATTCGCGAAAGGTAGATGTCAATGTAACAGCGTGCGCCTGGTAATGTAGTTTCCCGTAGGAAAACAAAAATTTGTTCTAATTCATAGAAATCTGTCTTTATTTTTGAGAAGTTTGTAGGTAAATGGCGTCGTGGCATTTAAAAACTTAAATCGTCGCTATAATTCTAACAGTTTATATTAGTTTTATGATTGATTATAAAAATTTTATTGTTTTTGTCATGCTGTAGTAATCGAGCACTAATCGGCATTCTTTTAGTTTCCACAACAGAGCGGTTTTGAGAATATTCTAATTATGTTGATATTTAACCCATTGCTTCAGTGTTTCACGTTTAAAAAAACTTCTTTTTTTATTTAAATTTTTAAAAATAATTCATAAAAGACCTTTATTGAGTATTTAGTAGTATTTTTGAAACGTATGTATTTGCAACTCTTCGCACAGAATTATTCAATGTTTGTTTTTAATTAAATGCTTTAATATTTCTAAAAATTTTGGTTTATTTGATTCCTGTAGGAATTTTACGTCTTTTGAAACGTTTCTGGTCTTTTATTTTGAAAAAAGTGTCAACTTTATGTCTTATCTTTTTCATTGGTTTTCCTATAAGAACCTATAATTTTCCTTGTTTTTAAACAAATGTTTATAGTTGTTTTCGTGTAAATTCGGAACTCCGCAATTTTCTTTTCGAAATAATTAATTTCCCTAATTTATTGCCTGTAGCTTCGATTTATTACATGTTTTCAAAGAAGCACGTTTTAATTTTCTTCAGAATAGCAAACAAGAAAAAAATGTAAGTTTTCTTCGTATTTTTCTTTGTGGTAATTTTCAATTGATTCTCTTTAGAAGACTTTGTTTTCTGAGTAATATTCGCTAAAATCTTTCCAGCGTAATTTTTGAAAAATATGATTAAACTGTAATGTTAATAATTTTTACGATTCCGTTTAAATTTCCTCCAGAAATAAAAATCTGTAGATTCAGATCTTTTAATATTTCTTTGTGTGACAACTTACGATCTATTTCTTCTAGAATAACCCTTAGTTTTTCTTTTTATTTAAACAAATTGCGTTATAACTTCATTTAATTTATACTTTTCTAATTTCTCGCCTGTCGATTAAGTTGTCGTACTATTTTTTTACCGAAGCAACATCTTTTCATTTTAACCAACAAGAAAAACAAGCGTTTACCGCAGAACTCCACATCGCCCCGTTAAGCGAAAATAATATTGCGTTTTAGAAAAAAATGGTTCAAACAAAAGCTATAGACAATAGAATATCCAACAACTTTTCTTCTTTAACTATTTTTGTAAAATTAATATTGGTGGAGATATTGTTACATTAATTAGTGTCACGTGATTGTTATATCTTAGTAAAACAACTTTTATTTGTTTGAAATAAATATTTTTCTCAATATTTGAGAAATTCGAAAATCTGTGTAGATTAACGGCCCTTTTGGCTAAATATATTATGCCCAAATTCTAATCAGATCTTTGGAATTATAAATAAGGTCTTTGTACAAAGTTTCATAAAAATCGGACAGTTGGTTTTCTTCAAATCTTGTTTACATACGGAAACCGTCGCATAACTTATTTCATAAGATGTTTTCTTTACACCGTCGTAATCTAGATATTTTCATAAAAAGTATATTAAAATAATAACAGTGTTTTTAACTTTTAGCAGAAAACAGGCCGTGGAAATAAAGATTACCTCAGAGCCAACGTTAGCTTTAAGATGTCTGTTCAAGCTGTCAATTCAATGTCAACTCATAGATATAATGTGTCGACTATTATACTGCTCAAAACCGTACAAGGTTATTTACATAATTAAAGGTAAAACGATTATTTTCCATTATTAAGAAGTAACATTATTAAATAGATATACAGGGTGTTAAAAAAAGAGTGTAAAATATTTCTGAAGGTAATTTTATGAACCAAAATAAGCAGAAAAGTCTTAATAAACTTGAGTCCACAAAGTAACGGTTGCGGAGATATGGAATGTTTTATGTTTTTAGCACCTTTTGTTATTTAGATGGGTAGGAAGGGCGGGACCTGTTTTATGGCCTCCAAGATCGCCTGATCGCTGAATTGCAACATTAAAATTAATCAAATTAATGTTTATCTTGGCAGTAATGTTTACCTTTCTTTGAGCATATAAACAAAAGTGCTAAATTTAATTGTACTAAGTACAAGACGCATAGTTGTAATGACACATTCTTCAATTTATTTAAAAAGAGACATGTTTTCGTCACTAGTAAAGGAAATTTTTTAGGTATATACGCTATTCTTTGCACTTCCGGTTACTCTTTTGTTAGCAGTTTGATTTTTAATAAAGTTGATAAAATTCCGTTTGGTCAATTTAGCCGCCCTCACTTTTTCCTGTCTAAATAAGGTAATATTGTAAATAAAGTCAGAATTTTGATTTGTTAACTTTACTTTAGTCCTTGTAAATCCATGTTTGCGCACTGAAATTAATGCGCATACAAAGCAATTAGTACCTGGCTTTGAGAGGAGGTAACAAGCAGTAGTTTGTTATGCTCAATTCTTAGTTATTTTAGTTACTGATTATACATGCCGTAAGGTGTGTGATTTTAAGAAATACAGTGTATATTACTCTCAGTTTTCGTTATCGTGTGTGGTTTTGATTGGTAATCTTTTTATTTGAAAAATGGGTGTTCATAGTAGGAACAATAAGGTTGTTCGAAGAAGCAGAAAGTTGGCTTTAAAACGTTTGGCCAAAACGTAAGTAATTATAAGTATATGATACTAAGATTCCGTGTGATCTTCAATTTGGTCACTAACTGGCAAAATAATTAAAGTGATGTTATGCCATAAAAGAAGTAAGTAAGATAGCTGGCGGTGCGGCGCGCGCGATGATAGTTTTACCAACTGATTACCTAATAAGTTGCATTGTTTAACTTATTTTCGTAGTGGTTCCTTGAACAGATTAAGATCACAAATTTGAATTGAATCAGTTACAACATACACTTGCAACATTTTCCAATCGTTGTTATATTTATTTTACATAGAATAATTTTTCTTTTGTTAAAATTTAATGCAGTCAATTTTTATGGAAAAGCATAGTTTTAAAAAGATATTTATTTATTGTCTGAACTCTAACCAACCTGAACCAGTTTCCGAAAAAGTTGAAAGTATAACCGATCTCCCAGCATTAGAAGTAGAGTTCGTGTCTCCGGAAACATATGAGGACACTCAAAGAATTTATGGACGGCGTATCGTGGACATTATTCACGTTTTCAACTCTTTAAAGAAAATACAGCATAAGGGGTTTGGCTGCTGTGTTGAACTTGATATTCCCAAAATGTCAACAAGCACGTATTTAAAGAATTAAGACATTGTCCCGGAAGCAGTTGATGAATGTCTTTGGGAAAGCATGCTCGAAGCCGGTAGAGAAGAAGTGCGTTTAGCCCACGAAAATAATAATGTGGATAATGAAGGCGTGCCACTCATCAGCGTTATTGTTGATGGAGCTTGGTCCAAAAGGTCCTACCGACGTAATTACAATGCTTCGTCTGGTATCGCTGCTATCATTGGTGTAGCTACCAAAAAAGTTCTATACATCGGAGTCAAAAATAAGTACTGTAATGTGTGCAAGGTATACTGCAAAAAAAGTAGAGAGAGAGAAGAAGGCAATAGTAAAAAAAACTTTTTAAAACAGTGTACTTCAGCGAATTCCGACTACGGAGATATTCCTAAGGATGATATACAATCAAACGTGTTGGAAGACTTGAAAAAAAATTACTTGGCAAAATTAGCAGTTTCAGACATATCGAAACTCGAGGAAGACACCAAAGGTCCAAACTCAAATCCACGGTGGCTTGCAGCTCGTTCTGAAAGGGTGACTGCTAGTAATTTTGGGAAAGTGTGTAAAATGCGCTCAAACACTTTTACAGCCAATATGGTAAAAACAATTTTATACCCTTCAATACTAAATTATAGAGCACCTATCCAATATGGCATATCAAACAAAGATCGAGCTATCCAGATGTTTGAAGAAAAAACTGGGTTGAAAGTTGAAAAGTGTGGTTTATTTGTGGATCAAGATAACAAATATCTGGGTGCATCTCCAGATGGTCTCGTTGGCTCAAATGCTAATATAGAAGTAAAGTGTTCATATTCTGGCAGATACGGTACCGTGTACGAAGGAATTTTAAATAAATCTATTAAATATTTGCAAATAGTTGACAACACTATTAAACTTAAAAAAAGGCATGATTATTATTATCAGATACAGGGTCAGCTACATATAAGTAAGAAAGAACTTTGTTACTTTGTTGTTTACACAAATGTCGATTTGGAAATAGTAACAATACCCAAAAATGAACAATTTTGGTTAACTGATGGGAACTTAAATTAAAAAAATTTTTTTTATGGGCGTATATTTGATTCTCGCCGATCGCGAAATTTAGCTTTGAGACAGCTAAATGTATCTGAATTATAATAAGTACACTTATTATTTGAGTAGTAAATTGTTAGGCTTTTTTATTGTATATTGGTTTTTTATTCATAAATTATTCAAAAGAATTTTGTTTATTGTGCGTTTGACTTTCTCCCCGCTCCGCTCTTTAGTTTCCTCCAAATATCCATCCAACGTTTTCAAAAAAAACCGATAGGTATATAAAAGAAACAAATCCTCATAGATACAAGTTATTTATCGAATTATCTGTGATAAAAACAACCGTAACCTAGAATATTTAGCAAAATCAAATTCAAAATTTATTATTTTTTATAACTTTCACAAATTCAAATGCTGTGAAATATAATTAATTATCAATATCGTAAATAATTTATAAAAGAATATAATTTATGCTTGTTGAAACATAATTTTTTAAAACAAAAATAAAGTACTGGTACACAGATTCGGCTATGATAATATTGTCAATTTAGCGGATGTACAATCAAACAATTTTATTTGCTGATTGCCCAATTTAAGTTATTCGTGTAATTATTACTTGAAAGCGTTTGCTTTGTGCTCGTATTTACCTGAACTTCTTTTGTTAGTGTATAATCCGATTACCGAAATTTTAAAGAAAATATTGAAATCCTAATAACTTCAACGAACATGTACGGTTGGTGGCGTATTTTTCCTAAAACTAGGCGCAAACTTGAAATCCGTGTTATGTATATTCCTTTTGTTAAGGAAAAGGTGAAGGTGAAAATAAAATTGCCTTTAGACGCATTACACTTTTCGGATTCTAAATCGTTAGTCGTTATTTTTATTGACATAAAACTACCTACAAAAGATAATTTCGTCTGATAAAGCTTGCATTTGTTTGAACCGAAACGTCGGCAATACTACTCTTATAAAGGTAAGAAAATCCTTAAAGAAGGAACAACTTTGATTACCTACTCGTATTTTTTGTTGTCAAGTTTTGTATTTGGTTTAAATGTTTAAATATTAGTATTGGATTTTCTACTTTCGACTCCTTAACAGAGTTATTCGTTTACAATGCAACTATTATTTTTTGTATTATTTTTTAGTTAAAATTCTCTTAAGACTAAAGTTTATGCACATTCAATGCTTTCAAACCGTTGTTTTTTTGTTAAAACATTTTCACTTAGTTTATATTATTGAAGATTCTTATAATTTTTCTAGAATTTTTGAATATTTTTAATGTTGTTCATTTTTATGGTTTTGTTTGTTTAGAATTTTTTTCTATTTTCAACTCTTTACCGAGTTATACAGGGTGCCCATAATCTATCTCATAACATGGGTAACTTTCTTAATATGCAAAATAGGTAATAGGTTAAATTAGGAAAGTTGGGCAGAATTACAAGCAAAATGTTAAACTTTTTTCAAATTTGACATATGTCTTCAACTTTTTGAAATTTTGTGAAAAACTGAAAACAGTCGATTTTTTTAATGTTGTCCTGTTCCACTACTACTTACTTTAGAACTGAACTAAAAATGACATCTTATACATATTTTTACGTAGAATTCGATAAAATTACTCAAAATGTCATAACCCTCTTGATTTTCGAGATATAACACAAACTTACATTTTTTAAATGGCAATCATAGTTGGCTGTGATCTTATTAAATAGCTTTTGTTTTGCGATTTCATTGATATAAGGTTCGATATACTTTACTCTTACATTTTTTTTGTAAATGCTAAAAGTAGTTTATTGATACAATTAAGCTGCAAAATAATACACAGGCAGGCTATGGAAACAAATGCTTCAAACAAAAACCTGTTGAAACAAAAGCCTGTGTCGTCAACTAAATAATTTGATTTACATAAGTAAGTTGTATTATTCACGGTGATTTATTTTAAAAACATAAAATTCTCAAAATAAACAATGTATTCAAATGAAGAGAGAAACGACATGCTTTTTTGTTATTATGCTAGCAACAGAAATAGTAATGAAGCCAGTGAAATGTATATGGAAAGAAGACAACCAGATAAAAGACTTTTTTCCAAACTGGAAAATAATTTAAAACTATACGGATCATTTATGAAACCAAAAGCTAAGCAAAAGTTTAATCAAGAAGACGAAGAAAGAGTTTTGGCATATGTAAATTATAAACCAAAAACATCTACCCGTGAAATTGCAAGTGAGTGTGGTACTTCTACAGAAAAAGCTCGTTTAATTTTAAAACAAAATCGATTCAAGCCGTATAAATTTCATATCGGCAACACCTTGTATCCAGCCGACTCAGAGAAAGATTAAAATTACGCTCGATGGTTTTAAGAGAAACTGACAACGATCCATATTTCTCGCGCAGAATTTTATTTACTGACGAGGCAAAATTTACCAATAACGGTGTATTTAATAGACATAATAATAACTATTGGTCTGAGAACAACCCTCATGTTACTGTTGAGAGACGAGATCAACATATTTTTCAATAAATGTGTGGTGTGGCATCCTCGGTAGCAGAATAATTGGTCCGTTCTTTTACAATTACCATTTAAATGGAAGGCGATATTTAGAATTTCTTCAAAATGACTTGGAAGACATGTTAGATGAACTGCCATTAAATGTGGTACAAAATCTTACTCATTTCCAACATGATGGTGCTCCTGCTCATAATTTTAGAGCTGTTTCTGAATATCTTTCCGAACGTTTTCCGAGCTGGATCGGTAATTCAGGTCCTATTAATTGGCCGGCAAGAACACCTGATATCACACCTCTCGATTTTTTCTTGTGGGGAACCGTTAAAGACAGGGTGTACAAAGAAAAACCCAATAATGTAGAAGAATTAAAAGATAGAATTAGGTTGATTATTAGAAGAATTCGTCCTCGCAGTTTGGAAAAAGTGCATAGAGAGTGGTTAGAAGATGTCAAATGTGCATATTGGTTAACGGGGGCCATTTCGAACATTTAATATGAACTTTTATGTCTTTTGTACATTATTGAAATAGAACATAATTACAAACCATTAATAGTACCTACTTGTGGTATTATATTGTCAATATAAATTTTTGTTTCAAGTTTAACTAACTTGTAAATCATTTTGTTCCTTAATGGTATCAACAACACAATTTTGGGCATTTAAATAGAAATACAAGAGTAAAGTATATCGAACCTTATATCAATGAAATCGCAAAAACAAAAGCTATTTAATAAGATCACAGCCAACTATGATTGCCATTTAAAAAATGTAAGTTTGTGTTATATCTCGAAAATCAAGAGGGTATGACATTTTGAGTAATTTTATCGAATTCTACGTAAAAATATGTATAAGATGTCATTTTTAGTTCAGTTCTAAAGTAAGTAGTAGTGGAACAGGACAACATTAAAAAAATCGACTGTTTTCAGTTTTTCACAAAATTTCAAAAGTTGAAGACATATGTCAAATTTGAAAAAAGTTTAACATTTTGCTTGTAATTCTGCCCAACTTTCCTAATTTAACCTATTACCTATTTTGCATATTAAGAAAGTTACCCATGTTATGAGATAGATTATGGGCACCCTGTATATTTGTAATAAAACTCTTTTATTTTTCAATGGCAAAATTTTTCTTTAGGTACATTTTATTTTTAAAATATTTTTGACCTTCTTTTAAAAGAGAAAATATTCTCCATATTCATATTCAGGAAGAACATTTTATAAAACTGTAGCAAGATATAATTTATTAGATTTTAAATTATGAAAAATTGTTAAATACAGGGTGTTAATTAAGTGTATGTGGCTAAACTTTATCAGAGTACTCAATTTTAACGATTAAAAATTTTTTTCTTAAATATAATTAGTACACGCAGTAAGATTGAAACTTTGAAAGGTTTTAACGTATACGGAGGAATCTTTTAAACCAAAGTGGTTTGTATCATTTTACTAGTGGCTTGCACAGAGATGATATTATTTTTTTTCAAATTTGATAAGAGTTTATGGTTTTGTAAAATAGAAACCTTCATCTCTTGAGTTTTTTTCGCTCAGATTGACTGGTTTACATAAAAATGATGAGAAAAATAACACAGAAAGTAAGACGGATAAGCATCCTATGTTTTGAAAGCAACAAGTAAAACTAAAAAATTATTACTAAAATTATTTGTTGCTGAAAAAAATTGAGAATTTTTTTAAACTTCGGGCGTTACCTCTGTGCACGCCCCTGGTAAATGATACAAATCACTTTTGGTTTAAACTGTATACATTAAAAACTGTTACCATTTGTTACTAAGTTTCAATGTCATACCATTGATTACAAAATTTTTATAATCAATGGTCATACTAATTTCTGTCTTCAAGTTATTTACGAAAAATGTTTTCTAAGAAATTTTTTAACAACCCGAATAATAAAAAATCCACCTATGTTTATAACCTTTGTCTTAAAATTGAGTAAGGAACAATGTTCTGAAATTTAACCACTATCTTAATTAACACCTTGTATATGACGAATTAATTTTGCAATTATTATTCATTTCTGAATGTCATTAATGTAGTTACCTGTTTTTATTTTGATCGGGTACTACTTGAGCACGTACTTTACCCCCCCAAAGATGTCGCTACCTTAAAATTGAGCGCCGATAAAATAGTTTTCTATAATTACGCTCTAATTATTATTTAGTTAGGATATTGCACAAATAGATGGCGCCGTAGGGTAAATTGAATAGAAATGGCGCATTGTATTTTTCTTTTTGTACGTCTTTTCACAATTTAAATTAGTTTTTTTGTGTTATGAAATCGAATTTTATACTTTCAAGAAATTAGAATATTTACAAAACTAAGGTATTTAAAGTAAAATAATGAATATCTTTTATTATACAACAGTAAAGTTAAAATTTGAAATTTTCTTTAACTTTGTTTTAATTTAATTTTTTTTCAAAGTACTCTAGCAAGAACCAGATTGCTTAAAACATAGACCAAAAAGCGTTAACTCGACAGTTTAGCCTCTTGTTGTTACACAATATACTTTGTTTTTAATTTTCTTAAAATACCTATCCAATAAAAATTCACTTAGATTGTACCCGTTTTTGTGCAAGTTTATTTTGTATTTCTGAACATGGTTGGGGATGGAATGTGGAAATATTGACTACATTTGCGTTTTTGGTTTCACTCAATACCGATTAGAAGAATAGGTTTTTCTCTTGAGTTTTTGTGTCTTTAGTTAATGTTCGTGTTAGATAATGTAGTTTTATTAATCTTTTTTTTTTTTTTTTTTTATTTTTTTAGTGTTATTTTGTTCAAAATTATGAATCCGTAAATTAAAGGATTTTTTAAAAATTATTTTTCTAATTTTTTAAGGGCACTTTAATTATTAGTTTTCTCGAAAATATTTTAATATTCAATTCTTCTTGATATAAATTAAAAGATTATTATTTTTTTATTACAATTTTCCTTTTTTAGTAATTTTTTATAACAAGAAACTTTAATTTATGCTTGTTTTTCAAAACAAATGGTTGTTAATGTATATATTGCGCTAATTGTACTAATATTAACTAAGACTAATTGATATTGTTTTAATAGGAACAAGGACATGATGGCGAGTTGAATATTTTAATTCAAATTCCACTTCTGGGGTGGTTCGCAGAGTGTGGGTCCATTATTATTTACTTTCGAAATGGACTGAAGCTGAGATGATCAAAAGTATGAAAAATTTTAACTTTATTATATCCACATTTTTGCATTTTTTTATTTATAAAGAGTACGTTTCATATTCATTGCGAAGCAAATTTTTTATAATTCAATTGTACTAGTTTCACAATTTTCAGGGTTAAACTATCATTCTTTTTTTTACTTGTGTACAATTTTTGTTAGTTTATTTAGGGGTATTTAAATAATATTTGCTTCTTTTAAAGCTTACAATTCCAAGTATTTTATAAACCTAGTTATCCTTGATTAAATTTTGCAAATCTTTTTGTTTAGTGAAAGCAGGGTAGTTTGTTAGACTACAATCTTAAAACGTTTTCATTTGCAACCCCTACGAGTGCCATTTAATGTCGCGTTTCAAGAATATTAAGCTTTATAACCCGTATTTAATTTTTTAATTTTCTTCTTCCAAGAGGCTGGCCATCTTATTAGAGATTGTCCACGCTTGATCGATCGACGACGGAATATGCTTGTCAACTTCCAAAAACATAAGATTTCAGTTAGCTGTGATGTCAGATTTTATTAAAGAATGAACCAATGTGGTTAAAAGTTTCTGGACGATTGTGATTTAAATTTGTAAATTTCTATCATCTTTTCTTTTTTATGTAAAAAAAATCACTCGTTTATTATAATTATTTCTTCTGTATATAATTTATGTAATCTAGCCCAGTCTACCACTACTAGTAGGGTAGTTTCGTTAGAAATTATTATTTTTTTAATTCTTAGAGTTTTTTAAGATGTATTCCGTATTTTTTAATTGATTTATTTTTTTTCGATTTGAAAAATCGTATCAATTTAAGCCCAGTTATATAATTTCCGCTTAAAGTTAATTTTGATTTAATTTCGATTCGTTTCCATTTTGTCATAATTGCGTAGTTAAACGGAGATTATACAACAATTAATGTTTAAAATTTCATGGTTTCATTTTATTGCACATGTTTTAGGAAAGATGGTAGTTTTGAAGTGGTTTAAGACAGGAACCGTTCACTAGATCTTATTCGCAGGAGGTGCACGTTTCAACTTCGGTAACTTTGTCCGTTATTACGATGCTTTTCTAGTACCCGAGGCATTTTCTGACCGTGTTTAGATGCTGAATTGAAAAAGGATTGATCGTCAACCACCGTTCTCCAAGATGGCACAACAGAAAGATCTTCGTTCAACAGGTAAGCTATAATTTACGTTTTTATTTCTGTAGTTATTAAAAAAGTTTGTTTCAAATCTTGTTAAGGGTGAGATACACCGCTCAGGGATACTTCTTTTTCTTACCTAATACATCCCCTGACTTTCAACGTTTCCCTGTTTTTTCTCCAATCCCAGACTTTCCACTTACCCTCAACCTCCTCGCTTTCCCCTTTTTTTTCCATCTTTCTCCTTATCATACACCTTCTTTCCACTTATTTCCCGACATTCAATCTCTTTCTCGAAGATGAGTAGGCGAAAGGGCGAGAAAGAGAGGAGGGGTGAGAAGAAAAGGAGAAGGAGGAAGGAGCCAGAAGAAAAGAGAAGGAAGTACAACTCGTTTATTATATAAATGACATAAACAACATGTATTGTATAAAATAAAATGTATTGTTAAATAACATAAAATATAGTCATAAATGTTTTTCAAAATATGTACCTATTAATAAAAACACACGAAAGTCGCGCGCCTAGCCCCCCACGTACTCAGGATGTGATTCGGGACATTGCCGTGCCAACGTAGGAATTAATTACACAACCAGGCCCCCAATGGGCCGAGTCAAGTGCAAAATTCCTTAAAATGGGCGGAGTCAAATGCAAAATTCTCAAAATGGGCTACTTTATTAAGAGGAGGGGCTAATTGCACAACCACGCCCCAATGGGCGGGCCAAGTGCAAGATTCCTTAAAATGGGCGGAACCAAGTTGTAAATCACCTAAGGTGGGCGCGACTACACTTTGATTAAGGACGGGGCTATTGTAAATAGGGTGTGGCTACACCATGGAACGCCGGGATTAAATAACAAACCTCGCCTTATGAACTTCATCCCCCTATTACAGTGCAGTCACGCCCATCTTGACTTGACCCCGCCCATTTGAATGAATCTTGCACTTGGCTCCGCCCATTTTAAGAAATTTTCACGTCACTTTACAAAAATTTAGCACTTAGCTCCGCCCACTTCAAGATGATTAGGACTTGGCTCCGCCCATTTTAAGACATTTAGCACTTAGCTCCGCCCACTTTAAGATAATTAGGACTTGGCCCCGCCCACTTTAAGAAATTTAGCACGTGGCTCCGCCTACTTTAAGGAAATCAGGGCTTGACTCCGCCCATTATAAGAAAATTAGTCCTTGGCTCCGCCCATATTAAGGCATCTTGCACTTGGCTCCGCCCATTTTAAGAAATATTTCACTTAGCTCCGGCCACTTTAAAGAATCAATTACGCGATGGCTCCGCCCACCTTACAAAATTGTAGCACTTAGCTCCGCCCACTTTAAGATAATTAGGACTTGCGGTCGGCCCCGCCTGTTTAGAAAAAATCCACCTGGCCCCGCCCATTTTTAAAAATCCCTCTGAGGCGTGATTGCGCATTTAACCTCGCTCCTATTACAGTGTGGTCAAGCCCACCTTGTGGTTGGCCCCGCCTATTTTAAGAAATCTTGCATTTACCCCGCCTATTTGAGTAATTTGGCAATTGCGGGTTAGGGTGTGGCCCCGCCCCTTTTAGAACATAGCCCTGCCCACCCAAGAGTTTGCCCCGCCCTTGGGGAAGGGGTTGGAATGTCTAGGAAGGCGGGACAAATTTATAAGTAGTCGCGATTAATTCTCATAGTTCTTCCGTGTTTTTAATTTCTTTAATACATACAACGTGGAACCGATAAATGACAAACATATATTGTATGAATAACATAAATTACATATAATCAACATGTATGTTATAGTACATTTTTTCTGCTGCGCCTCCCTTTCCCTTCTTTCCACTCCTCCCCGTATTCCTTTCCTTCATCTGAAAAGAAAAAATAGATTGACATAGTTGTATCGAATTCTAAAAGTACTACATAGCGATGAATGAAACTAAAGATTCACAGCATCGACTTCATGCAAAAGTCATATGTAACTTTAACAGAGTGACTAAACTTCAGGATGTTTTTCCTTACTCACTTTTAAGACAAAGTTTATATAAATATATATCCTAAACGGCTTTTGTTATACAGGGTGTTGAAATAATTTTAAAGAAAAGTTTTTGTAAATAACTTCAAGACGGAAATTAGTATATGAAGTTGAAGCTTAGGAACAGTTTTTAACGTATACAGAGGAATAATATTTGAAACCACTTACCAAAAGTGATTTGTATCATTTACCCAAGAGCGTGCACAGAGGCAACTAATAAATTTAGTGATATTTTTTAGTTTTGGTTTTATTACTTTCGAAACGTAGTAATGCCTCTTACTTTTTATTATTTTTGAAAACAATACAGTAATAAATGACGTTACGCGTATTTTTTATTTTTCATCATTTTTATGAAAACCAGTTCATTTGATCGAAAAAACTCGAGAGGTGGATTTAGTGTGGTTTTTATTGCTAAAACATAAAATCTTATCAAATTTGAAATACAAAAATTAATAAAACCTTAAGGTTTAATACATACACATACCTATGCACATACTACGGCATTGGACAGACTCTACAGAGGCGGCGTTCTACGGATTTTTTATCAGAGTATTGTACATCGCATCGCCGAAATAATTAAAAATCAATTGCAAATATTACTTCTGGAAAAAGAAAATTTTAAAATACATCCGTGCGTACATTTAGGGTGCGCGCTACCTTGTGCACCAAACCACTTTTGGTTTGTGTATACGTTAAAAACTTTCACCAAGTTTCAAACTTATTGCGTCTACTAATTATTAGTTTGAACACCCAGTATAATAAAAAGGTTTAGGAACCTATGTTTATATAAACTTTTAGTCTTAAAATTGAGTAAGTAGTAACATCCTGAAGTTCAGCCACATACTTAATTAACAGCCTGTATTTAAGAATTTTAACATCTACAGTTTTATAAAATAGTCCTTCCGAATATGAATTAAAAAAATAAAAGAAATAAAAAAACAACATCCAAATAATAAATAAAAACTAATAAGATCTTAAACAATTTATACGAATTCAAACTTTAAGAGTTGAAAATAGAAAATATCAAAAATTCTACAAACATTAGAATCTTCAATAATATAAACTAGGTAAAAATATTTCTAACAAAAAAAATAACAGTTTGAATACAAACAAACCATTTGGATTGTGCAGAAAAGTTTTGAGAATTTAAACTTAAAAAAATGCAAACGATAACAGCAAGTATTCTAACTCTGTTAAAAGTTAAAGCGTTGATTGAAATTTTCAATCAACGGTTAAAGGTAGAGAATCTGATATTAATAAAAAAATAGAATCCTAAAAAATTTAAACCAAATAAAATACTTGACAACAAAAAATAAGAGTAATTGAAAGTTGTTCCTATTTTTAAGGATCTTCTTGGGGTAGAGGTGAAAACAAAGTTGCCTAGTATTGCTGACGTTTCGCCCCAAGCAAATGTGTGCTTTATCAAGGCGAAATTATCTTTTTTGTCAATAAAAATAACGAATAGCAACGAATCCAGAATGTGTAATAAGACTAAAGGCAGTTTTATTTTTCCTCACATCAGGAAGATGCTTAATAAAAGGAACTTTCAATTGTATATATTAACTGGATGAATCATACCCATCTTTTAAAATAATAGTTATCACAAACATTAACATAGAAACAAAAAACCAAAAGCTTAAACAATTGTTTATGCTTAAACTAAATAAAAAAACTTGAATACAAAAAATAAAGGTTAGATTCTAACTCTCTGTGAAAAGATGAAAATAGAGAATTAATCTTCAAAAATATTAAAAGATACAATAGGATCTAAAACCAAAGAAAAGCTTAACAAAAAATGATAATATGAACAGTACCTTTTAATTATCAATTCGAGACCCATTCACAGCTAACACATAATTGCAAGTGCCATAAAACTTAAAACTACCACGTGCGATATGTATTAATTTGTAAACCAATGATTACTGAGAAAAATATTAACATAATTAAAATACACTGTGTCTTATTTAATCTCAATTAATATAAAACACGTATTTTAGTGTGCTGTGTGCAAAATAAATTTTGAAATGGAAATTACTGTCACAATATACATCTACGAATGCAGTAGTTGCACTTCATATAAAATACATGGAAAAATTTGCTATTCATTTTAATAGCGTAGGTTACTGCGCGTTGACGATATGCAGTGAAACTAAAATTCGAGGCAAAGTTTAAATACATTAGCATCACATTTTCGTAGCGATGTGTGTAGCTATGTTTTCACTATTTTTGCACAGATTGTTGTGAGATAAACATTCCTCGGTGAGAAACAAGGATTACAAGTGGTGAAATACATTATTACAACGAAAACATAAATGTAGGTTAGAGCAAGGTTAAAGCACAGAATAATAATACTTCGTGGCGCAGCAGTTTCACTGGGAGACCAAACGGTGATCCTACGGAAATCGTGCGTTGTACCCACGCGCAAGAATATTATTCATGACTTAAGGGGAGCGCGGTTATAGAAAGCTTACCATTTCTTAGCAGTGGCATTTCGCAATATACCGCACAATTCGAAATCGACGAATTTATTTTACCTACACCTTGGCTACTCCTGGTTGCGGGTGGGTACAGCGCGGACGCTACTTAAGACCAAAATTATCGCTCAGTGAAATTTCTGTGTGAACGCAGCGAATATATTTATTATTGTGTGATTAAAGCAGTAACCAGTGGCGGCAACTAAAGCAAAATTGTCTTAGAATTTGGATCAATCGGTCGTGTTAAATCAGAATAAGTAACGTGATAAAAACAATGATTTGTTTTTAACTTATGTTAAATCACAATAGTTATTACATCAGAAAGATTAAATCTAGGTTCCAGGTTCCAGGTATTTAAAACATACATTTTTTAGCTTTTGAAATGTTACGCCTCTGGCAGTAACTTTCACTACATTGAGCGAATTATTTTTAGTACAAAATTTTCAGTCAAGTACAACTACTGCATTCGTAGACGTATACTGTGACACTGCTAACATTTTGTAAAACAGCCAATACCTTTTATGAATTGAAAATCTAAACCAAAGAGAAAATTTTTAAACGTGAAACAATAAGCAACCCGTCAAATATCGCTTCAAATTTCGAATATTAAAGTAAACATATATCCTTATTAGAATATTCGAACCGAAAACTGCTTTCTTGCGGAAACTAAAATAATACCGATTAGTGCTAGCTTAGACAATTCCTAAAAAGAATAAAATTAAATGACATAACGCCACCTACCTATAAAGTTTTCAAATATAACAGATTTTTATCAACTCGAACTATTCGTTTTCCTACGGGTAACTATAATACCGGCGCAAATAGCTACATCGACATCTACCGTTCGGAAACAAAGTTACACTAGCATTTTGTTTGTTTAAGTTCGCAACTAAAATTTAAAAAAAAACAGGTAACTGCTGTATTGACGATGAATAACAAATAAATACGATTGATGGATGATAAGAACATAAAAACAATTAATTAAAAATGAACTAACATTACTAAACTGTAAGTTTGGTTGATATTAAAGAAATCAATCAAAGAACTAAACAATTGTAGAACTATTGCTTGAAAATACTCGATAAACAAGAAGAAAAGCAACCAAAGGAGTAATAAAGATAGAATAAAATAAAAAAAAATAGCTAAGGAACTATAAAAAGTAACAATACATTAAAAAATTAACCAAACTACTAACAAAACTGTAGAATAAGTCTTTGCAGGTTATTCTATGACGTGAGGTAGAGATAGTTAGAAGATGATTATACCTACAGTTCATTACCAACAAAAAAAGTTATACAGCGAATATCATTTATAAGTATATATAACATTAATACCGGTTGCAACAATGTATCCTGGGATGTATTTTATCTAAGTCGGTCCTAATGCCTTTGCACCAATATATCATAGGATGTATTTTATTCAAGTCTGTCCTAAATGTGTGATCGACTTAGGTAGGAGTACGTTGCACGAGGATAAAAAAAGGCTATTTTACCTAGGATCGAGTTTAATGCAAATAACTATTGGTAAGATAGCAATATTGTTGAATTACTTTATACTAGATGGAACTAATCCCCCTTTTTATTTAAATTTAAACGATAGCGCTTCCGCATGGGTAGCGATTTTGCCGCTCGCTCCATTGTGGTAGAATATATTAAAGACCAACAATCTCTTTTGAACGTAAATTTACATATTTCTGGGCATAGACTGATTTGTTTACACTTAAATTTTAAGCATTAACTAAAAATAATATCTTTACGTTCAAGCAGCTTTATTTTTAGATGTTGTAAGAGATAAGTGTAGACACATTACAATAGACTAAAGTAACTTAATTAAAGTAACCAAAACATTTATTCATTTGGTAAACTTAAGAAAAAGTGTTAGTATTTGTTGGATAGTATACTATTAAATTATACTTAATTTTTAAATAGGTATTAACTTATTTCTAAAGGGTTTCAGAGTATTTTCAAGGAAGCTCAATACAATAAATATGTTTGATTACTCAAGAATACCTCCAGAAATAGCTTTCTCAATTTTTTTTTTGAAATTGTAAATGCAAGTTTTTCAGATCAAAAAGTCAGTCAGTTTCATTTAAAATACAAAATAAGGTTGCTTAACACACGCAAGACGCATGTCTTCATACCACATGTAACAGTATCCCTGTTTTTTGATAGTCTATAGACTGTTAACTTGAATATAGCCTCATTAACAAACTTATATTTTTGGAGACTGTAACTGTAGTTGAAGATCAAAAATAGCTAAGCGTTTCTATCAAGGAAAGTGTTTATATGTTTCTCTTTTTGCGTTAATTCTTTATTTAGTTGGTAATTTTCAAATCGGCCATGCAAAAATTTTTCAGTATCATTTGAATTTTGATAATGAACCTTTAAAATTTTTTAAAAGAAACAAGTCAATGCATTGACACAGCCTACCATTATGATAAGCTAAACAGTTTGTTATACAGTGTGTCCAAGATAAGGATGAACAGCATGGGGATCTCGGAAACCGTGAGAGATACAATTTTGGTTTTTTTCGAATATCTCTGGAAGTAAGCCGAACCCGCCGAGTTTCTCAACAGCAAAATGTTGACTCCTCATTTCTCGGTTTTTTTTTTTTTTTGTTACTGTATATTAAACAGATGCCAATGAATATTAAAATTTCCAATTTGACACTCTAAGAGCAATTGATTTTGTTTTGAGCATATTAAAGTGGTAGGCTTGACTCGTTTCTTTCAAAAGTATACATGGGACAATGTAATGTAATGTAGACTGATAAATGAAATTCACTGTATACGATTTCCAACTATTTTGAAGATATTTAGGTTTCACTATTTTCTTAATTTTTTGCACCATTGCTTCATATTTGTTAAAAAACAAATATACCATGTGGATGAGGATAAAATTTTCTATTAGAGAGCCATTAGTTTAATTGTGTGAAATTTAGAATAATCAAATATTCTGTTTTAAAACAAAACGACTACTTGTTTACATATGTCAAGTTAGAATTATAATTTAATACTCGGACAAAATCAGATTACTGTGTAATATAAAATTCAATTCTTATTTACGTGTTACATTCATTTTTTTAACCTTCATTGGAAAAGACGGAATTTAATAAATTTCACTGTTAAAGCGATAACACTTATCTCTAAAACAGTATATATTTCTTCTTATAGAACACCTTGTATAAGCAAAGAACTAAGATTATTCTACGGACAACAATATGTAAACGACACATGAGGTAGATTAAACACATCATTACAAATGTGGCAATGGAAATATGTAACAAAAACGGAAAAAAATGATATGATGAAATGAAAGTTTAAAGTAGAAGTGAAACAGAATAAAAAATGATAAAACTATGAAATATATAAAGATGAAAAAATTAAATTGATAAACTAGGTATAAAACAAGAAAACTACAGACATTAGTATACAACACCAAAAAGAACTAAAACTAAAATTAAATTGACGCCTGTTAACTAATACAAATAAAATACGAACACACGGAGGTCACTATAAGAAGATGAACATTTGCAGTAAAAAGAAAAAAAAATATCGTAAATAGTCAAGAAATTCAAATATTTGAAAATTATTACAAAAGAAAAAGTACATAAGACGTAAGTAGGAAACAAAATTAAAACAGTAACAATAATATAGAACGCAATACACATAGTAGTATATAGAGTTGAAAACCGAATATATAGATATGAAATACTAAAGGAACCTAGAAGCGATTGAATAAAAAGATAACATAAGGAATGTGTATATCAACAAAAAACTTAAAATAAAATAAAAGAAATTAGAATGATGAGGTCATACGCATCAAACAGACAATGCAAGGAAAGTTTAACAAAGCATGAAAAACAAAAAAACAAGAATCGAAGAGGACGAACAACCTGGAAAAACAGTCCAGCGCACATAATCAAGCAACAAAAAGAAAAACATGGGAATGAAGCAATAATTTCATCAAGATACTAAAAAAAAACTATCTAGTGGTAAAAGAAGAAAACATTCCTGTAAGACCTCAGCTCAAAAGATTATGGTTATAATTTTAAGAACAGTAAATTAAACAAAAACTTACCCAAATTGTTGTTTACTCTTCCTTCAGTGCGATTTAGTGTGATCGACCACAAGTAATCATATACCTCTGTATTATTCGCTCTTCGATGACTCACCGCCATGGTTTTTCTCGTACTAAAATCGTACAAATTACTGATGTGATAACACTTTTCTACGACATTTATTATTATTATTTTATTTATTTATTTATTAATTCAACAAGAATATTATGCGATTTAGAATAGACGAGGACGTTGAACGTCCGAGTCGGCTTAAATCGCCAATATTCGAGTGTTATTCAAAGCTTTTTCTACTTCTGTATTGTAATTCATGTATTAAGAGTTTTACGATCTGTACTACAATGAAATTCTTATGTACATAGAACCAATAGATCATATTTCAAATTTCATGATAGGATACAAATTCAGAACCAATAGAAATACATCGTTGTTTATTGCACTTATCGACTGGTGCTGTGGCTAAAAGTCAAACATAAATTTAGCAATTTGACAATTCGTAACTATAGTAGTAGCGCTCAATTATAAAATTATCGTTTCTATTTAACATTGTGAGGTCGTAGAAAAAATAGTGTATGCAATTCGCATGTGTCGTATACTCGTGTCCTAATAGTAAGCATTACATGGTCATTGCATGATGTACTATTATCCTATTATCAAAAACAAATGTTCAAAAATATTTGTGTATCTCTTATTAATGTTATGACTTGTGCAAGCGCACACCTACTCTCGATTCATATTGATTAGACAACTGATGAATGATAATGTAAGTGCTGAGGCCAATTATTATTCATGATTGTCTGCTCTTTAGGAGCTAATTCATGTTGGTGACTTAACGCATGCGTAACATGCTGGCTTTGTCTAGACTAACGTATTATGAGTAACCAAGATAATGTTACCATATGTAATACTATGAACTGAATATCGATAAACGTTTAACATAATGATGGTGATACGATAATAGTATATATTACGCAACAAGTTTTATAAAGAACATTTTAGACACGAGTCTTACTTAGAGATGAGCGAAGTGAATGTGTAAAAAACTAGTGTATACAGATATTTATAAAACGAATTGCATACTATACTTTTCCTACAACCAACACAAAAATCTTAAAATTTGAAAATTACTTTACTTCAGTTTAACAGACACAATAACAATACAAAATACTGAGGTAATTATAGATTGACAGTAACATTAGAAACATTTTCACATTAAAACTAACCTAAATAACTGACAAGTGACATAATTAATTTGAAGCCGTGTTCAACCCGTTACTAAAATCCGTTGTTGTCAAGTTCGTGTCGTGACTAAAACGCACAAAGCCACATTTGACAATGTATATTTAAAATGTTACTTAGCATCGTGCCAACGCACACGATGAATTGTGTTTTAAAGGTGGTAGTAGAAAAAAACTTATAAATAAACATTTGTAAAAACAAACAAATTGTGGGCATTGTTAAATGTTTCAAAATTAGTCTAATTGCACAAAATTCTTCATTACTCCGTTAATTATATTGCATAAAAAATAGTTAAAAAAATCATTTAGTGTTTTAATTAGTTACAAAAATAGAAATTAGCAATGGAACGATTAAAAAATCTAAAACTCTTAGTAATTAATTTCCATATTTTTGTTAAATAATTAAAATAAATTTAGTATCAACGGTAGCATATAATGAATGTTTAGTATTTAAATTTTGAAGTCACATAAAAATAAAAATACAGTACGCCACTTCAATTCAATATTTAATGCACTGTCATTTACGGCGCCATCTACTAACGTAATACCCCAACTGTAAATAATAGCTCACGCGTAATTATAGATAACTATATTATCAGCGCTCAGTAGGTCTTAATCAATGCTTAAACTTTATGGTAGCGACATCTAACTTTCGGAGGTGAAGTAATACAAACGTACTCGATGGGTACTGACAGGTAACTACATTAACAACATTCAGAAATAAAAAATAATTTAGTTGCAGTTTTACACGTAACTTTTTAACTTACGAAAATAATGAGCCATATGAATAAAAATAAAGTAAATGCTTGTAAGCATAAGGTAAAAGGAAAAGCTATTGCTTAGAGCAAATGGTAGGAGTAAAAGCAATTGCTTCATTTAATATGAATAATGATTACCTTATACTTGCAAGCAAATGCTTCATAAAAGCGAGTAAAAGCTCATATATACGTTATGTGAATTCCCAGTGTTTAGATAAAATGTTTGTCTTGCATTTCTTTATTATTTTGCCATTGTAAACAAAATGTTTTGCGTGTTCAAACCTGCAGTTTAGCAAACTGCTATACACACACTGTTACTTAGTGTTCAAAATGTCATCATCCGAAGATGATGTTGCACGTGAAATGATAAGGTGGAACATCATCCGAAGATGATGTTGCACATGAAAGTGATAAGGTGCAGGTGCTGGAATTCATAGCAAATCAAATCAGCAAATATCCAGAGGTTCTTAGTAAGTCACAGACACCTTCATTTAAGAAAAAGAAAGGAGACGCGATAAAAAACATTCTAGAATTATATGCAAGTGTTATGGGGCAGATTATCACCCGGGACAACTAATGAAAAAATTAATAATATGAAGGCCCGTTTAAAAGAAGACTGATGTGAAAACAACGGGTAATAAATCTATTAAACTGCTTCCATGGGAAAAAGCTTTATACGAGGCCATGGAAGGTGATGAAAATCCAGCGCCCTGTCAAAAATAGCAGGTAAGGATATTTTTCGGTCGTGCTTTCGCCAGGTCTAATTTAAATATTTTTTTCATGCCAGGTGCCACATCGTACGGTACGTCACCTCAATGTACATCGTTTGGAGACACAGTCACTGCGTTCTGTCCCAGTAAAACTAACATAACACTAACTAACACTAACGTTGATCAATGTGAACAAATAGCTTCGGCTATTACCCCGTTGCCACTTCCTCCACGCCGAAAGCGAGCAACAATTGTACTGCCAGGCGAAACAGAGGAAACTCAAAAGTTGTCCAACCTAGAGCTGCAACGGTTAGTTTTGTTAGAGCAGCTACAGACCACCCGAGTCCAACGAGAGTATTATGGGAGTAAAATAAAAAGCGCTGCCATGCAAATAGTACACGAAGATGGGCGAACTTACACGAACATCTAATTGTTTAGTGGGATAAGAACACTACGGGTTTTTCTACTATTTTGACCTTTCTAAACTACGCGTGATAAAGATCGGGTTACCTGATTTTTGGACCATATTCAACCTTCAATAACTTTTCAAAATATTTATGTTTTATTTTTTTGTTTATCCCTGTATATAATAAGTATCAGGTATCGATCTTTCTCATGCGTAGTTTGTTGGACAGCAATTCTAGATGATGCATTTTGTTTTGTTTTTTTTTTCTGGACTTCAAAAGCATGTAGGTACGACTTTTATGAAATGTATATTACTTTACTTTGTATTCTTATTACTTTGGGTTTACAATCAATAAACATTTATTACAAACATACATCACTAGTTATACTGCGTTATAATCTTGTATTATATTGGCTAAAGTTTGACGCACTTCCTCACCGCGAACACGTACATTGTCATTCTGTTCCTCATCCCCATCATCAACAGGTATGACATCTTCATCTTCATCATTGACTTCAAAATCTGGATCCTGCAAGGCCTTAGCAATGTTGTGTAAAATAATACAAGCGACGATTATATCAGGAACATTAGCCAGTGTCACGCGACAACAATATTTCAGTATAGGAAAACGCCTTTTTAGCTGTCCAAAACACTGCTCGATTATTACCCTTTCCTTTGACAACAGTTTATTGTAAGCCTTCTTTAAGTCTGTGTGGACAGGTTCTCGAAAAGGAGTCGTAAGCCAAGGCTCTATTCCATATTCCTGATCAGCAATAAGAACGGCGTTCTCTGTACGTCGCATTACTTCTCTCACTTCGAAATTTTTCCAGATTCGGCTGTCATGTACGGAACCAGGCCAGCTCACATTCACGCTAATAAATATATACTTTTCATTGCGGTTTATGTATTCGTCACCGTGTATTTTAGGTTTTTTTATCTTCACGTGCGAACAGTCCAGTACTCCAATAGCAGTCGCAAATCTAAACTGACTTGCCCACAGTGCCTTAGCTTCCATTACAGCATGGTTACTTTTAGGAAATTAAATCCCGCAAATAATAAAGATACAATTTACACCACACTAGATTGTGCAGTACGTAGTGCCAAATCACATGGACAAAATTGTTACATTATTACTTATGATCATGGATATTATGAGAGGGACGATGTCTTATGATAATATTGAAGAATCTGAAGATGTTTTGAACGGACTAATAGAGTGATTTAATGACGAAGTAGCTAAAAAAGCGATAGTCCTACCTCAATTATGGCTACAATATAACTTTGTAAGACAACAAATGCCTTTTACAAATTATTTTTAAAAATCTAAACCGAAGAGAAAATTTTTAAACTTGAAACAATAGGCAATGCTTCAAATATCACCATATCCTTATTAGAATATTCGAAGCCAAAACCGCTCTGTTGCGGAAACAAAAACAATACCGATTAGTACTCGGTTAATACAATATAGTTAGATCATATCAAAAGAATAAAAACGGATACAAATTGATATAAATTTTAGAAACAATTTGTTTTAAATGCCATGACGCCATCTACCCACAATCTTCTCAAATGTAAACACAGATTTCTATCAATTCGAACAAATTTTTGTTTACCTACGGAAAACTACATTATCGGCGCACGCTACTATATCGACATCTACCTTTCGCAAACAGAGTTACACCACAATTTTGTAGTTCTCAACTTAGGTAAAAAAACACGTTACATCTTTCTAATAAGAAGCGTGTAAAAGAATCTCGAACCTGTGCGGCGATATAAAACATTTCACTCAAAAATTTAATAATAATTTGATAAAAAAATGAAAAAAAAAGATTAGCTATAGTTTAACGTACAATTAAAGTTGTTGAGGGTAATCTTGTATGATCCCACTCCGTGCAGTTTTTACATTAAAATTTCTAAATGAAAAAAAATAAAAATGTAAAAAGTAGAGTAGAAAGAGAAGAAAATTCTAAATCGATTGGTATCATCGACATAAGTTTACATAAATGTTTAAACTATAAAAAGATGCATTTATTTTATGTAAAAATGCTCGCCTAGTACCTTTAAGTACACAATTTTGAACTGTTCCAAAATAAAAGAAATTAAGAAATGTAAAAGTAGACTCGAATGAGAAAGAAATTCTGAATCGATCGGTGTGATTGACATAATTTTACTTAAAAGTCTAAACCAAAAAAAGATGCACTTATGTTGTCTAGAGAAAATCCAGGTTGATAAAAATTTGCAAAAAATGTATATAAATTATTATAACCGTAAAGCAATTTTAAAATCCAATTACAAATTTCAGTAAAGGCCAACAATTATTAAATGTATCTAACTGGTGAACTACCGCTGTTTGCGCGCGCACACGTTTCTTTTAAGACGAAAATAACTTGATTTGAAAAAAAGTGTAAAAGTAATATTTCTGTAAATATTTTTATAATGTACCTATGTTGGCTTAATAGATTATGCCCAAAATCTAATCAGATCTGCACTATGCAAAATTTTATAAAAATCTGCCCGCCGGTTTTCCTGATATCGGCGGTCGGACAAAATTTTGTTTGTTTCATTATAACGTACCAAGTACCAACTCTAAAAGCCACTTTACACGGTGAAAGTCGGTGCAACTTTTTCGTGCAATTTTTGTTCTGCGCATGCTCGCGTGCAACTTTTTGTATTGCACGTGCAAGTTTTCTTGCATGAAATGAATTAGAACACGATGTAATTTTTCTTGCATTGCACTTGCAATTTTAGTAACTTTTAGTAATATTTGATGCTGCCAACTTTAAAAATTCTGTTTGCTTAAAAATGAACTCTGCGAAAAAAGCGGCAATAGCGAGCTTAATTGTTGCAAATGCAAAAATTATGATAGACTTGAAAAGAAAAGAAAAAGGCTCTGGTGGGTAAAGCCTTGGCTACAACAAAATGCTGCTAATATAGGGAACTTAAATTTGACAAATGAATTAAGTGTATGTGATGATTGGTGTTCTACAAACTTTTTAAGAATGGACGAAAGAACATTTAATAAACTTCTCCATAGAATTGAACCAAAAATTAAAAAAGCAAGATACTAATATGCGATGCTCTATTCTGCCTAAGCATAAGTTAGTAATTACTTTAAGGTATTTGGCAACAGGTGAAAGTTTCAGAAGTCTCATGTATAACTTTCGAGTGTCAGAAAGCACAATTTCATTATTTATACCAATAGTATGTAAGGCCATATATGAAGAACTAAAAGAAGAGTATCTAAAAGTAAGTTAAATATTTGCTTTTTTAAGTCCTATCAACTTTTATAAATAAATTATTAGGTGCCGTCAACTTCAGCTCAATGGGTGCAGATTGCCGAACAATTTGAAACTGCAAAATTTCATAACACCACAGTTTTGGAACATATAATTCATCTGTAGATGTTCCACTAACACTACTTTTCTTATTTTGTTTTTTCTCTGTTAAAACTGAGCTCTAATGCCATGAATTTTCTTTTGACTTGTTCCACTTGTAAATGAATGGTATTACTCCCATTAAAGCTTTACAAATTGATTCTAAAGCTTGTTGCCTTTTATTTTTATTGGAATAATCTTTTGAGGCAACAGCATACAAGCAAGAATGCTGTTCATACAACATTATTAACTCTGTAGTTAATTCCCTCGTCTAATTAAAATTAATGCTGAAAAATTTTAAATGTTAAAATATAATAATTTAATAAATTAATGTAACCTTACTTGGAACTACAACTCATATTTATGCCTTTAGAAAAAAAAACCTAGTTTGGCACCAATAAAATAAATGAACGGTTCATTCAAAGCAGAACAAACGTTTGATTCTGTGATTCAGCGGATGTGATATTGTATTGTTTATGTAGTTGGCGACACTGTTGAACGAAGTTTACACCAAATGTTTCCTATGAAATGTTTCATCGTGTAAAATTGCATGAAACTTTTCTTGCACCTGCAAGTTTTCTTGCATTGCATCCACTAAATTTCATCGTGTAAAGTCCCTATAATTCGTCGAAAAAAGTAAAAAAAAAGAGTCGCCTAACTCCCTATCTTATCTGTAAGAAGTGGAGTAATAAGAAGAAAATTAAAATAAGTGCAATTGAAAAGAAATCTTACGATAATTATAAAACTGAAAAACTTTGATGGGAATTAATAGCAAGGCTCTAACTTAATTTTAAATTAAAGCTCTTTAAAAAAAAATTACGAGAGAAATGAGAAGAATGAAAAGCGGGTAATTGACTGTAACTTTAAAATATATGTTTTTATATTTTTAAAGTTACAGTCTGTTGCAAATTAAAAGGTTATATCTAATTGAATTACCTCATTTTGCACTAAAGAAAAAGTTTCGAAAAATCTAATCTAATAATAAGACCCGGTTAAAATAACAAAAACATTGAGAAAATCAATCAAAGAGTTAAAAAATGTAGAACTACTGTATTAAAACTACAACAAAATAATCACAGAAGTAAAAAAATTAGAATAAATTAACTTAAACCAAAAAATTAACCAAACAACTAAATAAATGAAAAATCAATATAACAAAATAATAATTAAAATTAATAACTAAAAAACTGTAGATTAAATCTTATATGTATAAACAAAGAACTTCGACTATTCGACGGGGCAAAACCAAAATAAACACACAAGAAAGGTGTCAATGGAAATATGTAACAAGAAAGGAAAGACTATGAAAAAAATAAAATAAAATGAAAGATTAAGAAAGAATTAAGTGAAACGGAAGAAAAAAAATTACATCCGATGCAAATCATCTGTTAAGATGAAAAAAACAAATTAATAAATTTGGTAAAAACAAGAAAACTACAGAAATTTGAATAAAACAGCAAAGAACTAAAAAATTGGAGATATACATAAACGACTAAAACAGAAAAAACGATCAGAATTGGGAGAACATTTTTATCAACTACTAGCCGACCCCAGGCCCCTAGGGAGCCTCACGAACGAAGTAGCACCGTTCCCTGTACTGCGTTGCCTATCCTACCAATGCAGACAGCACGCCTCGATATACTTAACACTGGCCGAGTACTAGGTATGCTTGTTCCCCTCTCCTAGCAACGTGAACAGAGAACCGAGGTGATAAGAAAAATATAAGTCAAGATTTAAAAATGAAAAATAGGAACAAACGAAGGTGATGAGTCGATAAGGGCAAAACTAACGTTATGATTAATTGCAGTAAAGAAGAAAATAAAAATATCGTACACTAGTCAACCAATTCAAATATTTGGCAATAATTACAAAAAGAAAAGATACACAAGCAACTAGAAAACAAAGTACAACGGTAACAAGAACACATAACGAAATTCTCATAGTAGCATATGAAGTTGAGAATTGAGTTCTAAATAAAACTCAAGAAAATAGTATACAGAGGCTGCAGACATGAAATATTTAAGAAACATAGAAGCGATTGAATGAAGAGATCACATAAGAAATGTGTATATCAAGAAAAAATAAAAAATAGAACAAAGAAAATTAGAATGATCAAGTCACATAAATCGAATGGACAAAGGGAGGCAAGTTTAACACCCTGGAAAAACAGTGCCGCGCACAAATATTAAACAGCAAAAGAAAGAATTCCATCAAGACACCAGAAGAAACGGCAAAATTTTGCAGAATATGAAAAAAAAAACACCTTATGAAAAAAACATTCCTGTTAAAACCTTAACCGAAAAGATAACAGTTACGATTTCAATAGCAGCGCAATTTAAACAAACAAAAACTTACCCAAATTAAAATTTCCTGGTTTCTTGAAACTTCTTTCAGTCTGCTTTAGTGTAACCCCACAAATAATCCTATCCCTCTGAATTCGCACTTCGACGACTCACCGCCCTAGTACTAAAAAAATACATATTACTGATAGCATAGCACTTTGGTAAAAGACACTTATTATATTATTAGCAAAATAGTTATATGTTCACATTACAAAAAAAAATTAATAAAATACTACTAACTATAATATGTTTTGTATTGAACAAAAAAAAAGTTATAATTAAATATTTAAAATAAACAGACAAATTTTTACATTATTAAGGAGACCAAACTTTTAAGATATCCGCTTTTATTCTTCACTTGTCCTATTTCTAAATTAAGCTTAATTGCATAACATTATCCGCCAGTCACTTAAGAATTGTATTGCATAAAAATAATACTTAAAAAATCAATTACTTAAAAATTAATTTAAATTTTAAATTTAATTACTTAAAAAATTGAAGTTTGCGATTGAACGATTACAAAAATGTTACGTAATTAAATTTGTTAAAATGTTAATTAAATACATTTAAAAAAAAGTTGAAAATTTGGAAACATTATAAAACCTCGATGAATTAATTAGAACGGTAATAGAAAGAAAATAATAATAAGAAGAAAAATTATTACCATTAATTATTAAGTCCATTCGTTTGAATTATCCTCAGCTGAGGAATTATCATGCATATATTAAATCACGAAATGACCGTCCATCGCCTGTAATTTAAAGCAAAAATACGGGCACTGATACCAACCGTTGGTTATTTACTTATTTGTCGATTAAGGTTACAAACGTTCATTTTGATTTTTATTTACAAATGACATTGACATGCCGTTATTTACGTTAAATTGGTATCAAAACTGTTCGTACAAGAAAACGAATAATTTGTTGTTGATGTTATTCTTGTCTTGTTAGTTACTTAAGTTAATAAGAGACATACAAAACCAGTGGAGGCTCGTGGTCAATCATACTGGGAGGTCAAAAATTAATTTAAAAAATAGACATACATAAAAAAATATAAATAACTCAAATGCACGGCAAAATATTATACAACCTACAATTTTGTTCAAAATATAGCGATTTTTCGAAACATTCTTATTAAAATCTCTAATTGATTTTCTGTAATCATTGTCTAGCTGTGTACGAATATCAACATTTCCTACGGTTTTTATTTTCTCTTTTAAATGTTTTAAATCGCTTACACCGGATTTGCACCATAGCGAGTCTGACGAGTCTTTAGAAAATAATAAACAAACAAAACAGTAAAATACGTTTGATACTTCACAACCACATATCCAGTTAGCTAAATCATACATTACCTTGCGAAATTTTCGATGAACATCTTTATTTTTGTCTTTGCTAGTTTATCGTAAACTTAGTTCTGGCAAAGGACGACCATTTGCCTTGAACTCAACTAATTTTGTAAAATTAAGTTTGTTAGCACTGTTTAGTTGTTTAATTTTCTGCACTACCGACATTTTCTATTATAGCGCATGCACAGGCGAATCAAAAATTGTATTTTTACAAAACAACACAACAACAGTAAAACATATCAATATAAATTCTTAAATTGATTTAAAACACGCGAAAATCGAATCAAAAATCGAGCGTAGTTGTACACGCTATACGAAGTCAACGTAAACTGCGGATCAGGCTCATGACCCAAAGTTGATTATTGTTTCGGACGTTCGCGTTTATTCGGGCGCTGCACGTTTTTCGAGTTTTTCCGGGTAGATCTAATTCAATGAGGACAATTCGCACCGCCAGCCCAAGGTTGAAAAGGATGAATTACTAACGACGGCCGATAAATTTGAAGTTATTGTACTTGCGACTTAATTACCTATTTTAATAAAACACGTAATAATAAATATTTTTTTATATATTGTCAAAATTTTTGGGAGGTCATTGACCAAATGACCATATGGACAAGCCGCCACTGTAAAACATAACGTTTAAACATAACAAAATACGTTAGCTAATAATGTATACGCTGTATTCAATATATAAAAAGGATAGCCATACACAAATGTGTGCTTTAATTGTTTAGTTAGCAAATTAAATTAAGTTAAAAGTGCCCCCGATGACTAGAAAATGAACACTATAACGAAATAAGACATGATGTAAAAAGTAACTAATAAAAACTTATCTTATATTGTTCCCAGTTCCTTGAAATTCCTTCCCGTCTATTTTGAGTTTGGACACGAATGCATCTCGAGACCGTTAAAATTTGAATGTGAAGGAGACATCAACGAACACCATGCATTTGCTCGTACTAAAATAATTTCAATTAGTTATAAGTTAAAATAGTAGTACATTGTTTATATTTGTCTATTTTTTGCAAACCGTGCAATAAATAAAGATGTAAAAGTGAACAGTTTTAAGAAATGAAAGATAATTTCAAAACACTAAGAGACAAATTAAAATTTTGAATGAGACGAAATTTTAAGTAAATGACTCGATTAAAAAATTCTATCGAAATATAAAAATACTCCTAAAAATAATATAAAATAGTGATTTTAAAATATTAAAGAAGGGTGACAAAACCAAAACTTACCTAAAATTAAGACTTAGTTTGCTTCGAATTCAAAACATATAAACATAATCGCATTTTCCTAAAAAACACAAAAACAATATTTAAGAAATCCTAAAAGAAAATGAATGTCTACAAAGTTTTGAGGAGAACTAACTTGTTTTCATTGGCACTCTCACGTTGTTCCTATAATAACAAAAGGTATTACAATAGTGCTTACAAAAATAAATATAAATAGAAACAAATAAAACAATAATCTGGCGCTATAAAATTTAAAACATACTAAAAACGATTTAATTTATACGAAATGTTTAATTAAGATAAAAAAATGTTAAAGATTATACATGTATATTCAAAACTGCATCAACGGCTAACTCCTTAAAACAAAAAGCTTAAACCGTACCTTCTACTATTTTCTCTATTTAAGATTTAAAACAGCAGTCCAATTAAATAAAAAAAAACAAAATGTTTGCAGATGAAATTTTGACGATTCCAAAAAATAGGGTTGTTTAAATTATAAACTAATTTTTTTGTATTTCAATTTGTATCATTATTTATTTTTATTTATTCGTATGGTTATTATTATTTTTATGAAAACTTACAATATGATTAAAAAACTAAAAATAAAAAATCCAACCGAATATTAAGAAAATTAACCAACGAACTAAAAAAATTTAATAGTAGAACTGGAAAAATTATCTTGATAAGATGAGGTTTCCTCCAAAAAATTTTTAAACACTGAGAAGAGAAGAACAAATACGTTAAAAATAATGATGAAAACCTATAATCCTAATTTTATCAATAGGAAAGCTTAACAAAGAATTAGAAAACTATTAGGGAAAGTAACCAAAAAGATCTAAAAACAAAAAACGCATTCCTTCTTTTCTGTTACCAAAAAAAGTACAAATAATCAATCATTCCTCCAATAAGTTAACAGCACAATAAACAAAAGCCTACCTAAACTTCCACTTCCTTGAACGGCCCATTCCACTGCATTGGTTGTGATCAAAACCGCAAATATAGACTATTTTCTATACGCTATATTCAACAACCGGAATGTGGGGGTTAATACAACTTCCAACCCACTGGTCTAACACTACTGAAAAAAAAAACAATTACTGATAGGTATGTTAAGATATTTAGAATTAAAAAATAAACAAAAAAATCAATTAAAACAAGGATTGAAATGGAACTACTAATACTTCAAATATACAGGGTGTATCATAATGAATTGGAAATATTTGAACTGTAGAAAGCTGAGCCCAAAATATTAAGATTTAACCGAAATTACTTAGATAAAATGTGGCTGCTTACTGAGTTACAGGGTGTTTTATTTGAAAACTTAAAAACTATTTGTACCGGCAGTACTTTGAAACTATTTGACGTATCCTTGTCATACTTGGCAGGAGGTATAGGTACTGAACACCTTACTAAATTCGTATGTTCACTATTTTCTAATTATAACGAAAACACATTTACGTTATTGAATCACGTAATAATAATCAAATTCCTCACAAAATCTTTTGCGCAAAAATATGTACAAAATAAATTTTATGAATTTGACAGAGGCTATAAAACGCATCCTGAGCGATGACGTCAGTACCTTTATCGAAGCATACGCAGCTTAGGTTTTTTGAAAATGTCATTTTGACTTTGATTGTTTGCTGGTGGCAAACTCCTAAACTAAACATAAATTTAAATAGTAAATAACCTAAAAATTGACAAAATTCTTAAATACATCGAATTCTAACCTAAACATTGTATCAGTTTTTTATTTGAACACACGTTATAAATGAAAATTGCAATACAGTACTCCACGCTATACTCACGGTAAAGATTGTAACTTCAAGCTAATGAGAGAGTGTTCTGTGTATTTGAATAAACGCCGATACTTTTGGTAATGTTTTCTATATAACAACTAATTGTATGTTCTTTAAAATTTGTAGGTATATTTAATTTTAAGACTATTATAGACGTTATTACAATATTTCGAAGGTTTTTCATTGTTTTGTAAACAATTCTATTGGTGACCAGACGTACGGAATTTGACTGTATTGTACAGCATTAAATTGGACCGTACAGCAGATGTACAGCATTCGGAATAATTGGATATACTGAATTAGGAATACATGATTTGTTTTAGTATGTTGTGAGATAGTCGAATTGCGCATACTATTAAAAAAACATATAAACAAGTAATTTGTTCGAACAGTTGAAATTAAATTGTTCTGTGTCCAAAATGCAATATAAGAAGCAATTTTGCAAATCGGTGAAAAGTACAACAAATTATTTATCTAAAAATATTTTTTTTTCCAGAAAATTTTTCTTGGAAAAAATATATATAATAATTATTGGAAAAACGTTTCGCAATATATATCAATTGCTTTTTCAATTTCCCTTATATCTAAATCCTGTTACAGGTTAATCATCATGATGTAAAATTATATTAAAATCGAGAAATAATAATTAGAAATTGAGGTGGAACGGCACACTTAATTAATGCACTCATTTTTGAGAAAAAGTTCAAAATTAGATATTCTCGACACAAAGTGGAAAATGTCTTCAATTTAATTTTGGTGATGTTAAAGAATTTACAATGTTAAAGTTAGTAATTATCGCTGTTCTAGTTGCAAATTCTTATGTAAAAACAATAAACGGGGCAATAATCAATAAAAACATTGAACGAGTAATAGATTTATCTACCCAGTTAGTCAAAATAAGCGCAGCTATAACCTTAGAAAACACCGGTAAAGATGCAGAGACGAAGTATATCGTAATGTTAGAACCGAGTGCTATACGTAATTTATCGTATATATCTGCAAAAGATTCCTATAAAGAAGAATTGAAAATTACGAAGTCTCAAAATGAGCATGGTCAAGTTTTTAGTATCAAACTAAATCATCCTGTAGCTGCAAGCAGAACGAGCACCATTAATGTCGAATTTGTTCTCACAAATTCTCAAGTACCATATCCAAGCAGTATTGTACAAAAGGACAAGCAACTAATACGATACTTCGGTAATCATTATTTCTATTCTCCATATTTGACGATAAAACAAACAACTTCGGTGATCGTTAACACTAGAAGCATTGAGAATTATTCCAAGTTAAAACCTGTGAGTCAGTCGGATTCTAGTATTACATATGGACCTTACAATGATATCGTCGCATTTACTATAGATCCTATGACTGTTCATTTTGAGAACAACGCTCCATTTCTCACGGTGACTCGTTTAGAACGTCTTATAGAAGTTTCTCATTGGGGAAATATTAAGTAGAAGAAAATATTGACATTTTACACACAGGTGCCAAATTGAAAGGATCATTTTCACGCTACGATTACCAAAGGGACACAAGTAATACGCAACACAGTATTAAATCCTATAAAACTATTTTACCAGCTGCTGCACATAGTGTTTATTATAGAGACAGTAATGGCAATATTTCTACCTCGCAAGTGAGAACAAGGAAAGATTGGATCGAGTTAGAATTACGTCCTAGGTATCCACTTTTTGGAGGATGAAGAAGTTCATATATGTTAGGTTACAGTGTTCCCAGCTATCAGTACCTTTTTAAGGGAGATAATAATAAATATGTGCTTCGTATGAGACTTATTGATAATGTCTTTGATGATATGCACGTTGACTACTTAGAAACCAATGTTGTTTTGCCTGTTGGAGTTACTAATATAAAGCTCAGCACGCCTTATGAAGTTGAACGTTTACCCGACTCTATTGCCTACAAGTACTTAGATACCAAAGGTAGGCCGATAATTAGGTTTTCTAAGAATAATTTAGTCGAGCAGCATATTCAAGATCTAGAAATATCTTATCAGTGGCAACCTTTACTTCTCCTACATGAGCCTGTTTTACTATCCATTGCCTTGTACATGCTGTTTATAATAGTCATAATTTACGTTAGGTTGGATTTTTCCATATCAAAACCTGAACCTGTGAAAACACAATAATTCATTTCAAAATTTTGCAAAAAACAATTCTGCGTCTTTCAATTGAAGACATTTTCCACTTTGTGTCGAGAATATCTAATTTTGAACTTTTTCTCAAAAATGAGTGCATTAATTAAGAGGTGATGCCGTTCCACCTCAATTTCTAATTATTATTTCTCGATTTTAATATAATTTTACCATCATGATGATTAACCTGTAACAGGATTTAGATATAAGGGAAATTGAAAAAGCAATTGATATATATTGCGAAACGTTTTTCCAATAATTATTATATATATTTTTTTCCAAGAAAAATTTTCTGAAAAAAAAATATTTTTAGATAAATAATTTGTTGTAATTTTCACCGATTTGCAAAATCATTAAGTTCATACAAACATAAAATTTAAATTTAAAATAAGAACAATGATTTATATTATAAATATAAACATAAACCAATTAGTAGTCGGCAGTTAATATAACATCGCGGGTGAACATTTTGTTTAGGCTGCGTTCGTGTGGTTCCTTTTTTTATATCCGTGCAAGTAATGTGACACCAACAGTTGTCACGTTCACGTTATCAGTGTTAGATAGCCAAAAAATTCTAAATTTTCAAAACACAGTAGTCAGAAAACTTTATTTTTTTGTCAGTTATCAATGTAAAAATAACGAAAAAACTCTAGACTGTATCACGAAAGATTTTCGAATACTTTATGTAATTTACTTATTGCATTGTATAATCCAAGTATGATCACAATTTAAAATTATTTTTTGAGTTACACCAGCAAGAACAAATTTTTCATATGTGTACAGCATTGGAGGTTGAGAAATCTGATAACCGTACTATTATGTTAAGTCAAGATTTCTAGCTACTGCCAGAGGCGTACACAGCAAGTACTCCCAAAACTTGTACGCCACTGGTGGAATTATCATTTTAGCACAATTTTCGATTCTCCAATATTTCGATAAAGTCGTTACTTTGCGAGATATTTCAAGTCAAACATAAGGCTACATAGTTATTTTAATGTGTGTTAATTATGTCGTGCTTTGGTGTCATAGGATTGCATCCAATACTCAAATGAAATGTCAATAAGGCACTAACAAAAAAACATAACATTCTTTATTAAAACTTATTGAAACGAATATGTAGAAGCATTCAACATGAAACAAAATGTGGTTGTGAAAAGAACCATGTCGTTTTTAAATGTTGTATTTGTCTTTTACTATATCAAACTTCCTTAAATGTTTCATAATGTGAATAATATTTTAATATAGTATATTATATTACACGAGGAGAAAATCACAGTTTTCATACACTATAATTTTTCCACGATCAGTACGTATTGTCTATAAATTTTATCGAAATTTAATTTAAGATTTAACTGTCAGTTTGACAATTGAAAATATATAGCTGTTTTCATGACTACCAAACATTTTTTTATTCTCGATAATTGTCAAGTTTACTTTTTTATTTGAAGTGTAGACGTCGTTTTGACAGATTTTCAGGTTAGATAAACAAATGTCAGTTTCAAATCCAAAACGAGCAACCAATATATATAATAATATTAGCAACTTTGCCGACAGGTATGTAAAGCAGTTACATAGTCGATGCTCATTAATTATAGCCAACCTAACGGTTGGCAAGTATTAAACTTAATCGCCTGCAGAAAATTGCAGCAAGAGGTTGTACAATAGCAAACAAACACTGAGAATCACCCGACAGCTGTTTCTGTCCTTTTGGGGCTCATCGGGAGTGAGAGAACTCGAGTGTAGTAAGTTCTACTATTGTATGTACAAACGCGCGCTGTCGACTATATGCCCTACTGGAGGATCACAATATTTAAACGATAAGCTTTTCGACATCTAGTGTCGACTCGTGAAAGCGTTCACGTACGTAAATGTTAGCAACTTTGCCGACAGGTATGTAAAGTAGTTACATAGTCGATTCTTCAATAATTATAGCCAACCTAACAGTTGGCAAGTATAAAAATTTCGAATCGCCTGCAGTAAAGTACAGGGTGTCCCGAAAATAGACGTCAATATTTTAACCACGTATTCTGCAGCCCAAAATAAGGATAAAGTTCATACAGGGTCATCCCCAAAGGTGACGGCGGTTGGTTGAAATATTTTCAAAACACGTAATGTTTAATTAAAAAAGTTGGTACAGTTGCTAAACTTCTTAGGCTCTATTTAATGAGCTAAAACTTAGTATTGGATTGTCTTCAGGGGTGGCTAACACAAAGGGGCGGGAAAATCTTGCCCCAAATTTCTTTTGTATGTCGAATTTTTCGTAGTTTTGACTGCAGAATTTGAAAATCTCAAGGTTTTTTACGTAAATAAGGTACCCCTTGTCGCACCTCGAAAATTTTATTGACAAATTATTTTTTTATTATTTTGAATGTTTACAATCGATGTGCAGTTAATAATTAGTAAGCCTCTGGTTAATGACGCGTTTTATTTGTTTGTGGTGCTGTGTAAACAAAAATTAAATGTCAATTATTCGACAGCTTTTAATTTTGTTAACTGTTGGTAAAAAATAGTTTTTATGCGGATTGTTCTTATAAATCATTTTATTAACGAAAGGCAAATCAAACTAAATAAGGTGCTCAAAAAGGTTGCCTTGATCACGAAGGCAAAGTCGGGCTCTACGGCTAATCGCATGTGAGGCACGTGAAACTTCGAAATGGTTTTGTCGAATTTGATTTCCTGCCAAACGTACCCTTTCGCGCAACACCTCCTCGCTGTCGACTTCTGTTGCATATACTATATCTTTTATACGACCCCAATAATAGTAATCTAATGGGTTCAAATCCGGGAACGAGGTGGCCGCGAATAGGACACCTCTTCCAATCCATCTACCCCGGAACCGTTCGTTCAGTCAGTTTTTAACATTAACACCGTAATGAGCTGGTGCTCCGTCTTGGTGAAAATTAAACTGATTTCGAATATTCAAGGGAAAAATCGTCAAAATATTGTCAAGATGAGTTTCTAAAAAGTTAAGGTACTCATTTGCGTTAAGCCTTGGTGGAATTTTAATCGGACCCAATAGTGTGCCGTTTAATATCCCGGCCCATACATTAACAGAAAATCTATTTTGAAAATTTCCAGGTCGCACAACCCGAGGATATTCCTATGAATAGAAATGGTGATTGAAAATATTAAAAACACCACCTCTTGTAAATGAGGCTTCGTCGTTCCAAAATAAAAGCAACGAGTTGCTCGTGATTTCTTATCCACTGGCTAAACTCCATTCTTGGCAAAAAGTCCTGGGGTCGAAAGGCTTGGACACGCTGGTAATGATAGGAATGAAAACCTTGAATTCTTAACATTCTGCCAACCCTAAAATAGTTATTTATGTAACAAGGACAAAAAAGTGCACTTTTATGTACGAGACTGAATTTGCTGGCCGAGGCGTTAAAAAGCAGGTTATTAAAAGCACTTTTTTTTCCGAGGTACATATTAATTTTTTCCGTTGACCTTAAAATTAATTAATTTTCTATTTATTACCGTTTACTGAAAACAAAATGTTTAGTAATTTTAAACAAAAATTTTACGTTTGTTCTGATTTTACTGTACCTAATGTTCACTTCACCGTTCAGTATTGTAACATTTGTGTCAAAATTTATTAAAGGAAATAAAAGCTTTCAGAGTTCGAATATTGTACCGATAAAGCATTTGTTTATAACAATCACATAATTTTTATAAGAGCACTTGATTATGATAGGTAATAGGTAAAACATGTACTTTTTATAATTTATTAAAATAATAAAAATTACATTTAGGTAGTGTTATTTTGAAGTATATTTAAAAATGTAGTTATAGTTGGAAGCCTACCCTCAAAATTAATGCATTTCTTTAATTGTTTATGATCAAAGATGTAATGAAGTTTCTCCTATTAAACACATTAAAGTCGATTCTTACTAATTGGACATATAATAGTTATAAGACTGAGTTTGTACCGTGGTCAGACTTATAATCATTTTATATTCAGGTAAAAATATTGCCTGACCGTAAGGAAGTATGCAAACGTAGTTTTTGATTCACTCGAAAATGTTTCAAAAAATGTAATAATCTTCTTTCAGCTTATTGAAAACTGTGAAATTCACCTTGTTTTTGTGTACGAATAAATCTTGAACCCAGTAATGTTGATGGCTTATATGATTCTATTTTTTGTTTTTCCTGCGACAGAATCAATATTCAAATGATTTTTCACAAGTAATTACTGTTCTTGTGTTTTCCATTAGCATTATTACTTATTTACATCAATCAAATACAGTAATAGAAAGGTACCCATAATTAACTCACTTCTACTGTAAGTTTTTGTATTTTATGATCGTGAAAATTTTGTATCGGAACTCCGCTTCTGTATCAAAATGTTACCTAATAAAATTGTCTAAAGCAATCTCAAGTCGTATGAATTCTGTCTTACCTTATAAATGAATAACTTTAAGAAGTTAAAGTGTTACATATTGAAAACAATGTATCGAGTATTGTGAGATTACAACCAGGCTCTTCTATATGCTTCGCACATTGTAGAAACTATAAAACAATTTATTAATATCATTTCAAAGCACTTAAAATCATTTACTTGTAATTTGAACAACAAATTGTTTTTGTTCAAAGTTGTGGGGATTGAGAAATTGAGGTTATAAATGGAAGTAAACAAACAATATTCTGCAGTATCTAAAATGTTTCAGTATGTACCTAAAGTACTGTAATATCCTATGTAGTCACTAAATTCATCCTTTCGTAAAAATGGGTTTTCATACTGGTTACTTCGACTTTATTTAATTTGATATAAAATAATAATTGACATTGACAGATGTTTGCGGACGAAAAGTGTTTGCGGACGAAAAGTATTACAGTTAAAAAAAGTGTTACTTTATGATTATTCAAGGAGTACGTAAAACTCAATTTTATAATGAGGTCGACGGAAAAACAATTTGTTGTAGGACTAACAGCCAAAATAAGCAATTTTTTTGACAGTAAAAAAATACCTTCAAGGCCAATTTCCACCTAATCGTCGCCGAGCGAGGTGGTGCGTCGCGTCGTGTCGTGGCGTCGGTCTGGCGCTTTAAAAATACGTTCATTTAATTACACACAAAACGTTAAAAAGTTGTGTGAACGCGATCAGCCCCAATTCATTAATCATTATTTTGGAAGCGCCGCCGCGCCTTTGTGCCGCCTTACCCGGCGATGCTTACTTGAAATTAGCCTTAATGCTGACGCTTGGATCCAAGAAGAGTGATTTTTGAAATGATAGGTTAGGTTATTTTAATTAATTATACAAAAATATTTCCCCTTGAACAAAATACCCCCTACCCCCAAACGAAATCCTGGATCCGCCCCTGAATTAATGTAACAATAGCAGTGGAAAATTGCAAAATAAAAGAAAATGATATTACTTACTATTGATCGGGGTACACCCGAGAGTCTGGAAACAGCTGCCAGTACTCCTTGTCGGGTCATCTTCAATTAAGTTAAGTGCATCTTCCAAATTGTTTCCCTGCGGTCTCCCCTGTCCACGATTACGTTTAAATGATCCACGCTCAACTAAATGCCTATGTGTATTAATAAAAACTCGACGATCAGGTATTCGACGATTAGGAAACCGTCTATGATACTCTTGTACCGCCTCCCCAGCTCTGCCATTGCAAAAGCCGTATACAAAATGAATATCTGCTAATTCTCTATTTGAAAAAAACTCCATTAGATTTAAATAACTTATTAAAATTATGTTACATCAACAATCAACAAAATTAAAAGCTGTCGATTAATTGACATTTAATTTTTGTTTACACAGCAACACAAACAAATAAAACGCGTCATTAACTTCCAAGGCTTATTAATTATTAACTGCACATCGATTGTAAACATTCAAAATAATAACAAAATCATTTGCAATGAAATTTTCAAAAGTATTTTCACGTTCTAACGAGGTGCGACAAGGGTACCTTATTTACGTAGAAACCTTCAGATTTTCAAATTCTGCAGTCAAAAATATAAAAATTCGACATACAAAAAATTTGGGGCAAAATTTTCCCACGCCACCCTTGTGTTACCCACCCCTGAAGACAATCCAATACTAAGTTTTAGCTCATTAAATAGACCCTAAAAAGTTTAGTAGCTGTACCAACTTTTAATTAAAAATATTTACGTGTTTCGAAAATATTTCCAAAAAACCGCCATCACCTCTTCAAATTTAACACCCTGTATCTTAAAAACTAAGACGTTTTGGACCCTAGTTTATAAGAACTTTTATCCTTATTTTGGGCCGCAGAATACGTGGTTAAAATATTGAAACCCTGTATATACCGTTACTAGTAACGAAATTATTTTCTGCAGATGTTTGGATATGACAAATTTTTCTAGTGGTTTATGACTACGAAATGTCAAGTTTCCATAGTAGTCGTGGAAAAAATCCATTACCAGTTTAAGTGAAAAAATTAAAACTTATGCCTCTTTACCGATAGAAATTAAACGCTGCTCTTTTAAAATAATAAAAAATTAAGAAATCGGACTTGAATTTGAACGTTTTAAAATATTAAATATTTTAAATTTGAAAACACTTTGGAGACATATAGATTGCCCTTTTAAAATTGCCCATGTTAAACACAACGCTTCAGATTTTCCATGATATACAATTTCGGTGCCTTGCCGGAAGGATCTTTTCAAATATCAAAATTGAATCAAAACTAAACTGTTTGTTATAAAAACCAATTGTTAAGTAAGATTTTCAACAATTTCGAAAGTGATGGCATTTTTATAAATATATACATTGTTAACGCAATAAACACCATTATTTCAAAACTAAATTACTACGAGTAATTATTAATAACTAGAAAAATAGCTCACCTAGTTCTTTTTTTCTAGATATGTTCAATCATGTCCGGCACATGTAAAAAATGTGTACATTTTATAGACCAATTTAATTGCAAAATCATTTTATCACCACTAATCATTGCATTTGTTAATTTCCTCATCTCTTTGTATGTCTGTCTTACAATTAAAAGTGCCTCAATTAATTTTAACCCAAAAAATTTAAATCACATCCAACAAAATATGTAAAAAAAAAACTTTTTTCTTCATTCAGTATAACGCACAGAGATGAGTACTTTTTATAATGTAGTCATTTGAAATGTTTCTCTAATTCCTCACAAAACAATGCAGTAGAAATTACTTCCCAATCCTTATAACCCCTTTGAAATCGGCAACAGCTGTACCATGTAGTAGAAAAAATTGTTCCAAAATAATAACCGACTTCTTAACACATTTTAATTAGAAAATATCGCCGAAACAAACTTGGAATAATTAAATAATTCTAAAAAAATTGCAATACTTATTATGGCCGAGTGCCGCCATTACAAAATTTAAAAAGATTACCCGACATAAACACCAACCTAAGCTTGGATTAAATTAATTCCTGGTCTAAGATTACGCCTAATATATTTGCAACCTAAATTACAAAAAAATTTAAATTTTAAAACCAGATTCTTCTAGATAGAATGCAATATTTTGTAAATAAAATTAATTAAAAACGTAAAATGTAACCATGTTGAATTTTTTACCAACGGAATTTGACAAAAGAATCATAATTAAAAAGTCGATTACTACAAAATTGAACAAGACAATAAATGTTTTTCGTTTCGTATCATCACCTAAAAGTAGTAAAGATAATAAACCATTAAAATTATTAATGATAAAACCACATCGTACTAAATATTAATGTCAAGAGTCGTCAAATAACTAAAAAATGAGCTTAAAAAAATCTGATATGTGATAGATAAATTAAAAGTATTCGCAAAAATATTATAATAAAAGATTTTTTCTACAATATAAAATCTTAAAGAAAAACTTAAAATTGTTTCTCTATATATACGCGTTATTGGTTATTGGTTTTTACTATAAGTTTAATAAAAATAAATCTGTTTGGCTTTTAGTTTCTAGGCTTATTTAAAAAAAGAGGATTCTAACCTTCGATTGGGAACAAAGTGCCGACTATTATACATTTCTGAAAAGCTCTTAATGAGTGGAATGTAAATACAAATTGACATACAGGGTGTCCCATTTAAAAAATCCTAACTTTGGTAACTTTCTCAAAAATGGGGACACCTAGAAAAAACTAAGCACGTCACTGGATTCTGCATAAAAAATGTGTAAGATTCCGTTTTTACCTAGTCGATAACTTATCAGATACCTGAATTACAGAGGGTGTCTGAAAATGCACACTTTTCAACTTCACTCTGTATTTCAAAAACGAAGAGCGCGATAATAAATCTGTCTGCGCCATCGTTTGTTTTACAAAAAATTACACAGGTTCGCGAAAACCCCAAAACTCGAACTGCAATAATAACGGAGATACCCTGCAAAAGTGTCGAAAACAGGACACCCTGTACACTGATAGTGATGAGTCTTTTTAATAATGTAATAATTTCAAATATTTCCTTAATTCTTTACAAAACAATGTGGTCCAAATCACTTTCTGATATTTACAGCTGTTTGAAATTTAGTACAATAAATATTATATTGTAATTGATTTCTAGACACTAAGACATTTTAATTAAAAAATATCGCCCACACGACTTTACATAATTAAAACTTGCTAAGAAAATTCAAATTACTATTTTGTTATTATAATGAAAGACTAGCGCCATTGTAAAAAATCATACGCAAACTACCAACTTAAAGTTGTCGTTAAGTTTGAATATGTACGCAACCCAAATTGCAAAAAATACAAACTTCAAAATTTAAGTCCCCCTTTCTTTGAAAAGAATGAACAGTATTCTATAATGAAAATTAGTACATTAGGGGAAAAAAAATATAAATAATTCGACAGAGATTGAAGAAGGAATCATAATTATAATGAAGATCCAATTTATTCTAATCATCTAAAATCAAATGAGAAATAAAATGCGATGTCGTTATATCACTAATTATTGCCTAATGATCTATTAACAAAGGAAATTTATTATAACTTAACACACAATCTAAAAATTTTACACAATTCCATGGAAGGTAATAAGAATTTAGAACGTTACTGTTATTCTCATCTGAGAAAAATTCTAAAAAAGATAATTTTTACGAAAAATGTCAATACTTTAAATTCTCAATAAACACATTTTTTCAAAACTTATAAAATTGAATCATCCCGAATAAATATTGAAAATTTCAAAAAGAACTCATCTCATTCTTTACTTTTAAATGTTACACCAGATATCGTATATGTAAACTTTGTTTTGTTAATGTCCGCATAACCATCTCTTAACTAAAAGTTCAAAAAACCTAAAATCGGATACGTAATTATAGTGGGTAAAACAAACTCTGAAACTTTGTTTATAAGTTAATTATTCTATACTCAGTAAAATGTGCAAGGATGGGTCCTTTTAAAAATATAGTATTTTGAAATATTACCTTAATTGTTCAAAAAAGAGTGCAGTCTAAGATGCGTATACTGACTGTGATTGAAGTCACTTTTGAACCCTTATAAATACTTTTACAGTTGTACCTATAGTGAAAAATTATGGTAAAAAAAAAATTAAAAGTAAGCTAACAGACTATCCAACCACAAATTCAATGTAAATTTGATAACACTTACAATATAAGTCAACCCAAATTACAATGGAATGCAGAATTTGCAAACTTTAAAATTTAAGTTCAATTTTCCTTTATTTATTTCACAGTCTACAAAATATAAGTATTCTGCATAATAATCAATTTTTTTCTAATACTTTTAGCAAGAAATGATTGGCTGTTTACCTCAAATTTGGTTCTCTGACGTAGACCCTTCCAGAACACAAAAAATAATCATACAACACACACACAAGTTTACGTTTTTATAAACCTCGAAACAAATGGTTTGTCAAGACGAACCAATTTACCACTTCAAATGATTTCGTCAACACACTATGTAGGTGTATATGCTCATTTGGAACCACAGTTTATTACACTTACATAAAGATTATAATGACCTTTCAAAATAAATAAATAAAAATTTGAAAAGTAACTCACCTCATTCTGCTTGCAATCCAATAAACACATAAAAAACTCTGGAGATTTTGTATGTTTTCACCCTCCACCTTCTTTAGTAACATTCAGTGCAACCATGCGTCCTTTTAATATTTGAATGAAATATATCGTTCATTGTTCACAACAAAATGCAGTCATACCCATGTTTCGACCTTTGAAATCGGCAACAGTTGTACCTATAGTAGGAAAAGAAATAAGTTATCAAAATAAACATTGTTGTGACTGAGATCTAAATTTTCTACAATATTTCAATTAAAAAATTACGTTTGAATAATTAAATCTATCCAACAAGATTCATACAACCATCATTAACTATTATGGCCGACTGCCGCCATTGTAAAATTTGAAAAGTATGCTAACAGGTTATCCAATCACAAATTCAATGTAAGTACCAACCTAAAATTGGTGTAAGTTTGATTACGCCTACAATGTAGTCAACCCAAATTACAATGAAATGCAGAATTGCAAACTTTAAAATTTAAGACCAATTTTCCTTTCTTTATTTCACAGTTTATAAAATTCAAGTGTCCTGTTTAATTATCAATTTTTTTTTAATACTGTTAGCAAAAAATTATTGGCTGTTGGCCTTCAGAGCACAAAAAAATACTCACACGACATATTTGTTTTAAATATTTATGATGGGTAGGTGTTGTTAAGTTTAGGTTTTTGCAAACCTCGAAACAAATGCTTTGTGAAGATGAACCAATTCAACACTTCAAATAGTTTCGTCAACACACTATATAGGTGCATAATGCTCATTTGAAACACAGTTTATAACACCTACATAATGATTGCATTGACCTTACAAAATATATAAATAAAAACTTGAACAATAACTCACCTCATTCTGGTGATGATCTACCAAACACATATAACTCTGGAGAGTTTGTATGCTCACTTTCCACCTTCCTTATTAACACTCACTTCAACAATGAGCCCTTGTCGTAATGTTGGAAATATTTTGTTTATTGTTCACAACTAAATGCAGTCATAGCCACTTTTCGATCTTTATAATTCCTTTAAAATCAGTAACAGTTGTACCTGCAGTAGGAAAAGAAATAAGTTATCAAAATAAAGTTTGTTGTGACTGACTTCTAAATTTACTACAATATTTCAATTGAAAAATTACGTTTGAATAATTAAATCTATCCCACAAGATTCACACACTCACCATTAACTATTATGGCCGACTGCCGCCATTGTAAAATTTGAAAAGTAAGCTAACAGGTTATCCAATCACAAATTCAATGTAAGTACCAACCTAAAATTGGTGTAAGTTTGATTACGCCAACAATGTAGTCAACCCAAATTACGTAATATTTGCAAACTTTAACATTTAAGTTCAATTTTCTTTTATTTTTTTTTTTTTTTTTTTTTTTTTTTTTTTTTTTTTTTTTTTTTCCTTTTTTTTTTTTTTTTTTTTTTTTTTTTTTTTTTTTTTTTTTTTTTTTTTTTTTTTTTTTATTTCACATTCATAAAATTCAAGTATTCTGTGTAATTACATGTTTTTTTCTAATATTTTGGCAAGAAATTATTGGTTGTTTGCCAAACATCATTTGTGGATTCCTACAACAAGAAGGCCTTCTTTAGGAGTAGAGAACAGCAAAAGAATTAGTTTACTTCAATGCGTAGACCTTTAGGCAACTATAGGTGTAGTCTTCTTCAAATAGAAATATTAAATTAAAATGAATTAATATTACTATATCTTGAAGAATGCAACACATTTACTTGCAGAAACGTCGCGAAGCATTGAAGTAAACTAATTCTTTGCTGAAGAACTTTTTGTTGAAGGTATCCACTCTACAAAACTATTAAAAAGAGTAATAATAATAAATCACATTTGTTTAAGTATTTACGGTAGGTACCAGTTGATATATTTAAGTTTTTGTAAATCTCAAAATAAAGTGCTTTGCCAATTCAAATTGTTTCTTCAACACAAATATGTTTAGGTTTATACTGTTCACTTGGAACACTGTTTATTACACTTACATATTAATTGTATCGGCCTTACGAAATAAATAAATAAAAACTTGAAAAATAACTCACCTAATTTTTATTGTAATCCAATAAACACAAACAAAAAAACTCTGGAGATTTTGTATGTTCACTTTTCTCATTCCTTAGTAATACTCAGTGCAACGATGAGTCCTTTTAATAATGTTTTATGAAAACGCAAAATTTTCAGATCCTTATAACCATTTCAAATCGGTAACATCAGCTATACCCTATAATAAAAAAGTTTCTAAACTAAATACTGTTGTAATTGACTTTTAGATTCTACACAACATTTTAATTAATAAGTATTGCCGAAATAAATGCAGAGTAATTAAATATGTTTACAGAAATAGTTATAGGGGCAATGCCACCATTATAATAATTAAAAGTCGACAACAGCTTATCTTGCTGTATGTTTGAAAATTTGATTACGCTATAGTTATACGCAACCCAAATTACAGAAAATTAGTTTATTTTGAGCAAAAATTTGTATTTTGTTACCTCTGATAAAGGAATGATAATTAATAAAAAAAATCTCATATTTTTCTCGTATATCCCATATAAAAGGAGAAATAAACAACTTCAAAATATTTTAACACTAAAAAAACACATTATTAAACAGGAAATATATTTCAATACAAAAAGTCCACAAAGCACTTAAAGTATCCATTAAACCTTCATTAGGGTTGACGTTCAGTGGAATCCAAAGTAACACTTTAGCTTACTAAGGGTTGGCCCCACATTCAAATTTTAGCAGTAATGAACATTTTATTGAATACTAGCTTTTTAAACCCTTGAAAGTTAAAAACAAAAATGTCTTCGGGATTGGACCATGTCAAAATGGTTGACCGTAGTTGCCAAACTATCGTAGGAGGCTTCAAGGCGAAAAACCTGAAACAAACAAATGACAGTTCAAGGTGACAAAACATTGGCAACTACGGTTACCATTTTGACACAATCCAATCCTGGAAGACATTTATGTTTTAACAATGACTCCGGCATCAATTTTTACACTAATCGGAAAGCTATAAGACCTAAGAATTATGCATAACTAAGTCAGATGCAGAACAAGGTTGGATCTCAGTTTGCACAATACTATTAATTTTTGGGTAGAAAAAACTGTTACGTTCATTCAATTAGGAAGGAACTTTGAAATTTAAGGCAAACCGTACCACTCTTTGTCGAGTCATACTGCGAGTGTACAAAACAATTTTCTTTAAAATTTTATAAAAACGAATAGCATACGGATTAATTGCTAGATGTTTAAAAAACAACTCACCCAGATTTTTAGTTGTAAATGTTGAGTGGTGTGAGTCAGAAAAATACAAGTAATATGAGCACTTTTAATTGCATACATCTTCACATAGCCTTTTTTCTGAGGTTTACCTAAAACGAAATAATGTTTTATGCATCTTAACGAAAACTGCACTGGGAAAACCACTTTAATTAAGATATCGCCAAGAAAATTATAAATAATTAAATTCTCTCAAAAAAAAAAAATTAACCAAAGTCCGCCATTACACAATTTGAAAAGTAAGCAAACAGGATGCCCAACTTAAGTACTAATTTATGTCCACTTTCACCAAACTCAGTTAAATTTAATCGTAGATTAAATATAATACATGATGTTCCAGACCGTTTTTCACTAATTAAAAAAACTATTCGATAGATTTTGATAATTGTTTTATTATATTGAAGAAGAAATATGGAAAAATTAATTCTTAAAAAGTATGTTGTCCAAATGTCGCCCATTTCTTTCCTGGCACTCTAAAAGTCGACCACTGAAATTCGACATCACGTTCCTACAAGTCTATGCATTTATGGCATCAATTTCTTCCCGAATATTGCGCTTCAACGCCGCCAGATTGACAAGACGGTTGCAATCATAAAAAGTAGTTAAACAAATCTACGATTAAATTTAACCGAGTTTGGTAAAACTGGCCTTTGGTGGAATTTTTTCAAAATAAGTTGTAATCAATCTAAAATAAACAATTTTTTAAAATTAAAGAATTACAATTCAAAATTTTAAGATCGTATAAACAGGTTTATTTCAAAAATTTTTTACCAAGACAATAGTCGCATTCAAACATCAAATTAACATACAAACATTAGCTACGTTAGATGTCGCTGTAAGAAATTAATAATTTGAACTCAAAAAAATAACAAAGTTTGAACTAAATTTATTGAAATATAGGCGGATAGGAGCAAAGCGTAGCGACTGGCGAAACTCGCTTGTTACCCACCGTGTTTATTTATTTATTTATTGAATCGTATGGTACATTTTTAATATTGTATTGTGATGTAAGTTTTATGTATGGTGCCAAAGATCAGTATAAACCTGTACAGTGTAGGGACGAAACCGTGTGCAATAGTGGATTGGTTCGTCTTAGCAAAGCATTTGCTTCAAGGTTTAGGAAAACCACTAAAACCTAAACATGCCAACCCTTACCCACTCTAGTATATTCATATGTAATAATATTAACAAAGTGTGTAAACATTATAGAAGGTAAATAAGAACATAAAATTTAACAGCATTGCATAAGGACACATAATAGACCGATCCAAGCGACAGTCACGACAACAACGGAAAAAAAATAGGTTAAAGAAATAGCAAAACAATCTCATCTCCACAGTGTGTTTCCTGTAAAAGTAAAATATCGACCCTATTCCTGAAACAAATATTAGACAAGAAATCTGATTTGTCCTTACTCAACCCCTCAACACGAATGTGCAGCATATTTGTTGTGTGCCCTATATTAGTATGTGATTGTGTTTTGAGAAATTGTGTTGTACATTTTTCCTAATTATCCGGGAGGGTCTTGAAACCAAAGTGGTGATTCTCAGGAACAACATCTTTTCTTGTTGACCATGGAGTACTTTAAGGTACTGATCACCTTCCATATTTGGCTCCTCGGAGGGGAAACGAACCCCGGTCGCCCAAATGAAACAATCACCGTGTTAAACCTGTTAACTAATTTTCTTTGATTGAAAATGCATGTATAAATGAGCTCAATTGCTATATAACGTAGAAAGAGGAAAGCACGTCATACGCAAACATTTACATTTTAATTCGTAAACTTAAGTTATTGAGAAGAGTGAATATCTGTTTTATACTTGTATATCGGACAAATATGTACAATTCTTACACGAAAGTACAACACCGCCTAGCTGCGACAAACCAGATTTCTACTCCTCGCGCAATTTGGCAAAAAAAAAAGTTAGGGACGTTCTACGAAGAAATTAAAATCATTTTTCTGACAATAAAAAATATATTGCTCCGTATGCGAATCATATCATCAGCAATCAAGGAGTCAATATTACCACAGTATACATACTTAACGACCAGTAACAAAACTTCTCGGCGGCATTTTTAATATTTGAATTATGTTTTAGTGACCTTGACGCGATTTTGATAAATGTACATTCAACACATATTTTTATAAATACTACGGTAAATACATCGGTAAAATGTATTATTGCTTGCCGCATATTTGGTTTACTAACATACATAAATAAACAACATTAAATATGAGTTACAATAGGCTTCGTTGGATGAGTCGAATTATAAATACACCTAATGTGCTTACTAAAATACAAAAATCCTTATTTATACTTAATCACGACTGCTTGAAAGCTTCAACATTAGGATACACCTCTGCAAATAATGATTATTTAAATAGTTCCTGAACATATGATTCTTGAAACAATCTTGAAATGCTATTTATTACAAACTCGGTCGTAGTATAACTACTAACCCAGTGTTTACACCTGCTTTAAAAACAGCAACAGTTAGAAGATAAGGTTTAAATATCTGGTTTATAAAGATTAATGGAACTACACATTATATAATGATATCTTTACGATAACAGTAAAATAAGTTTCAACGATAAAAACAAACTTCAGCTTTGCTATCCTTTGCAAACCCTCATCTCGAACTGGAAGCATTTTAATACTTTAAAATATTAAGGCGGCAGACAACCTGTGATCACGTTTTAAACGTCAACTTTGATGACTTTGAACAGGTCTAAAGGAATCACGGCAAAGCATAGTGAATCTTCATTTCGATTACGGCAGGTCTAACAGAATAACTAGCATCAATATAGACTTTGTTAAAATACCCCACGTCTGCCGATCACTGGCTTCTAGGTTAATAGTTTCTCGTTCATAGCAAGACAATAATGCGAAAACCGAAAATGAAAGGCGAAGAGAAACAGTTAGTTAAAACTAAATTTCTCTTACAAGTTTCTATTTCAGATTTATATAGTTCATACAGGTTCAAAAAGCATCGTCCAACACAAATAGTTCAAATTTCCACAGAGAGATGAACTAAACAAATTTTTCAAATTGGTTAGAACATCAATTATTAAAAATCTAGAAAATCGCTTTCTGGTTGTTGATGCAACGTTACCAGAGTTCGGTAGAATAAAACGATTACAACATTAACATGGAAGAAAGTACAGAGACAAGAAAGTGGGTTACAAATAATAAGATGTGTTATGGTTTATATTTATTAAAAGCTCAATTACTTCCATTAGTGCTATAGTGAGTTAAATATAATTGAATAAATGTTAGTATTAATTATGTTATTTTAAAAATAAGTTTCGATAAAGATGTTTCGATCATCACTAATATACTGTTGCTAATATGAAATTTAAATGAAGACATTGAAGGTAATGGCTTCAGTAGCAGAGATTGACATATGTTTTAAATGGGCGCCCCCAAGTAACAATTCGTGACGACAAATTCAGTTCTTTGCGTAAGCGTGACGGATTTTTTTCCAATTTATTGTTAAACGATTCTTACGTCACGAGTTCGTCACGAAACCGTTTGTTCTACGCTTTATCGTTAAATTTCTACACATATACCTACTGTAACGATAAATTCGTAGAAAAATCGCGAAGCGCTAATGATCCTTACACGTAACACATTACTGAGGGTCTACTTTCGTATCGGTGCGATGAAATATTGACTTGACCGTCACTATTATATTATTATATTTTAAAATTTGGCGAAATTGCAGAGTTTGTTTTGTGGTTGTCATTTGTGTCGAATATCTGCTATAATCAAGTGTGATCTCTAAAACCTTCCTCTCAGATTATTGGATTTGACCTAGTTTGACTCTGAGATACAGAAATATCTATTATATTTTAGTTTAGTTTTATAGACGACCAAAAAGCAATACATTTTCCTTACGAGATGCAGGATTGAATATAATTATTGTTGATGAAAAAGTGATTGTAGACCATTTAATAATTTCTACAATAGTCTGAAGATAGAATGGAGCTTTCCAAAAAGGTGAATAGTGAAATGGGGTATATTAATACTTAAAAATCAAAGTATGGAGTTATAATAAGAAGTGAGCAGTATAAACGAACCTATACATCATAAGGTAATTAGAATCAGTCTTATTATTTTACAATGCAAAGGTCAACTTACTCATTTCTAAGTAGAATACAGTTTGATTTTGGTGACGTCAAGACTTTGTGTCGATTTTGTAACGTAGAATCGTCAAGATTAAGTGACGTAAATTCGTGAAGATTTTGTCACTTATATATTCGTGACGCCTACGACTCCCAAATTTTTGACAACTTCACGTATATCTGTATCGAGTTCGTGACTATTTTTAACATTAAAAAAGAGCGATTTAGCCACTGCGTCATTACGAATTCTGAGAAGATTCTAAACTACTGAAATGTAAAGGTACATCACGTGCGTGACTAAGAGTTCTTTGACGATGTCGTGCAAAATTGTTACTTAGACGCTTGAATTAATGAATTTTTCCCCAATAACTGAATTGATACATATACCAAAGATAATACATTTACCCCAGTCAATAGGGCAAATAATTAGTAAATTTTTGACAAAAATAATAGTAGAATATCGTAAATGGTATAAAGTACCTTAAATTCATGTTTTATTCCGAAAATGAATTGTCATTATATAGTTAATTAACATTTATATGCAAAGAAACGTGTTTTTTCTCAACTTTTTTTTCCTGAGTGAAAAGTAATAAACCAATGTTAATGGTGTAAAATGAAAAGTTATAGAAGATAAAAATACGAATAAAATGAGCACCAATTCGACTCAATCAGGTAATAACTTTCCAAGAAAAATCGGAAAAGTAAAATATTTGGGTTTTTCTTTTTAAATTCGTAGATCCGTCATTTTTATATATGTAGGACAAATCTTTCAAAAAATGCAATTGTTGGGCAAATTATATTTTAGTTTACTTTTATAACATACATTAATATACTTATAGCAATAATTATTGTAGCATATATTAAAATACATATTCATACTAATTATGTGTTCAATCGTCCAGACTTTAGACGACCAAAAAGCAATACATTTTCCTTACAAGATGCAGGATTGAATATAATTATTGTTGATGAAAAAGTGATTGTAGACCATTTAATAATTTCTACAATAGTCTGAAGATAGAAATAGAGCTTTCCAAAAAGGTGAATAGGGAAATATTTGGGTTTTTCTTTTTAAATTCGTAGATCCGTCATTTTTTGAGATGTAGCATAAATCTTTCAGGAAATAGAAGGTAATGATACGTACTTAGTGTGTGCAAAACCCTGCAATTGTTGGGCAATTAGTTTATGCACAATCACGATTTAAATTTTTTAAAGTAATATATTCAATCGAGGCTGAATGCTCGTGTGATCATCCAATTGTCAAAAATAAAAAAGTGTTGTAAAGTTGAAATAAAAAGGAACGAAACGTATACTCTCATTTTTCGATAAAATGATATTTAACACCCAAAAAATGCATGCAAAGATGACTGAAAATGAACGAGTGTAAGCATACGGCGGAGTAGTGAGGTACCCGTCCGCTAGCGCCGTTTGAGGGGAATAAGATTTATATAAGCGCGGACGGGTACTCCCACTACTTCTCCGTTTTCTCTCACTCGGCCATTTTCAGTCATCTTTGCATGCAGTTTTTGCGTGTTAAATATCATTTTATCGAAAAATCAGAATATACGTTTTGTTTCTTTCTATTTCAAGTTTACAATATTTTTGACAATTAGATGATCACACGAGCATTCAGCCTCGATTGAATATATTGCTTTAAAAATTTAAATCGCAATTGTGCATAAACTAATTGCCCGACAATTGCAGGGTTTTGCGCACACTAAGTACGGACCATTACCTCCTACTTTTTGAAAGATTTGTCCTACATCTCAAAAAATGACGGATTTACATATTTTAAAAGAAAACCCAAATATTTCACTTTTTCCGATTTTTCTTGGAAAGTTATTACCTGATTGAGTCCAATTGGTGCTCATTTTATTCGTATTTTTATCTTCTATAACTTTCCTTTTACACCATTAACATTGATTTATTACTTTTCACTCAGGAAAAAAAGTTGAAAAAAAAAACACGTTTCTTTGCATATAAATGTTAACAATTCATTTTCGATATAAAACATGAATACAAGGTACTTTATACTATTTACAATTACATGGCGTAGGTGGTATCCTACTATTATTTTTGTCAAAAATATATCTCTATTTACTGCACTAGTTTGTAAAAATCAAACTGACCGATTTTCAGCAAAATATACGTGACGTCATGTTCACGCAATTTCATGCTTAACATAGTTCTACCATAAAATAAGTGGATATTTTGTCAAAGTAGATCAATGTTTAATGCTAGCAATAAATAATATTTAGTTTTTAAGAGCTGAAAGGAATCGTTTATGTCCGTTGTGGTTGTTAGCATGTCTTCTTTATTTAAATTTATTTAACGAACATTAGATAATGCATGTAGTATTATGTGGCTAGCTTAAAGCGCTAGTATTACTTTTAGCCCTAAGTAATAAAGCACCATTTTGAACCAGCGTTTTGCAGACTAAAATTAATAATTTAGCCCGATCGGTCATAAATACAATTATTTAATCTTGGAGGAAGTGGCAACGTAGCATTCATAATATATTCCCTTCACTTATTGGCTGACTCATTCGTTGGCGGTTCATCGAAAATTGTTTCGAAACACGCCGTTCTGGCGCTAGTAACGGTCAAAAATATTTATTTATTCGCATTTTTGCCTCAGTCAAACAAATGGCGTCCAAGTGGGAATGTACGTAATTTTGTGCGTATATAATGAATGAATTGTTTTCGTAATATTAATTCGAACGAAATACGATGAATATAAAATTGTTTAATAGTGACAAATCTTGAAGAATGGTTTTTACATAATTTTACCGAATTTAGAGTGGCGAAAATGCTTAATAAAATTGAATAACTAATAGAAATAATTTAAATTAAAATGAACGAAGAAATAGAAATAAAACCTCCGGAGGAACGTCCCATATGGCCACCAGCAGAAACCTTAACAATTAATTCCATACCATCGCCACATATCAACATGACAATGCCTACGACACCACAAGGAACACCAGTCAACATTAGTACATTTCCCGAATACGATTTGCCACCTGAATTATCGCAGCAGGGCTGGAGAAAATTTTGGTCGAAGCGTGAGAACAGACCGTATTTTTGGAATAAACAAACAGGCGAAAGCTTATGGGAAATGCCATTAATTAAACCGCAATTCGATCCCATCACCGATCCGCTGGGTATATGTCATCCCCCAGGTCCACCGATCGGAGTTCCTATAGTACCTAGTCCTATTCCTATTATAAAACGAAGACCTTCTGAAGAAATTGGCGGGCCGCAAATTAAAAAGTTTGTTTTAGCCGGGCCATGGGATTTGGATATTCCAACGAATGTAATTATATTAGAACGATCTCCTTGTAATTACATGCATTCCCATCCTGAAGTCGAAGCATACAGATGTGGATTACTGGCGAAGTTGCGGCAGTGTTATCAGGAACTTTGTCATTCTAGAGAGTCAATTGATGCACCGAAAGATTCCTTTAATAGGTGGTTAATGGAACGGAAAGTAATTGATACTGGTAAGTTGTCCTTAATTGTTTATATGTTTTGAAACTATTTGTTTATGGTATATTTTCAATTACGCTTGCCTAATGAGGTAGACTGATGCAAACTATCCTATCAAGTAGAAAAATAATCTTTTTCTTTTTTTTTTTAATGGGATAAATAGTTTTTGATTTAGTCAACTCAAAAAGGAAAATTGAATTTAATGGAAAGAAGTCACAAATTGTGAATTAGAAATTTATAATGCAGCACCGAGCCGGAAAGGAACACACTTGGACAGAAGGGGCGTATTTTCATAGCTAAAATAAAACTGATGTTCAGGCAAGGGTAACACAGAGAAGTGTCAATATACATGCAAGTATGTCCCAGTAAAAACTATGAATTTTTAGCTGCAATCAAATCATAGAATTAATTGCTTTTTAAATTATGTATTAATATTACAATAAATTATCACTGTGTGAAGTTACATTTGGATTTGAAATCAAATGCATTTGAATTTTAAAATTTTATTGTATCCCCGCAGATTTTTTATATATAGATCATTCTTAGTCAGTTTTTATAGCCCTGGCAACAAATTACCCCAAAGTGCCGTCAGGGGGTGACAATTTTTAAAGAGTAAAATTTCAGCACAAACATTAAATAATCGCAACAATGGGATTGTACCTCCGCAGATTTTTTATGTGTTGGTCATTCTAAGTCAGTGGCAACAATTTACCTCTATAAGTGTCGTCAGGGATCGGCAATTTTATTGTAAGTGTAAAAATTCAACAAAAACATTAAACAATTGCAATAATGGGATTGTACCACCGCAGATTTTTTATATGTTATATATTCTCTTCATTTTAACCCACAACGCAAACAAGGAACGACAATTTAAGTTCAAATATTCAGTAAATTTTTTTTCTTTTTGTTCACAGTATTATTGATATTTACACGGCGGTATGCTTGCTTTTATACGCTTGCCTGTCTTTCTATTACCGTACACGGTTACGGCGAGGACGTGTGGTTGCAGTGCTGCGACGGCAGCCGGTACTGCTGCGGTATAATACCGTCAGTGCGAAAGCTTGCATTTAAGATAATACGCTACCACTACACATTGAACGGTTTTCGCCGTCATTATTCCCGGCAGCCGTGCCGGCCAATTTAATAATGTATGCGGTTAGATCTATGCTTTCACATGGTCCGGTTTCGGAACGACGACCGAACGGTTGCAGTTTGCAGCCGTTTAGGTCTTTTCATATGAGACGGTTTTCGTTGTTAACGTTTCACATTATGCGGGCAACAATATATTTTCATGGTTTACATCAGGTCCGGTTGTTTTAATGTATCATTAGTTCTATGCGCGTTTATTTTATTTCTTTCTTTATAAACCCTGAGAGATTTATAACATAATTGAGGACGACATTGGATTACTGCAATCAAATTCAATATCGATTTCCATTTTTAATACAATAAACACGCTTCCCGTCAAAAAAGATACAAAAACCGTGCCGAGTGGGAATGCGTACATTTAAGTTGGTATTCTTAATAACCTTACATTTAAGACTCCACTACATCTCCGGCCGGTAGACGGTCGCCAGACTTTCAGTCTACCCAAACGGCTGCATACGGCAACCCTTCGATCGCCGTTCCGAAACCGGCCCATGCGAAAGCATACATCTAACTCAATGTGTTACTCAATTGGTCGGCACGGCTGGCGAAAATCGTTCCGTATGAAAATTTTCTAAGTGTGAAAGAGAGCTAAAGCATAATATATACTGGGTATCCAATTAAATAATTGTAGAGTAGGTTCTAAAGATTTAACAATGATTTGAGCCGATTAACATATTAACACTAACACAAGAGCGATTTTGCCAGATAAATTGCTTTCAATTAATAAAAATAACAAACAAATTATGATGCTGATTAAAACAATATGATAAGAACTTGTTCTCCCATTGTTTAATGTTTTTGCTGAATTTTTACATAAAATAAAAATGGTCCCACCCTGACGGCACTTTGGGGTAATTTGTTGCCACCATTATAAGAACTGGCTTGCAATGACCCACATATAAAAAAATTGCGGGGGTACAATTCCACTAGTGCGATTATTCAAATTCTTTGCGAATCTTTAATAATAATATCAATGAAGGACATTTATTGCAGAAGAAAGATGACTCTACAATGTATAAATTTACAAAACAATAAAAAATAAATAAAAATTGCCGTCCCCTATCGGCACTTTGGGGTTATTTATTACAAGAGTTATAAGGGCTGACTTAAAATGACCAATATATAAAAGTCTGCGGGACTATAATCCCATTATTGCAATTGTTTAATTTTTTGCTGAATTTTTACACTTATTATCGGATAAATGTTTGAATTCTATATTTTTATTCTGATCATAGCCCAAGATGTAGGGCTTTAATCTTTCAATAATAATTTTCATTTCAATGAGTCAATGTGTCAAACAAAAAGTAGATACATAGAAAAATTTAATCGTTTATTAAAACGAGGTCGAGCTATATTTGTTGATATTACATCTAGAACTAAAACACATCTACTATTAATATGGTTGATTGAAACATTTGGGAAGATACGCAACTCTACTATCGATTTAGCCCTATCATTTTTTATATTTGTGCAGATGACGTTTATACACCCAGTCGTTGTCACAGAAATCACAGTAACTTCAAAACACAAACTCCGATTCAACTACGACGCGATGTCATCGACGGTTACGAAACAAACTAAACAACTTGACCTAAATTGATGCTAGAGGCATCATAAATCAACGTTAATATCATGAAATGAAATGTGTGACAAGAGGCAGAAATGTTAATCGCTTACACAGGGAGAGAATTTTTGATTCCAGATAAACAAAATTGATTTGTCTAGAAGTGATGTTTTGATTGGATCATTAGTCTGTTGATATGGTGATGGAAATAATAAATTTAAAATCTAGTCCAATACTTTGGTTTAACTTGATTACTACCTACTTAAGCTGATTTCTTCGATAGGTTTCTTTGCAGCTGTTGACTTGGTGATGTTTGTAGCGACGCTTAGGCGTTGCTATGTAGTGTTGTACGGTGTATTACTACTTTCGGCTTGTTGGTCACTCGGATGTAATGGGGTTTATGTATTTTTCACAGGATACGACTGACTTAAGTTTCTACTCTAGTGTCGAATATAGTGGTGCTGTATAGCCTATTGTTCGTCTGATGAAAGTTTTGTGTGTTGTAGTGTGCTCGGGTGGCAACCTTTGATTCTACCTTCTAAAAAGTATGGTTTGGGTTTTGTTAAAGTTTGGCTCAATTTTCCACCTCTTTGCCTACTTGAAAAATTCGTTTGTGTATTGAGTAAAATATGTAGTTGTTGCATTTGGGGTAGATGTCGTACATTTAGAGTTGTGTTTTTCACCGCATTTGAGTTATATGATTAATACTGTAGTGCAGGTGCAGTTGTATTTTGGGATAAGTTGAGGAATGAGTGACGGTTCGCGTGAATGTCTTCCGAACATAAAGACTTTTTTGGTGGTGGAGGCGGTCGGTTGTTTTAGGCTAATGAGTTAAGTGAGGGTTACGTCGGGATCACTGAGCAGACATTGAATTTTTTTTATGTATCTGTTGGTAAGAGAGTGGAAAATACTCTTTTTTTGTGAATATTATCTCCTTAGCACTTCCTTATCCAAATTTAAGCGCCGAATGACATAGCCGATGTAATAAGAAACAATTCTACGTAAAAAAATATTTTTCTAAAGTCAAAAAATAAGATTTTTAAATTTATTGAAAATCTATTGCTCTTGTATCTAGTTAAACACCGACCCAACGCAATACGCTCCGTAGTTCAGTTGGTCCACACATTAGACTATAAAGTAGTAACTAAATTTTACGCCTGATATATTACGGTTCGAATCCCGAGGATACTTTTTTTCTTTTAGCCTCAATTAAGTGTTGTTGTTTGTCTTTACAAATCAATGTTTCTGCTTTTATTCTGCATTTTATAATTTAACCAGCTTAATGGTACATAAAAAGGGGGCCCGGACAAATCGCCGAAAAACTTCTGTGTACAAATCGCCGAAAAGCCGACGCCTTAGCGTTCGTAACCTGGCGTCGTTCCTGAACTTCAACTGAATTCTCGGACAAATCGCCGAAAATGTTTCTATGGACAATCAATTTAAGTTGTTTTTATGTGATCGAAGGTGGACGTTGTTGGTTGGCAGGTTACAGTTACGAGGCGTGTTTTTAAAGTAAGTACCGTTTTGCAATAAAAAAATAACAAATAAATATTTTTCAAAAAATTTCTTTGTATTTGAAAGACTATACTTTACTCTACTTTTCTACATAATTTCCACTAATATTAAGCCACTTATCGTATCGAAGGACCAGCTTTTGTATTCCATCGTCAAAGAAGGACGCCGCCTGCGTTTGGACACAATTTTATAAAGAACACTTCTTGAGACAGCACGAAACTGTTCAGATAAGGACGAAATCGTGAATCGTCTATTCTCTTTCACTTTAGACTCCACTTTTTGAATCAAGTCATCGGTAATGACTGAAGGTCGCCCACTTCGTTCTTCATCATAAATGTTTGTGCGGCCATCTTTAAATGCCCTAACCCTTTCCGCACCATTCCATCACTCATAATGCTTTTACCATAAACATCACTGATTTGGCGAAAATTGAAAACGGTACTTGAAAAACACGCCTCGTATTATAATTTCATTCTTTAAAAGAATTACATACAATTTCTTTTAATCAATTTAAGTAAAAAATGCATCTTCGGCGTTTTGTCCACAGAAGCATTTTCGGCAATTTGTCCGCAGAAGCATTTTTGGCGATTTCTCCATGAAAGCATTTTCTGCGTTTTGTCCACGGATTCAGTTGGAGTTCGGGGACGACGCCAGGTTACGCTAAGGCGTCATTTTTTACTTTTCGGCGTTTTGACCGCGTTCGGCGTTTTGTCCATTCGGCGCTTTGTCTATTCGGTGGTTTGTCATAGCCCCTAAAAAAGCCTAATTGTGTTTGAAATTTAAAAAAAACATGTAATACTTGGGATTCGAACCGTAATATATCATATCAGCCGTACAATTTGGTAACTACCGTATAGGCGCACATGCGGAAAAAACTGAGCTACGGGGCGTATTATATTGAGTCGGCGTCGAACAAGAACATAAACTATAGATCTTCAACAAATTTAAAAACCTTGTTTTCTAACTTTGCAAAAATTTTTTTTTAACTATTTAAGTGGAATTCTTCTTTATTACATTGGTTATGTCATTCGGCGCTTAAATTTGGATAAGGAAGTGCTAATATTCCCAAAAAATGATTTTGCATGTATTTTCCTATGTCCCACTCAGTCACCCTGAATACCCTGTATACACATGTACAGGGTGGTCACAATTGGTCCTTTTTGACAGGAAAGACGTACTTACTGGCTAGATAGATCAAAATTAACTGACATGTCATGGGCTCGATTTTTGAGAAATATTTAATGGCAAAAGTTGTATGGCGTTATCTTCGCTGCCAACCGAGATACAGGGCGCTTTTAAATTTTCCGGCATATTGAAAATTGTCCATAACTTTATTTTGTAGAAGGAATATTCAAACTATGTCTGTGAACACATCCTTTACACACTTTTTTAAGACCAATCCAGTGACACTATGACATTTTTTCTAGTCACTCATTTGATAAAAAATAAATAAAAAATTTTTTTAATGAAAGTCATAGTTTGCTATGATTTTAATAAAATACTCTTATTTAACCATTTCCAAAAATATAAAATTGTGGGTATTTATTTCTAAAAATGATGGAATTATTGAATGTTTTACCTTTACATTGAATCAGGAACAGTTGCAGTTTTATTTGACATTATCAGGATATAGTGCTGTCATGTGTAGCTATTGAAGTTTGGTGTTATTTAGAAGTTGCATTATGTTTATAAATTTAAATATTGTGTATGAACATTTTGAAAAGTACGGTATGTTAAAGTGTTACATATGTATTAACAAATGAAAATTAGCAAGCAGGTAGTGAATGATATATTAATACATTTCCCGAGCGGTGCCAACCTCATAATAGAATGTTTCGAACATTAAAAAGCAATTTAATAACATATGGAAGCTTTCAAAACCCAAGAGCAAGACATTATAATATAAGCGAAGAAAATGAACTACAACAGATAAACGTAATTGGAGAAATAATAGATCATCCTAACACCTCTTGTCGAACATTGTCTCGTGTAACAGGTGTTTCAAAAACGAGTGTGTTGAAAACATTCGCAAAACATAAATTTAAGCCCTTCAGAACAAGAAGGATTTATCAACTAGGGACGCCCCTAGGAGATTAAGATTCTCTCAGTGGTTTGTTGAAAAATGCAGAGATGATATAAGTTTTATGTTATTTGGACTAACGAAGCCAGAGTGAATACTTTCGGAATATTTAATAGGTAACTATAATTCTTACCATCGGTGCACTGAAAATCCACACGTAACTTTCCACAAAACCGCCAAGGTCGGTGTGGATTTAATACATGGGTAGGAATATTCCGAGGACGATTTTTGGGGCCCCATTTTTATTATGGTGATTTAACTGCAAATAATTGTATAAACATTTTGCCCACCCATATTGTCCCGTTTCTAGAAGAGTTGTCTTTAGCTATTGCTAGAATAACTATTATCAACAAGACGGTTGTCCTCCACACAATGCCAGAGTTACAACCGATCTTTTAAACGAAAAGTTTGGACATAAATGGATTGGTATTAGGGGCCCCATATTTTGGCCTGCTAGATCTTGTGTGATCTAACTCCCCTAGATTTCTATTTAAGGGGGAGATTAAAGGATCTGATACTTAAGGGAAGAGCTATTCAGACAAGAGAGGGCTTGATGGAGGCTACTAGGCAAGCTGTTGAACAAATTAGGCCAATTGAATTAAGAAATAGCTGTAACTCTGTGCGTAGAAGAACCAACTATGATTTTCATTTAAAAAAAAAAATTTATTTATTTCTTATCAAATGGGTGACTATAGAAAAAATCTCATTGTGTCACTGAATTTGTCTTAAAACAGTGCATAAAGAATATGTTCACAGAGTTTGAATATTCCTTCTACAAAAAAAGTTATGGACAATTTTCAACATGCCGGAAAATTTAAAAGCGCCCTCTATCTCGGTTGGCAGTGAAAATAACGCCGTGCAATTTTTGCCATTAAATATTTCTCAAAAATCGAGCCTATGACATGTCAGTTAATTTTGTTCTATCTAGCCAGTAATTGCGTTTTTCCTGTCAAAACGGATCAATTGTGACCACCCTGTACATTAGTACGTACACCGGCAGTGCCTCGGTCATAATATCTGTCGTTCATTTTTCACGAAAGTGACGCTCCCATCACTATTATCAGACCTATATCAAGAAAGGACTAAGAACAAGTACCAGCTCAATTTTAATTCAAATCCTTAGTATGTTTTATTTTTAATTTTTGAGGGTCATTCATTATAATACATCATTTAAGAATAAGAATAACTTTGCTATTACACCCTTGTCCCAATTAAGAATAAAAGTGGGAGTAGTTTATTTTTGGCATCAGGTAAATTAGGCATTGTTTTGAACATATAATAAATACTCATCCCACTAAGTTTGAGAAATGAAATATAATATATGTAGTGTCATTAGAGATGATAAATTAGCAAACAGTATTATTTTTATACTCAATCTTATCTAAGAAAAATTAACGATCTATATTTAACAGTTGCATTGTCACATTTTTTTTCCATCAGGCCCGAGTCGAATGATCATTTTAATAACAGGAGGATTTATAATTTCAGGTATAGATCCGTTACTGCCAAGTAATTGCTACCCGGAAATATCGCTATCGATGTACAAAGAAATCATGAACGACATACCGATAAAATTAGTTAGACCAAAATTTACGGGTGACGCGAGAAAACAATTGTCCAGATATGCCGAGGCGGCGAAAAAAATTATGGAATCTCGCAACGCCGAAGCGGAAAGTAGAAAAGTTGTTAAATGGAATGTCGACGAAACTTTTCAATGGTTAAGAAGAACTGTGGGAGCTACGTACGATGATTTTCAAGATCGGTTAGCCCATTTGAAATCGCAATGTCAACCTCATTTAACAGAGACGGTCAGTAGCATTTTTCTTTTGAAGCCTCATGAATCAATTAGTGTTTGTTTATTTCATAATAAAATTTCAATTCAGTTGTAATGCTGTGGCAGGTTTACAACCACAAAATATCAATGCCAATTTCAACATCGAATTAAAAAAAAAACAGTCCTTACAAAGAGCGTTAGACGCGATATGATTGATTGGTGGATTTGTTCAATTAAACTAATAAAATAAAAATATGGGGTCACCATATTTGCAAATAGAAATAACGGACAGTTGTCAAAATTTGTACTTTATCTGTTATTGTTAAATCATTTTTGACTATTAATTTTACCTACTTATACTATTAACTATAATAAAATTCACGAAGCATAATAGCTATTCTGTTTTGAACACGCAGTGTGCACGTGAATAGCTGTATTTACACGAAGAATATGATCACAAAACGAATCACCGCGGCAACAGAAATAAAATTATACGTATTTAGAGTGGTGTAAAGCAGCGTAGCAGCCGCTGGTGACTGTTACTATAGTATCGTTTAAGGGTCGTTTCTACATCCACAAGTTAAATTAACGTACGTAAAAATAAGAATTAGTAAATGTTTAACATCGTTCCGTTAAGACTTGCGTTTACATTCAAGTATACAACAGAAAATTAACGTAGCATACGAGATTGTTGGGTGAACTCAACTTAAGAAGGTACTAAATATTTGTACGTTGATGTAAATATATGATGTTTTCTTACATTGAATTTGAATTTATTTTAGATTATGTTTGTGTGCAGTTTTTTTTTCATGACTGATGGCAAAGTAATGTTCAACGAGACCTTCTTAAGCTAACTTAGTGAATGTAAACGGAAAGCTTCGTTTATTGGTGCGTTAATTCTTGCATTCGTAGGTTGTAGAATTTTTTATAGACACCTTATAGAAACATTTATGATTTTTGTTTTATGCACACACTTGTGGCGCATTACCTTTCCTACAATATAAGTTTAATTCCTTTCATTTTATAATAAACACTAAAAAAATTGCCACTATTTACTATTTTCTACAGTTTGAGTAAGAAAGCCCAACGCGTTTCAGTTTTTATCGACCTTACTCGAATGGGCGAATTATCAATATTCACATCTTCGTTTGACAAAGTACTCAACTTTCCGGGTAATACTAAATTTAAATGTAATTGTTTTGCCATATTAGGGAGGATTTGGATAATATAAAATAGCAGTTTCTGCGGTTATCGTTCTTTGTGCGCATGCGAAAGAAGAAAAATAAGATCAAACGATACAATGATAACATCATACTTTATTTACGGTGAATGTTAATAGACCTTTTTAAAAAAAGACATCCTTATCTAGCTCGTGACGTCACTGCGTGATGGAGTTACATTTATGTGGGTTTTTGGTTACTTCTATCTCTTTTCGTTGAAAAGGTCCATTACGTTTAGTGTGGTTATATGGCGACCAATCCGCAATGGGTTGTCAAATTAATAAGGAATTTCAATGCGCTGTCATATTAGTCTTAAAAATGGCTACTGCAGGGCAAACTTACGTTAAATTAGATAGGTTTTATAATTGAGTTATAGAATTTTAATATAGTTTCTACGTTTAATTGATTTGTAATTTACCATAATGCCAGCATTTTGTTGTGTAGTGAACTGTGGCAGTACAGGAAATCGTATAATCCCTGTTGTTTGTAATTTTAAACATAAATTGAGTTAAAATACTCTTTCACAGATTTTACATCTAACTTAATTAAAACAACCACTAAAATTACGAAAATTGAACTGAAATTACACACACTCGAATGGAAACAAAGGTTTGTTTGCCCCACAAACGTCCTTCAGCAAAACCGTCACAAAAAATTAGGTTAGGGTTAAAAATTATAACACAAGTGTAGTAGCTGACAGTTCGACGTTATTTTAAGTGACCCAAAATCTCTATTATGGTGATGACGTTGTTAAAGATTTTAGTCCTCTCGACGAAACTCGAAAAATCGATATTTTTAGATATATAAGGGTAGAGAAAATTAAACATCGTTACTATGGTTACAACTAAGTTGTTTTATAAATAAATTGTGAAAGTTTACCATCCATAGCTTGAACAGTGACAAAGTTGTGAATTTTTCAAAACGACATGTCTGGAAACAATCTGAGAAGTGGAAGCACTCTGGTTCTCCGCGACCGAAAAAGTTTCGTGTTCAAAAATCGTTCGGTAAGATCCTTGCCTCAATTTTTTTGGGAGAAAGATGGAATATATCTAATAGATTACTTGGAACAGGATAAAAGTATCACGGGAGCATATTATACTGAGTTGCTAACTAATGTTTGTCAGAAAATTGTGGAAAAACGTTGAGGGTGTACTCTTTCTTGCAAGACAAAGCTCCTGCTCACAAGTCGTTAATTGTGCTGCAAAAATTGGGTGAGACTGGTTTTGAATTGGTTGACCATCCACCCTATTCGCCAGATTTAGCACCGTCGGACTATTATTTGTTACAGGACTGAAAAAACATTTGAAAGGTAAACAAATTTTGACGAATGAGGAAGGCATATGTGCAGTTGAGGACTGGTTTGAAGACCAAGAAAAAGAATTTTTTTTAAGATTTAGAATTACTCGAGGTCGAGTGGAAAAAACAATCGCTTTCCTCATTTGTTAGACAAATAATTATTGTACGTTACTGATCAAAAATGGCTAGCACGTGTTGCGAAAGTTCTCCATTTTACGGACTGCGTTTAAAAACTATCAATTTTCAAAAATATCAAGTAGCAGTTACAATTTTGTTCCGCTTCTGACACTTCCACGATAATAAATATTTTTGAAATAGCTATTATTTTAAATATTAGACAATAGGCGAAAACCTATTGTATATCACATGAGCAGAAAGACATTTGCAGACCTCGGGTGCTCTAACCAGCCCTAGCGACACAAAATACTATTAAATATGTGGGATAAGTAAACTTTTTTCCGTATCGTCGTTGAGGAAAAGTTACGGCGACTTGTTGAGTTTGAGTATTCGGAATTAACTCGGAATCAACAGACTGAATCCACCCATTCCTAATATGTTATTCCTTTTTCCTTTACACTTCCTTTGCCTTTTCCTCGGTCGAAGTTCTCTAACTTATCTTTGAACGATTTCCTCGTTTTTAACGTCAGAATCGATGGGGGTGGTTAAAAAATGTTCCTCTATCTGGGACACATTTAAATCTAACTAGTCTTCTTCGAACTCCAGAACATTCGCTTTGATATTGTATTTTCTATCACATATTATGACATATTGCAATGCAATGCAACCCTGCTTTTTTACAACTGCACCGCGATTTGCAGCTTTTTGCGCATTTGCACAATATTTTCGAAAGCGCCTGCGAAAGACAGACAAAAACTGATTTTGCGGCGCCTTTCCGATGCAAAGTACGGAAGACACGATCTGAAGAACAAAGAATTGTTGTCCTAATCCCTTATCTTAAGATAATGGATTAACAGGAAGCTCATTGCGTTCCATCGGAATGCAATTACTGTCCCTAAACGATATTACGCCGCACCCGTAGTCAAAAGTTTACGTATTTATAATAGGCCAGTCAATAGATCTAAAAAGTACCTTGTTTGTGACAAAATACTAATAATTTAGACATAAAGCCAACACGAGATTGTCATTAATTAGTTTGTGATAAACAAATAATTGCAAAAAAACGTCTTTTTTTAGTTTTTTCGTTCCTGACTAAATATTAATGAACCAATGTTAATGTGTTGGCTTTATATCCAAATTAATCTACTCATTGTCCTTGATATGATGGCACATCTCTTCCTATTAGTATTTTTGTGCATTGTCAGAGCACTTTTCCTTCGACATCTCGAAAACTATCATTTTTCAAAGATGAGATGGGGATCAAAAAATACGCCAAGAGAATTCGAAATAGTCGCCACGCAAACTTCTCCGCGGCGCAAAAAAAAAGAGCGGAAAAAATGGAGCTGTTTTTGGCCCACATTACGAAAAGTATCAGTGTGCACAACCAAATCTGATTGCCCGGTAATGGGTAGCGAGAGGAAAATTTCAAAAATTTTCCCTTTGCGACGTCATAACTCGAAAAATATTGTCCAATTAATTCGCGGGATATAACCCAAAAATGTCGGGCGTCAAAACTGAACAGAATGGGCGACTTTCAGAGTCTTCTGCACTATGGACGGATTACAACAAAAATTTCCAATAATTAGAGGAATACTAAAAGTGATGTGTGTGAGCAGAGGTGTGGGGATGGAGAGAATGGGAGAAACTGGAGAATATACAGGAAAGATATTGGAAGCGGATTTGGAGAAGGAAACACCAGGTTATATAGTATAAGAAGAATGTAAACTGGAAAAATAAGGATACAGACAGGAAAAAGAGCAATACGGTATGAAGAAAAGATGGAAAGCAAGAAAAAGAAAATAAGATACTATATGAATGTTGGAAGGAAGTAGAGGCGCAAAAGATAAAATATGGTTATGGTATGATAAAAGATGCTAGAAGAAGATATTATGAAAGAGGAGGATATGTAAGGGAAGAGATAAAAAAAATAAGAGATGGGGTAGAAGTATGGAAGAAGAAATAGTACAGAGAGATGGGGACACACAGGCACAACAAAGAAGAGCAAGAATTAAAGAAGGAAAATACAACACGAAGTATGAAGAATTAATAACAGATGGAAAACCGAATTACATAACCGGTAGAATTGCATTGGTACATAAAAGACTAATTGCAAGATTTGGAGTAGGAAACGAAGAAAATGAAAATAAGTACTGGTGGAAGGACGAAGGAAGGAAGTGTAGAATGTGTAGGGAGGGCTGGGAAAATGTAGAGCATTTGAAACTAGGGTGCAGTAAAGTAAGAGCGGACGGAAGAGTGAGAAAAGTGTTGGGAGAGAGAGGTAAAGGAATTGTGTGGATGAGGAAGGTGGTGGAAAAAAGAAAGTGGATGAAAGAAAGAAAAAGAGAAGTAATTAGAATAGAATGAAGAGAAGAGTCATAGAAAAAATTTTATTTTTTTGTTGTTACTTTACTGTATATTCTGTGGTTTAAGAAAATACCGAATCTTTTGTTAATGTGATTAGACAAATAAATTGAAATTGATTGATATTTTGTAGTCAATTTATGTTAAATGAGATTCTATGTAGTGTGGTTAATTTTTACGTTGCTACCGACAGGGACTGTCAATGCTTAATAAAGTGTAATGGTGGCAGTTTTCGTTAACCCCACCCCCCCCCCCCAAAACAAACACAACAAAACCCACCCCCACCACCCCCCCCCCCAAACAAAAAACACCCACCCCCCCCCCCCCCCCCCCCCCCCCCCCCCCACCCCCCTCTCAACCTCAAACCCTCCCCCCCCCCCCCCCCCCCTTACTCCCACCAACACCCCCCACCCCACCACACCAAACCACACCCCCCCCCCCCCCATCAAAAAAAAATCCTTCCCTCTCCCCAAACCCAAACAAAAATTTCTCCCCCCCCCAAAACAATTCCCCTTTAACAAAACAACACCACCCCAAAACACGTGTTCTTTTCCTTCCCCCCAAAAAAACCCAAAACCCAAAATTATATTCAACAAGAACCCCTTACCAGGCTTATTTGGTTTACATCCGCCATTTGAAACAGTACTTCAGCAAGAAGCTGGAGAAGAAGGAGCTATTCGTAACCATGATTGATAATAGTCCTCTTCCAGTCCGAGACTTGTTTTCCAATCTCCCCCTCCCCCACCGCATCTACTGTATCCTCACTTAGCCCTTTTTTTTTCATCGTAACCCACAATAGTTCTGTTTCCACTTTATCGAAAGCTGCTTTCAAATATATATACAAGCGAACATTTTCTCTCATTTTCCACCTGCTTGTTTATTAAGTGTTTTAGCATGCATATACTATCAATCGTACTCTCCCTCTTTTAAAGCCTACCTGCCAATCCGGTATTCATTTTTTTCCTCAACTTCTCTTTCTAGCTTCCTCCTTAATATCTCACTATTATACTTTTATCCTACATGCATTAGGCTTATTCTTTTGTAATCTGTTAAATCACCTGCTTGTAAATTGGACATAATATTGCTTCCCTTCATTGCTGTGGTAGTCCTCCCACTTTCCATGTCTTTTATATGTCCTTCTCATTCTCTCCCGTCATCCTCTCTCCTATGTATCTCCACTGCTCCTCTTGTGCCCCATCAGTATGTCCCGATTTAGCCTTTTTTAATTTTTCTATTGCTTCTTCCATTTCCACTTTTTTTAATTTCTCCCTCCCTGTTCTCGCATTTGTCCAGTTTATTTTTCTTTCCATCTTTCTTTCTCTTTTTCCTTTTAAAACTCCCAAACCTGTCCTTAGTTTTTTATTTCTTCGATCTGTTTTTCCAACTCAACATTGTTATAAATATACCGACGTCGAAGACAAAGCCAACGAACGAGCACATTTTCTTAGACTACTTCGGAAATATTTCAATCTAAGTCCGAAAAGATTTCTCCTGGTAGATCCTCGAAGAAAATGCGTTAATCAAGTCGTAGGTATAGGAACTGTCGGAAAAATACCATCAAAAATTGCGCAATTTTAAAATTCGGCGACGCATAAATCTGTACTGGAGACGGAAAATAACTGACATACAGATTCCTTGTGTGACTCAAGATGTTAACTCAATCGAAGTCCATTTCTATTCCTGAAACTGCTGTTGAAATTCAATCGGGTAGCAGTGAAAGTGTAACACAATCTCTTCCAATTAGTTTCAATTATTCTGTTAACTTTAATTTTCATATTGTTATTAATAAGGAGGAAGAAGTATACAATATCTTCAGGGGAAGCAAAAAATGATCGAGAAAAAATGCAGGAGTTACGAAAATGATTGAGAAGGAAGGAGAGGGTAGAAAGAGAGAGGAGAATAAAACAAGAGGGATTGAAGAAATGGCGAGGGAAATAAAGGACATAAAAATTAGTCCGGTAAAAGCGAAATCGGGGAGGTGAAAGAAGAAATGAAAAAAAATAATTTATAAACTAACTAAAAGATAAATGTAAGAAATTAGAAGAAAATGTGTATGGTTTGGAGAAAAGGGTGGAATTTTTAGAAAAAGAGGAACGGAGAAAAGGTTAAAAAAGAAGATCAATGGAGAAAAAATTAAATGGACAAGGAAAAATATTGATAGACTTATGCGAAGAAAGAGGATGGACTATAATGAACGGAAATATGAAAGAAGGTGGAAAGGGTGATACACTTTCATAAGAGAAAGAGGAGAATCTGTCATAGACGACGATAGTAAGGAAGAGGTAGAGCAGTTGACAATAGGAGAAGAGGAGGTAGAAGAATAAGAAAAATGAGGAATGGGGAGAAAGAAAAGTTTGGTCGAAAGAAAGTAGAGAAAATTGAGGAAAGGCAAGAAACATTTTAAACAATGGAAGAGGAAATAAGTGAGTAGAAAAGTAAAAATGAACGAAGCAACGAAAAGAGAAGGTATAAAAAATAATCAGACTATTAGGAAAAGTTAAAACCTGAAAGGAATAAAAAAAGGGATGAGACGGGGGAAGAAAATGGAAAAAAAGGAAATTTTAAATAGTACAAGGAGATAAGAGAATCGTATAAAAAGAATGTTTAAAAAGAGGAAAAAATACAAAAGGAATTAGAAGAAAAGATAGAGGATATGAAGAATGAAGGATATGTATGGGAATTTTCAACAGAAGGAGGAAAAAATTAAATTGGCTGGTGAAGGAGATAGATTGAGAAAATAGGAGAAGCGTTGCAGAGTGATGTTGAAAGGAAAAACAGAAACCAATATCTAGAGGAGAAAGGAAAGAAATAAATAAACAGGAGTTGTAATGTATTAAGAAAAGTGACAATTGCGTTTTAGAAAAAATAGATTAAACAAAAATTATAGACAATAAAGTTTCTAACAACTTTTCTTTCATGACTTTTTTGTATAATTAATATTTGTGGATATATTGTTAAAACAATTAGAATCCCATGATAGTCATATCTCAGTAATTACTTATCGGATCAAAAAAGAGTTTAAACAAAAATTGTGTACAGTTAAATTATAAACAACTTTATTTGAAGAAAAATATGTAAAATAAATATTTTCGAAAATATTCTAAAATTTCGAACATCTATTTAGGTTAAAGGTCATTTTGGTTTGATAGATTACGCCCAAAATTTAATCAGATCTGCACTATTAAAAATAAGACCGATATGCAAAGTTTTATAAATATCTGTTTGGCGGTTTTCCTGATATTTTTGTTTTATTGTGACATACTAACTGTAATTCGTCGAAAAGGTGAAAGAAGGGGTTTTAAAACTTTCGGTTTTGAAACCGTCGCATAACTCCCCATCTTATTCGTAAGTTGTGTTGTAATAATACACTTGAAGATATTGTATTATAACGGATGCGATATGCCTATTATTATTCATTTCAAGAAGTTAGATTAACATAACTATTTATCGTATGCATTTGGTGATTGTGAACGTAATTCAAATTATTTATTAGGTGAAACCATCTGTAGAAGGAATATGTTTAAAAATCTACAATCATTCGTCGGAGTACGCGAAAAAAATTCGAGAGAAAACGTTGATATTGTTAAAAGAACAGAACATCGACATGCCAGTACCACTGAACATAACCAGTACAAGAAAAGTCTGGTGTTACCCAGTCCAATTCTCGATAGCGTGTCCTCGCCTTCCCGTAGTCGAATACATCCCGGACAGAGATCAAGTCATGTTGCGATTTCAAGGGGATACGCTCGCAATTAACACGTCGCACCTTCAAAAATTAGTGAGCGCGTCGACGAATCGCATTCTAAACTTGCATCTATTTTTTTTTACAGGAACATTTGTACAGGCATAGCTGTTTCGATGATAAGAAATTTGAGCTGTTTATAGCGAGAGTTTGGGTAATGTTGAAAAGATACGCCACGTTTTTAGGTGTCAATCCCTCGTTAAACACTTCAAACGCAGATTGCCAAGACACGCAAGCTTCTCTACCCGTAACCGTATTCGAATGTCTACAGAGAATGTTTGGTGTTAGTTTTGAATGTTTCGCCTCACCACTTAATTGTTACTTTAAACAATATTGTTCAGCATTTGCAGACTGTGATTCATATTTTGGAAGTCGGGGGTAAGATTTTTGGAATCCAGCCAATGTTCATGTTGTAGTTTAGTAATGTCCATTTCCAGGCCTTTCCTACAATTAAAATCCGTTTCCGGTTCGTTCGAAGCTCATCCTCCATACTCTGAGGAGTTAATGGAATCGGCTGTTGATCATATGGAAAGGTTATTAAACGACAGTCCAGAACCTCTTAGTTTTATAGTGTTCATGCCAGATTATAGAGAACCAACACCAAATGCTTTAGTACGTTTAGAATCGAGTCAATTCAAAAAGAAACAAGTTATAGTTCCTGCTTACGAACACGAGTACAGACACGGTTTTCAGCACGTGTTAAATCGGTAAATGAATTTTTTAGCGGTATTACATTTTTACTGTATACTGATTGATTTAGCTCGGAGTTAAATATAAGATCTTCTCATGGTACAGTAATAGTATGGTTACAAAATTCTGCAGGATACCAAAGGTGGGGGCCTACCGAAGAACGGGTTGAAGCATTGTTAGAAGCGTTTAGGCCGGGCCGGGAACGAGAGAGGGATAGACAAGAATTATTAAGTCCAACTAGACAAGGTAGTACGTCAGATGCTAAAGAAGTGCTTGTACATTAATTGCTAGATATTTACTGTATGTAACATTTTGTTTATATATATATTGTATTTTGTATTTATATGTTTTATGTTATTACTTTCAAAATTTTATTTGTTAGAATTTAATAGAGATCTTAAGGTGTTTTAGACATCACTGATTGAAAATGTACCTGAACTTTTTTTTTAAATTTGGGGTTTATATAAATTTATATATTGAAAGGCGACAATATGGCATTTTAACTTAAATTATGAATTTGACTATTTTGTCCCTAAATCTCAAATTTTAAAAACGATGTATAAAAGTAATTTTTACTGTACAGTAACTATAATTTCGAACCTGTACTATTTTTTATTTTATACTAATATAGTTTTAGAATATTGGACATAAGAGGTGTGTAATATAGAATTCATTTTATATAATGTTTGTATTTAAATGTATTTATAAATGAAAAAATTTAATAGATATAGCACTAAATTTGTATTTTAAAGTTATATACAATAAACAAATTGGTTTAATGTTTTTGTAGTGTTTTATACTTAGATTTGTTTATTGTAGTGTTTGTGTGTGTAAGGACTCGTTACAAGATATCTGCCGTATTATGCGAATATAAAATAAATCTTTGTTTTTTGTCTTCATGAACAGGTTTTGTATACAGAATCAGTGATGCACGGCCTGGTGGGAAAATGGGAACAATAAAGTAATACAAAATAAAGAGCATGATTATGAAATTAGTTCAGTGCAAAACAAAATTGGTAACAAGCTGAAAATTTCAGGAAGTATTAAGAACAACGAAATCTCAGACGCCCTAAGGTGTCCGAGTTGAGGAAAAGTCAAATGTGAAAAACAGCTGACATTTTTATTTCTTATTTTTTGACCTAAACGTTTCAAAGTAACAGTCCTGTCAAATTAACGAGAATCTAATACCAAATCCCCTTCGTACCTTAGAAGTATTATTAAGATTGGGGCTAGTGCTCAATACCTCCTGTACTGCGACCATCAGACGTGATCTTTAGTGCCGTCTCTTATTTACACAGAAGAAGTCGATCAGTTCCTAGGTTGGTAGCTGTAATAATTCTTCATACTTGATAAGAATGTCTCCTAGATATTCCATTCCTTCGGTACAACGCCGGTCATATGACGACATGTTCAAACATTTACACCTTTCACCACAGTATCTGCATGTTTCTTCATCCAACAGTCCGATATGTCTCAGGTGTTGTTAGATGTGTTCTTTTAGTGTGCCACGTAAGGTATTTAACTAATTTTTTCTCCATTATCCCTTTCCCCTTTTTTATTGGGTATTGGTGATTTCTTGTTTTCCCAGTCGGTAGTAACCTTCTAAATGTCCCTTTGGCCGTACGTATGAGATGGTCCTGATGTAAAGGTTTAGCTGTACCGGGTTTGGCTTCCTTGTTGTCTGTTATTCCTTCATGCTCTGGCACCCAGACAACCTCAACTTTATTCCTGTTCGCCACTGAGTTTAGGGATTGATAGCTTTCGTGAAGCATTTTTGATTTCAGGCTATTGCTTTGCTGATCTTTAATGTCCTTGGTAATCAGATGTGTTCTACGGCCATGTGAATGGCATGTACTTCTGCTTGAAAGATGGTGGCAATTATTATCGAGGAACATGTGTCTTTTTAACTTGGTCCTACAACTCCACATCCAACACCAATTTCAATTTTTTATCCACCCGTAAACAACCTTTGTCTTTCCGTACACTTACACAGTGTCTCTCTTTGATTCTTTCTTACTTGGGAAGGGGACTTTGTATTTGTGGTTAAACGCCATTTTTGAGTTCATCTGTCCGCTCACTGATGTTTTCATGTCCAATAGAGAGGTGATTTCCAGATGCCTTTTCAGTCAACTTTTTTAAAATAGAATTCCTCATGTAATTTCAGTGCTTTGCTTCATTTCTTCCTTCATTAGTAGATGATCCAACCGAACGAACAGGACTTCATCGCGGCTGTGTCTTTAGGCTTCAGTCTACCTTCCTCAACTAGAATACAGATATAGAGGAAACCCAGGACTGACGACCTACTTGTAGACCGAGTTACTTGCTTTGGGATTCAGTCATTCATCTTGCGGCATAACTATAGCGTTTTTATGGCCTTGGTAGTTGTTTTGCACAAAGGGCTTTCCCCGTGTTACTTTATGGTCTAGAGTCACCTCCACTTATTTAATTTCTTTTGAGAGTGGGACGGTAGTACCATTTACTATTTAGTTCGTTCGTTTCGTAAGTGGTATGTCATGTCATCGGCATAACCCAGGATATTTATAAGTCTCAGGTCATCTACCGCCATCGACTACAGTAGTGGAGGAGATGATCCCCCCCTTACGGACAACCTCTTGTAGTGCATACTACAAGTGTGGCTCTACCAATGCTCACAGTTACTACTCTGCCCACCAGCATGTTTTTTTTTATTCAGTTGATAATGCGGTTGTTTAGGCTCTCTCTTACTACCCAAATAAATCATTGAACCACAGTCAGCATTATCCTTCATGCCCTGGCACACAGACAAACTCAAATTTAATCTTGTTCTCCAGTTGATTTAGGGATTGATAGCACTCCTGAAGATTTTTTGATTTTAGGTTATTGTCTTGTAATGTCGCTGAATTATTCGACACGAGGTTTTATTCTCTGTCCGCATCGCTTCTTGGTTCTAAAGCTATGTGAATAGCATGTGCTCTGCTTGGAAGGTGATGGCATTATCATCTTTAAAACTTGGTCCTGCAACACCATTTTCCATTTTTGATCCATCCGTAAACCGCCTTTGTGAGTTTTTCGGAGCTTACAGTGCCTCTCTTCTATTCCCCCAACTCGCCTAGAAAAGCCGCTCACTGCTGCCATGCTCAATAGGATTTTCAAATGCTCTTTAGAGTTTCCTTCTTTTAAATGAAATTTCTCATGTATTTAAGTGCATGTTTCATTACTTCCTCCTTGATTACTACCGGTAGGGGATCTCCATCCCGACTGTAATTGTTTATCCCATGAACGTTGGCCAGTTTCGGTTTCACTGTGCTTTAGTAAACTTTCGTCTACCAGACAGGTCTAACGATCTGTTTGTAGACGGAGTTTCTTGGTTTGTAGTTAAGCCCCCATGTCATGCCAGCAAGACCATAACGTTTTTATGACCTTTTTAGTTGTTTTAGACAAGTGACTTTTGTTCAGTTGATAATGCGGTTGTTTGTCCCGCTCACTTACTAAGGGAATGAGTCATTGAACCACATGCAGCACTATCAAAGGCTTGATCTACGTGGATAAAGACTGTTAGGGCTAGGCTATGGTTGTGACGAGTTTGTGTAAAGCTGGATAGCGTTGATTTGCCTTTTGATAGGTGCTTCCCCATCTTCCATGATGCGGTACACCCTGTAAAGTGTTTTGTAAGCGAAGCTTCTAGTTTCCTGAAAGGTTCTCCTAAGGATTCAGTTTTCTCGTTTCAAAATTTATTCTGCATCCTGCTTATATCAGATGTCACATTAAGGCCTTCACAGAAGGTTTTCCAACAACTTATTTTTACATAGCTTTTTGTTAAGTTCTGTTAGACACTTGCAAGTTATTTCTGATAATTGCCTTTCCTATCCTTCTTGTCTTGCTGCACAGTTGGCACAGCTCAACATTTCACCAGGGTACTCGGCCGTGAGTCTTATTAGTTGTAAGAGAACAGTTTGCCTCATAGACTTTTGTAATAACATCATTTGTTGTAAGATAAGACGTTTTTTCCAGGGCATTTATTGATCTTCTATCATGATTTATTTCCCTCATGCCAATCTGCAGTTCTCTTAAGTCTCCTATTTTTCGGCAACCAAACTTACTTTAACCGTTGATTGAAATTTATTTTTTTATCCTACTATTAATTTTTAATACTAGTTTACTAGTGTACTTGCTTGTATTTTTTATATTCCTGTAGCCTCCAATTTTAAATTCTTTTATTTTCTATAATCTTTATTCATCGGTTTCTTCAACCAGTGTGGGAAAAGCGTACTTGTGCTGCAACTACAGCGACGCGATATCCTTCCACAATAAAGAAATAAAATTTATTAATAAGAGTTTCTGTAATTTATTGCATATTTGGGTCTGTTTTTAAAATGTAACAAAAACAAGAAAGCTGGTATACGACTATGACCCAATGTTCAGGTTTGGTTAAACAACTATATCAAACTAAATTTTACAAAGTCAACATTAAAATTTACAAATTACATACATTACATAAGAGTCGCCGTACACGAACCACATGTTTGCAGTTGAGACAACCACAAGTTGTGGTTAGCCCGACCGCTAATTGTGGTTGAATCAACCACACGTTGGCGATTTTTTGTAGTTGGATTGATTTTGTATGGCAACGTGCTGCGGCGTCATTCGGACTACATGCCAGCTGGAGATGCTTCCAAATGTAACTTAAATAATATGTTGCTACGGCGTTGTATTTTTTCCGCCTTGACCAGAATATATTGAAACAAAAATGTCTTCCAGTATTGGATTGGAATGGTGATGGACAATTTCAATACCATTCAATCACGGAAGACGTTTTTCTTTCAATAAAAATAGTTGCACAACAAGTTTGGCATAAATGTTTTTATTACAGAGTGTTTTTTACAAATTACTTCTCGACAGTCCATTTTTTCAACAAAAATTATATCAACCCGTGTGGGGTTGCTTATCCTCCAGTGGGTACCACCCTAGGTGGATAGAGAAACTAGTTGATTATGGGGAGCAGCAATGGAACAACGAGACTATGCGGGAGAGAAAGATTTCGGAACGGCGTATAACTTGGTTAATTATAAACAATCATGGGCAATGGCCTATGATATATTGACATTAGACATTAATGATGGTCAATGGTCAGGAATGGGAGAAAGACTAAAGTGGCAAGAGTGTGTTGTTTCGCCCAGAATTTTGGAGAAAATTTTTCTATAGGCTCCTCCACATATATCACAAGGGGAGTAGTTAATGGCAGAATAGTTGTCAACATTAGATATGCTGATGATACCGTGATAATTAGTAAGGGCTATGTACTTGATATGAATTTTTAAAAGATTAAATACATTGATAATAAGTAAAACGTCATTCAGTGTTATTTAAGTCGGAAACACGATCATACTGTTGAAATGATGGCAAGATGGCAAGATTAACATTCATAAAACTGAAATCCATGTTTATTAACAGAAGCGTAAACATAAATCTGAGAATGTGAATATAATATGATACGTTCTCTCAGTTTTATTTTATTAAGGTACAGAGACATGGATGATAATAAAAAAAATATTAACAAAATTGAAATCTTCTCCAGATACTATGGGCTGAAAGAGTCTCATAAGAGAAGTTATAGAACATGATAAAAATAACCATGAAAAAAAGGAAGCTTCAATATTTTGGAAATAGGTACGATAAGAGAACTAACGTATGAAGTTCACAATTTATAATCCAAAGCAAAATTAAAGACACATATTTTAAAGGACTAAGTAGAACATACGAAAATGGTTTCATAGTACATCAATCGACCTACGCTGAGAAGAACATATATATCTTCCCAGACAGCATGATTTATTCCTTGATTATTCCCTTAACATGCCTACAATATCCGATTATTCGAACATTTCTGAAATATTCATAAGCTTATTATTAGAAATATTCCTGGATAAATTTTAACGAATATTCAAGAAATATTTGGAATATAATAACCATATTTCTTGAATCATGTAATTGAATGTTCGTACATTATTCCATAGGAATATTACTGCAATATTTTTTTAGCAGATTCATTCAATTTACATTTAATGTGTCGCGTGGTAAATGTAATGCGACAAATTATTTGTTTTTAATTATTAACCATTGACCTGCAGAAGCTTTCCACTACAGAGAAGGAAAACCTAGCCACTATATCTTCTTAAAGAACACATGATCTATTTTATGCATTATATAATGCTGTCTGGGTTTGTCTTGTAAGTCTTGAAACGTAACTTATGTAGAAACCGTAATTAGTAGGTATTGTGGGATAATGTAGCATACCAAACAACATAGTTATTCTCTTACTCCCTAAATTTAGAAACTGAAATGTGGGTTAAAAAAGAAATAAACTGGGAACAATTTTCTAAGTAGGTATCATTGAGTAAAACGTTAAAGCAGTTTTGATTCCACTGAAGAATGTTTGAAGAATTGAGGTTTCAGGGCCGGAGTCATTGTTAAAACAAAACGTTTTCTGTAGTTGCCAACGTTCCACCACCTATCGCAAGGGGCTTCTTCAGGGCAAGAAACAAAAGAAATCAGGGAAAGAATAGAAATCATCAAACATCCCAACAACTTCAAGCGCGACCGCAGTTTTGAACTTTCACCTTCGTGGATTCATATCGTTAACCCCGTTCCCTCTCTCTTGTAAAGTAATCAGCGACAAGGTTAACGACCTGTGACATCTCTCTTTTATGTAATACGGAGCTATTTTCTTAATTGCCGAGACTTCTTTCAATTTACTTTGTTGACAAGTTGATTACTGTGACTTTTAGTTCTATCTTGAACTCAACTTTATTTGTTTCAGTTTCTCGCCCCTTACGATAGGTGTCAAAAGGTTGGCACTACGGTTACCACTTAGACACGTTCCAATTCCGGAAGATGTTTTTGTTCTAACAATTTTTGAAAAAATGAAACAAACAGAAAACACGGAAGGAGGCAGATAGCAAAAGATATTCAAAATGAGTAAACTAACAAGCAGATTGCCCATAAAACAAATTAATCCAAACACAACAACCAAAAATTAAAAAAAAAACGTAAACAGTGTGATTAGAAAAGAATTCAAAAATGAGAATTGGTACTAAATTAAGGGAATTTGACTTTATAATTAGAAATATAATATTTTTACACAAATACATAAATTTACGAGAGAAGGATGATAAAGTAGGAATGAAAGATTTTTAAATTGACTACTACTGGTAGAAAGAAAAAACAGATAAGAAGCGTTTAATTATTAAGTTTATTATACATTTGAACTCTCACTGATATATGTCGAAAAACCGAAAAACTCAAACGAGCTTCGCTGAGTGTCGGAAACGACAGGTTGTATCTGGCTTCTGGAAAGCAATAGTCTTTATTTCTTGACTTTGTCTTTGTCAGTCTTACGCAAGATTTGATAGCTAACGTGCAAGATTGCTAATTTAATTTGTTTTACTAGAAATTCATTGACAGTAAATCGTGATCAGTTTTTTGAAAAAATACATTATTCTCAAAAAGTAGCATATCACTTTCTTCATATTTTTGCAACATTTAGTACTCCCCGTTATATTGCATCTGAATAATGGTAGAGAATTCAGTAATAGTCATACCTGAACTGTGCATTATGTGGAAAGATGTTAAAATACTGCACGAAAAGCCTCGTCACAGTCAAACACAAGGCTCAGTCGAAAGAGACAATCAAGACATAGAGAATGTTCACAGAATAGATGAATGATAAATGACCAAAAGGTTTGCCGTTTGTCCAATTCGCTAAAAATACAACGGGCAAATTGCAAATATTTACACAAAAAATAGCTACTTTTTAAGAAAATTTGAGTAGTGACCATGTTAGTGACTATGTTTCATATGAAAGCGACGTAAATAACCAAAATACTATTGGAGCTGATCTGCAACCTAGCACGCCTTCATTTAAAGCACTGCCTACAGTCGGCAACCTATTACGTCTTCATCGCAAGAATTGATTGATCCGCAACCTACCACGTTTCCATGTCAAGCCCTAACTGAACAAAACGAACTAATTTGAAGACAGTCGCAAAAGATAATAATAGCGTAATGCTTGAAATCTTCAAGCAAGTTAGAGCATAGAGTGTACAGACGCCCAAATAAAAGGTTCACCGTTCAGGTGCCCGCGGATAGTGTCGTATCCATGTAGGGTGGTATATTTTCAAACGATATGTACAACATGCCGTCCTATTTGCGCCATGTCTGGTAATGACTTTGTTTTGGTGCAAAATAATCCCGACACTGTTAGAAATGTTAGGAGATATCTTAAACTGACCAGTAAGAAGTAGAAATATAATTCCTATAGAACACGAATGGGATGCCATAGAAAGATAACTTAAAATTATTTTTCCCCCTCGCCGGGCTGAGAGAGAGTATCGTCCAAATCTGGAATGATTTAAACCAAAACAACTTAAAACCTTATAGAGAGTATGTCACATCGGTGTCAAACTGTAATACGCAGTAGAGATGGAAATTAAAAAAAAACATAAAATTATACAATTTTGTTAAACATTAAAAACAAAATCATTTGCTATAATAAATAAACTATCTCAAAACTTTAACAGTGGTACGTTAATTTTGCCGAAAAATTAAAAAAAGAAAAATGTGGTCAAAAGTAAATCACATAAGAACAGGCCATTCAAAATGCAACTCTCAAATGGAGTGCGATTTCTAATCAGAATTATGACTTTGAAAACGAACCAGAGATTGTCAATTAACAAAGTTTAAACGGGGGTTTGTAAACATTCATAATTTAACGGCTTACGAATCTGAAGGACATCTGAAGTTCAGCAATATTTTGTATTCTCCATAGAGTATTCTCGCCGATTTTTTGTTTTTCCATTATTTTGTTATACTATTTCTTTAACCTACTATTTTTTTTGTCGTGACTGACACTTGGACCGGTTTATTATATGTCGTCATACAGTTATATTTTATGTTCTTATTCACCTTCTATAATGTTTACACACTTAATTAATTTTATTACATGTGAATACTAAGGTGGGTAAGGGTGACATGTTTAGATTTCAGTGGTTTCCCTAAACCTTGAAGCAAAGGCTTTGCCAAGACGAACCAATCCACAATTGCACACGGTTTCGTCGCCACACTATAGAAGTTTTTATACTGATCTTCTGGGGCACCATACATAACACTTACATCACAATATAACATTTAAAATTTACCATAAGAATAAATAAATAATTTTACTTCAAGCAACAAAAATGTTTCAAACTTCAGAATGGAAATTTTCTCTGGTCCAAATTGGCGATTCAAGTTTCTGATGTCGACCGTGGTCGTACAGACCTCAGCAATGTGTTAGCGATTGTTGTTGGAATAGAGTTTTCAGACTTTTTTTAAATCAGTAAACAAAAATAACACATTGAAACAACTTTTCATCCGCAATCAGTCCGTATTTTGTAAAGAAAAGTCACTTTCCAAAGATGAAGTTTCGACTAAAGAAATGTTGCTAAGAGAATTAAGTAACTACTGCTAGTTCAGAAAGTGAAGGGGAGGATTCACGTTATAACTGCAAAAGAAAGTGTTCCACTTCTAAATGCAGCTGGCTAGCAAAGGGATTTTGTTCCATTCCAAGTGTTATGGTAGTTTAAGTAAATAACATTTGACATTTGATGGATATTTCAAACGACTTAGAAAGTGTTGACATTCACCGGTGTATTTCGACAGTCACCGGATTTGGATGTTTCACACTAGCACATATATGAAAAAACTCGCTGATTAATAAAAGAGAAAATGAAAAGGTTCAATTTTGAATACTAATTAAGTATCATAGATTATTCGTTACTGCTCGTTTACCTGAGATTGTACATAAAACGAATTCTGGATCACTCATTATTTCTGAACACTTGATGGACGCTGTAAGTTGATTATCTTTTGAAAACCCAAATGTGGCTATATTGCCATTTTGTAAATTTCAGAATTTCCAGCCGGAATATCAAAAATAACGCTATTATTCGCTATCACTGGACGACTCGCTCGCATGGTAAAACAATTGTCTAATCACCTAGGGGTGTATCTTCACTATTTCTAAAATTTCTACGTGGCTTCTTGAAGGAAAATTCTATCTTGAGGTACATGCTCCTAGAACCTTTGCCCTGTGACACCGCTAATACCTTAGGTCACTCCAAGAAAGCTGCTCGTTATCTCATCACAATCTAATATTAATCCAGACTTGTGTGGTGATATTGGACGTACCTTTCTGAAGAAGCTGTCATCGATACACAACAAGTTTGTGGTTGTCATGCATGTACGGAAGTCGAAACGTTATTTAACTTACGGTTTAACGCTTTTAAGTCACCAAATAATCATTCGGGTACCGTTTGTAAACTCATAGACCTTTGCAGTGTTCGAACCCTGGGTTTATTTATCTTTAATTAGACGTTAAATTTGTGCATGATACATTCAGTACAGGCCGTTAAATTTGGACTAAATCATAATGGTTAAATATTAGTAAATTTGACGAACTTCTACGTATATCGAGGGTCGCTACGTGAAATTCAGTTTGCGTCAGACGTCGAGATATATTTGTGGGGTCCAATACTAAATTTGAAAATTCATATGATCAGAAATGTTATTATTGTCTTGCTGTATATTACATGGCACGCGTCCGAACCTCTAGTCAGTCTAGTCTCTCTTCAACGATTTGTGTTTTACTTTCCTTAAGATCTATGATATTTCACCAAGTCTTTCTAGGTGGCGCCCACTGTCGTGTTAACAACTTCCACCAACGTTATTCGATACATTCCTGCGGCCCACTCTACGACAACGAACTAAGGGTAGGTTTCTAAGCGACTTCTTAAGTATTACATATTTATTTTTGTTTATATCTGAATATCGACACAACAAACTTGTAACAAAATAGACGAAAGAAGCATAGACGAAAGGTGGGTACATGTTAAGAATATAATAAGCGCGGCAGAGAAAATATGCCTAAACGCACCGAGGAAAAACAATTGAAAACAAAACATAATGATGGCCAGAGGAGATTAAGATATAAATTTATGAAAGAAAAATTCATAGAGATACCTAACAGATAGACAGAAAAAAATACAACAGATATAAACAAGAACGAGGCAAGATTAAACCATAAATGATCAAAATTGCAAACGAAGAGCAATATGGGAAGAAAATGGTAAGGGATTCAAAGAGAAACTAAAAATTATTGTTTAGAATACTGTTAACTTTAAGAACAGGAAAGCCACGAATGAGACAAAAGAGTAATAAAAGACAAATACAGAAAAACTATAACCAAACCAACAAAAATTATGAAATATAGAAAGAACATTTTGAAGAATTGCTTAATGATGATTGAAAGGAAAACAAAATTGCTATTTTTGGATTTATAGAAGACATTTTGACTCATTTTCTAGAAAAAAACTATTGGGCGTCAATTTTCGGCGGCGATATGGAAACTGTTTGAAAGCGGCACACTTTTAGCATTAGTACTGTAGTAGTTCTAAAGATGCCACTACTAGTAGTACTCCGAGTAGTATTCAGATGGCTTTTATAAAAATTTACTAGTTTCTTATATTATAACACAGCACAATAAATGCAACAAGTGAACAGCATATAGAATTGTAGAAACAATATAACAAATTGTTTGAAGGCGCTACCTGTTGTCAATACTTGGTACACTAAATATTTTAAAGAAAACGTTGCCAATACTTCCTAATGCATTGTGCTGCAAAAGAAGCATGGAAACTCAAAATGATGTAAGTAAGTGATAGCGGTGTCGCCATTTCATTACAGATTTCATGGACAGTTGCTTGAACTTAGATATAATTCGGCTGTTAACTCCTCAATATTGGGGGAAAAGCTAAGCGCATTTATAATGCACTATATCATTGATTATATGACTATATCGAATTTCTGTCAAACAAATAAAACAGTAGCTAGTTATAATTGCAGAATTCTAAATTTCTATAAGTTATTTCAATTTGATAAAATGATATAGTGGAATAATCGCAATTACAAAGAACAATAAGATATTGAAAGAATTCAAAACGAATATAAGATTAAGACATACTGGCTTGTAATTGGAAAGAATGGAAGAAGTTTATATACGAATAGAATATAAATGTACAATCTGGCACAGAATAACACTTATGATAACGATTAGCTGAAGAAACGACGGTAATGTTTTAATTTTTGTATTTTTAGTTTTTGCAAATTAATGACTTCGATATCCTATGAGATTGTAAATTTCGTAAAACAAGATTATGCATTGTTGTGAAGGAAGGTGCAACTTTGGTTGCCTATAATTGTATCGCGTTTAAAAAAGGAAGCTTTATTATAAATTGCAGCTTTATAATATACACCATTGAATGTATGGCAAATTAGCAAATTAAATTGTTTCTTTTTTGCAACGAAAAATATAAAAAAACAACAAATATTGTATCCGATTTAAGCATACTGATAACAAAAAATACGATCCAAAAATACTTTTTCCTACGATCGTGCAAAAAGTGACTACTTTTTGTGGCAATTACTGTGCCAAAAGTTTAACTTTTTTGCATTAGTGCAAAAAGCAATGTATCAGTGCAAAAAGTAAATTATTTTTTGCACTAGTGTAACTAGTTATATTTTATTTTATTTTTTCGATCGTACAACTATTTTGCACTCCTTACCTATGAAACAATCAAGAACGCACGTAAAACAGGCACCGAAACGCTGTTATCCCAAACGTGTTTCAAAACTAAAAAAAACACTACATTAGAAACTTTCCACGAAAAATTTGTTGATTTACTTACATTGTTCGTTATCTAGAATGCAATTTACGCACATTTTAATTGTTATAAATGTTGTAAAACAATGCAAATCTTCAAATAACAGTTTGACTATTAAATAGGTTACATAGATGTTAGATGACAAACGTATATATTAGGTGCATATGCGTATGGCTACAGCTTACTAATTAAATTTTGTGATTTACATATCACAATAATAGAGATTTGAAAACGCAATTATAGAAAAAAAATCGTGCAAAAAATAGAATACGCAACTTGTGCGTAAACATTCGGGCAAACAGGCACCCATCTGAGTAGATCAGTCGTAGTGCATTGTCAGTTGCCTATACAAACTCGTTTTTCTTGTGAATCTGTACATCACCAATTACATTAATGAAATTAATCGAAATTTTACATTGATAAAAACACCTATTGCACGATGTTTTAAAGGTCGTCTGAAAACACCGGCAAAATAAATTTTTGTAATGTAAGCTGTGGGTGTTACGAAATTGTTTTCGTTATTTTTCTGTTTCAATAACACCTACTTATTTTGCTGATATATTTTGCAAAAATTATTATTTATTACGAAATTACGTAAATAAACAACAATATAATTCGTTGAAATTTTATTTTTGTTTGAATAAATGGAAGAAAGGGGGTCAAAAATACCAGTTTTTTAGTTTAATTTGCATTTTAAGCGCGCATTGCCAGCTTGCGGTGGGCCCTGGAGGTCCACTAGGAAGGATATACACGTGTAGCGCGGTCCTCGACCCAGCGACCCACAAGAGATGTTACAAACGCATTCTGATATACGGAAAGTGCAGTGAATACGCAATAAATGTCTAGGTAGGGCAACTCGCAATCATAATTTCATTGTCTACAATTTCCGTAGCTTTAAGCGCGAAACCACCTGCACACAAATGACGAGCTTTTAAGAGCACTTAAAATTTTATGTTTATGTAAATACAATTTAAAAAAATATAAGAAGAACTTTACATACATATACCGACCGCATGGTTAATTTTGATACGCGTGTATAGTATCCACGGTGTCAATAAACACATTGGTAACAAACACTTAAAAAAACGATATGAATAAAATGCATTGACCTCAGGATTGCATGGCAATCGTAACCAAAATAAATGGAGCCACAAGTAAGCTTAAGTTATGGGCCACTGTCGGGATTTCGAAATCAAGTTCATAGACCTTTACAATAAATTAAATCTGTGCTTCTTTCCTATATTGATGTATATTTTACTTAAACACATTTCGTTCTTAATATTTGATTAGTTTGATAATAAAATACTGTGCGCTTTATATTGGAATTCACTTTCATTCTCTTCTGAAGGATTGATAGAATTTAAAAGTCCTGTAACTGTTTTACTGAGAGATGAAAGTGTTATTCGTACGGCGTGACCTCCGACATGTACCTTTAATAAAACCACAGTCAAATACATAAAACTCATCATTTTGTAGAATGTTGGGTTCGTTGTGGTGTAAGACGTACCTATATTGGCCTCAGTTTTTATGGCTTTACGAATTCCATAATAAAAACCTTAAGAAAGAACGTTGAAATGAATTAAACTTATATCATTCGAAAGACATTGTGTCATAGATACAGCAATGTACACAAAAAAAGTATATCTGTCAGATATAATAAAGTAATTATACATACACACGTAATGCTTCCTTGCGAGTAGCGGGTAGATACTTTCTGTGTTAGTGATCCAGACAGATCCAGTATTTACTTCAAGGAAGCGAGCCTGCTACGCGAGCCTTGATTTCTATTCACCTCCTAATACTGAGCGAAATCATGTCCCAACCTTAAATCCTTACTACCTGCACATATCCTTAATCACTCCCTGTGAAATTCTTGAAACCTGGAATTTAAGGCCCCCACACATCGAGAGGCCGAACTAATCACGCCAAACTGAAATAGTTTTGCCAGTTCTGCCAAGCTCCGCTAAAGAAAGACATTAAATTGACGAAACGGAGTTATTATGTAACGCCGCGATAGTTTTAATTTTAAGAAAAAACCTAGAAAACAATGTTGTGGGCTAAATATTGAAGAAGAGAGAACCGCTCGCATGTCAATCTTCTCGAAGAAGTAAGACTGTATAAAAAAATGTAGTAGATGCTTTTGTCGTATGTTCTAGTCGGAGGCGAGGCTTTTTTTCCCTTCTTACACCGGAATTAATGAAACTCTTTAATCAAATCCAATTGTCCTCAATGTAGAAAGACTTTCATGGGCTAGATGTCTCATTGAAAATGTATTCGTAATAATGGTAAACCGCTTTAGAGTGTTGGAAAATAAAATACAAGTTGACCTTGAAAACATTGTATTTGCTTAAACCCACATACGTATAGCCCACGAGAATTATGGGACAAAGAAGATATTAAAACCGTAAAATAACAGAAGGTTTTCAAACTGGAGAAGGTAATCATTTACAGTTCCTCCGGCGTGGAAATTTAAACCGATCTTCGTAAATTATTTTAATACTGTTGGTCAAGTTCCATAACAACATAATTTTGTACAATATAATGTTGAGTTATTATCATCCTATCATTCTTCTTGATCCTTGAAGAATAGTGTAGTTCCTTGTAGTACCACACTTTGGACACTTTCGAGGCCATTACTTTATTGAACAATTTTCTAAGCGAACTGTACAAATAATTTATTTTCTTCATAACTGTATAACAATTAGCTGTTGGGTCAACTGACTGTATTTTGGTTAGTAACAAATCCTAGCATTCACTGTGTTTTCCCTTTATAGTTCTTCGACGACTAAAGCGAACAGATAATAAGCCTCCTTAATTCCAGCCAGTTCAGTCAGGCGAAACTAATTGAATTTCTTCCGTCGCTCCGACCGAGGATTTATTTTATCGGTGGTAACGTATAGCTCTGAAACGTGGACAATTATTATATAATATATTATTACAAATAAATTCCGTATCAATCAAAGAGCGATAGGAAGAAGAACGCTAAATGTAACCTTGTAAGTAAATGTACGAAAGTAGCCGATGTAGTGGAAAGAACAGCGCACTTAAAGTAGAACTGAGCTGGACACGCAGTAAGAAAGGAAGATGAATGATGTAACAAGATTATAAGATAGAGATTATGGAGTCAAAGTCGATGTAGAGGTAGACCCATGATGAGGTCGTCGGATGATCTTAAAAGAGGGGCTATATGGGTTCTATTGATAAAGAGAGGTGCAAGACAGAAAACAATTGAGAAATATGGTGGAAGCGGTTGAAGAAAAAAAAAAGAATCCTATTTTTAAGAGTAAGTAGTAGTAAAACCTTTTTGATCTGTTTAGTTGCTTGATCAGGTTTTCTTATCTGTATCATATTTAGCGAAATGTCAGCGAGACAACACATTTTCGTCCTTCAAGTTCACTGAATAATGTTGGATGTCATGTCACACTCATTTTTGAATAAATGAATGAAGTCGGAGAAACTTCTAGGAAATGCTTTTATTATGAATAAGTGACTAGGTGTGATTTAGATTATTTATTGTTCAGGAAGCTAGTAGTTTTTGTCTATAAGGTCTAGTATCAGGTCAACCTTATGGTATTTAAGTTTTTCTTAGTATTTTAAAAAAGTGTTTAGTCTTTTTATATGTTCAAGTGAATTGTAGATCTTATCGTAGAATAATACAGTAGCAGTCTTGGTGTGATCCTATTGATGTTTATCTATTTCATGATTCTTTAACGTTTTGATAAGGATGATCCAGGTGATTAGTCTGATATTATAAAATATATGTATGATTACACTCTAATTCGGAAGATTAGTCTGGTGTAAATATAATTAGGAAAAGTAAATATGTTTGACTGGCAAAATATATTCGAATAAATATTTCCAATGATCTGTAAGTTTAAGAATCAGATAGTTTATTACCTTCTGCAGATAAAACATGATACACTATTTTACACCCCACAAATAAAAGCACAATAAAACATTGGAGGAGTCTGCTTAAAAAAAAAGCAGATACTGTTATTTTAAGACTTTAGTACTATTTAGACGGATTAAAAAGATGGGGGAGGGAAAGAGCGTCTACTCAACATATTTAACCATCCAGCAGAAAGCAGGTATGGTGACACTCGAGGACGTCATCTCAGCCCAAAAACAAATCAAATACACAAATCTTGTACTTTCTAAACGACGATCATGTACAACAACACAGAAGTTGGACTTGCTCAATACCAGGAGGCATCACATAGATTTTAGGGTGTCGTTGTAAACATATGGAAACACCATTCACCTTACTTATGGTTTCCGTAACATTCTTTCTATATTTGGGTTAATGTCCAAATCAAATGAGAGCGAAGATTCCTAGTAACATTTGTAAACTATCGACTCTTTCTATCACGAGATTAAATGGAACAAAATAACACAACAGAGTAGAATTCACAATTACAGAATGATTAGAAGCCTCACAATCAAATTAGCCAAATCCATCTTTATGGGTCATCACTAGAAAATGCATAGAGCGGCTGAGAATCATCACCATATAAATAAAAATTGTTGTGTATAGAAGAAAATAAATTACGAGTATAATTTGGTACCAATAAGTTTTCTCTATATTTGCAAAATGGTCCATTATTATACTAACAAGCTGTAACCGCCAAAACATATTTAAAATTTTAACTGAAACCATATTCTTAATTAAACATTTATCCTAAGCTTTACACGAATCTTTTCAAAAACCAAAGTACACTGAATACAACACTCATGCCAAAAAATGTTTACGCAAGTGATATTTTTCCTCCTAAACGTGATTAGATATTTTCAAAACTATAATCGCACATAAAGATTATTGCGATAGTCAATAGTCTTATCGAATTCATTAAAAGGCGCTTTCTCCTAAGTAGGTTATCAGCTACTACAGGTAAGCAGTCAAAACAACAGTCAATAGCAAATACTTTTTGTTATCCTCTAATCACACTAGTAATTGCTAACCGTTTTTAAATGTTTTATCGCACAGATATTAAATTATAAGCAAACATTGTCGGTGATTAATTAATATTTTATTTTAAACAACACTTAATTAAAAATAATTGTCATTAAGATAAAAGAAATAGTGTTATTTACATTTAACATTTTGCACTATAGACGAGCACTGGCCTGTTAAAAAGGAAACAAGAGATAAATCATAGAACTTCATGCAATTTTAAAGAGAATAGTCAAGTCATTTTTTCCCAGTAGGTAGCTACTCGTAGCTACATGATGCATAGCCATGATTCAATATATAACATTTCGCTTATCTCAAAATTCATTATAGGTTTCTACAAAAAATTAACGGGTGATTTTTTTTTTAATTTGAAGTAGTCTCCTTATTGGTCTTCAATCTCTTCTTGACTGGTTTGCCGCATGTTTCCAATCCTGTTTTCACGCCGCCATTCCCTTCACTTCTTCATAGTTGGCGGTGTCGGTGGCGCGGTTATCGTCTTGTTTTCTTTTCTTCCAGTTCTCCTTCGGTGATTGTCTTTAGGTCTCGTCTCTTCTTATTTAATTCCACAGCTTTCTCTTTTCATCGGCGCTTTCTAATACTTTGTCAGTGATTATTCTAACAAATTTTCATCATTCTTCTATAACACCATTACTCCAGTGCTTCAACCTTCCTTTTTTCTTGTAGACCTATGATCCACGACTCGTATCCGTATAGCCAGCGCAACAAAAGTGTGAATTAATATCTTCCTTATATGTCTAATGGTAGTAAAAGTAGACTTTTTTTGTTGTTAATCTCTCTTTTACTTCTCCCATATATTCTAATTATGCTACCTAGATATACATATTCGTTTACCTGGTCTAATTTTTCCCTATCAATTCTTATGTCAGTATTGATTCCTTGGGTTAATTTATATCATAAGTTTGGTCTTTTTTCTGTTAAATTTAATGTTGTATTAATTTTCATTAATTTCTTCACAGCATTTAGTGTCTTTTCTAGTTCTTCTTTACTATTTTGTGTACTATTTGTATTGATTCTTTTCCAGTTCTTCTTGCGAACCGTAGCGTTTTAATTTTATCTCTATGTCTTTTGATTTTCATCAATTGCTTTCTGAATATATAGAAGAGAGGATAAAACACATCCTTGTGTTAACGCCTTTTTTATATATACGATGTTGTGATTTCATTTTTTTTAAATTGAATTTTTAAAAAATCGTAATTTACCCAGGAAGCCAACAAAAATGCATTGTACTGTACAACAAATTTCGTTTCGTAATTTTTTAATTTTTTTTAATAAATCTATATGTAATACTTGATCGCTGTATCTCTAAAATTAATTATTTGACAAAAAAAATTCTTTAAACAAAACTGTATATTATATACTATCACAAATTCCTTAGGCTTTCGCCCCTGTTTGTGAACTAGTATCGTCTAGATTTGGGTCAAAAAGTCATCGTTGATTAGAATTTCTTCATAACATTTTGCTAATGCGAGTGATCAGCTCCTTCAAAAGTCTTTCCATCTCCGAGTTGGGTGTAGACTGATGGTTTCTACTTCGTAGCTTCTATTTATACTGGTTCAAAGGCAGCATCACGCCATTCAAATGCAAATTTTCGTAAAGTGGGTGATCTATTGGCGAGTCGGCGAGTTAACGGTATAAAGTGTTGTCTCGTTAGGTTGTCGACTCGTGTGGTAATCCATTGGCGTACCAAACAGTACACTTTTGATCGGCAGAGAGTCGCGTGGCGTGTTTGCCAGTCACAGTAAGATTGTTATTTAGGTATATTATTACAACAAAAACAATCAAAAAAAAAGAAGAAACACCACAAAGTGTGGGTCAAAAACTGACTACAAGAGAAACAACGCTTATCCCATGTAAATTTAATGGCAGAAGTTATTAGCGAACCAAACGATTATTGAAATGATGATTGACCGAGGAATTGCTTATGGGGCTGCTAGGTGCTCCATTGATGGTCTATACACACTATGGCGTACCAATGGTTTTGCTCGTCAATGGTTCACCCACTTAAGATGCCGTTTAGATGTTCTTGAGGATCGGATTCCAGATCGAATGCTGAAGCCTTGGAGTTTCTTCCTGTCTTTTGAAGTTTTCTGGATGATTATGTATTTCGCTGAATCTATATTATGAACAATGTAAGTGAGGTTTTTTTGGGCGATAATGCATATTGAGAAATCAAAGCCCGAGAGCCGAGGTTTTCTAAGTGTTCGAGACCAGAAAAAGTTACAGTTAGTAAGAGAGAGTTTGAGGTATATCAATAAATGAAAACAATGTTGGAGATATTACCGAGTTTTATTGGTTTGTTGTTTGAAACTGGTCCTGAAATGTCTTTGTGCAAAAATACAGCGATATTGAGAGAATGTGGAGAGATTTTGCTTTGTATTGTGACTGTAAGAGAGACCTGGCTGAGACCAACATGCTAGACAATCTATATCCCTAGATTTAATTATACGGTGCGGTGGATTTGTATGTAAAAAGCAAATTAAACCTTTAATATGATATATAAATTTGGTGTAATTAATAGATACATAGAACTATTATGAATCTTTTTAGTGACAATAAGATAGCTGTTCGCGTTCATCTTTCAACTTTTGGATTTCATTGAAGAAGATTTCCCTAATTTACTATTACAGTTGATTGAAAGATTTGAAAAGAAGCGCAACGCTACCAAAAAATTTAATTTAACCCTGTTCTTTGTATTAGTTTTGCAACTGACCTATGCACACATTGTCACATAAATCCCAGTAAGTTCGAAACACAAACTCTAATTCAACTACGCGATATCAACGGCAGTCACGAAGGGACAATTTTTAGGTACATTTTATTCATATGCGTATCTTCCCAAATCAACGTTATTAGAAAATCATGAAATCTGTTTAGGAGATACTAACGTTAATTTATTAGAAAATTACTGTTACTCTGATTGGTATCTTAGAAGCTGATTGAAATATAAAGAACCTGTCACGTGACCTGCGCCGTGAACGAAAATGAAACGGACGAGTCTACTGTTCACATTAAGGGGGCAACAACGAAGTGTATTTCGTTTGTAGTGTTATTCAAATTATACCCTAGTTTAATAAATACATTTATAGTAAGGTATATTTTTATGATTTGCGTTGAAGAAGTGTTTCAAAATTTAATTTCGTTTTAACACTTCCTCGATCCAACCCTACTTTACGTTTAAACAATTTTACGGCGCTACTGAATTGAAGGTCAAATAAATCGTTCGCGCAGATTGATTCACGTGACAGGTTCTTTACATTTCAATCGTCCTCTACCAATACTAAAAAGATCAAATTTAGTATAAATCATCCGCAACTCTTCAAGAGTCACGGCAATATCTTCTTTGATTGATCATATCATCTGTACTCATGAATACTCTGTTATCAGACATGATATTACAAATTTCTATGAGCTTATTGATCATTGTTTGTTTTATGTAGAAGCAGGTGTATCCACTCGAAGATATTTGGCCCAACCGAAAGCTATTGTAATCTATCTAATGTTGATAGACATATGATTCAACATGAATCAAATGAGGCATATATAGATAAAAAAATAGATTTCTGTAATCATCATATAATAATTTTCGACTTTCACGCGAGCATTGTAACCTTTACTCCTGATTCAAAATATTCTCCATAGGTTACACAAAATATACAATTTAGCGTTTCTTTAATGATGAAGTCCTTATCGACGCCTGGTTTCAAAATCTTCTTCTTCTAGTGCACTCATTGACTGAAGTTTGCAATTACTTCTTCTTTATGTGTGTTTCTGTCTTTTGACAGTCGGAATAGTTGTTGCGCTGACATAACTGATCAAGTACGCAGGTTTTTCAACTATATTGCTCTTCTTTGTTTGATTGTAGACATTTAAATGAAAACTAGGGTGTAGGAGGAATGATTCGCCACCTTCAGAAGATTGAAAATCTTAGATATTTATTTTATGAAAGATACAACATTAAATTTTTGATTGAAATCTAACAACGAAAAGTAGTACCTACCTGTTCGTAATTATTTACGAAAGTGGACCATTTTGATTCAAACATAGTGGAAATCTTGGAGACATCTATTGATATAGAAAGTGATAACGTGTATGTAGGTATGTCCAAACAAAAAATGTTAGAATCTGAATTTTTTATGAAAAAAAAAATGAAGATAACCAACGTTCAAGGCAAATACGTTGATGGCATTGAAATATGAAGTTATTACATAAAATTACTTTGTTTACAAGTGCGTACAGATTCTGACCTACAATTTCGTAGTAATTTTTATCTTACCAATTTGTAAACAATATTAGGAAATGCATATTTTTTTACTTATTTATCAACACACGTGTCGAGATTTGTGGTCTGTTTTATCTTTAACATAATAATTACGATTTTTTTGTAATTTCGAACTTACAATCAATCATAACCCTGAATTGAAAAATATTTTGTATGAAAAACATTGAAACGAAGATATTAAGTAAGTAGTCGATAAGAAATGACATTAAAAATTATTTAAACATACCTTATGAATCCTTATGTAATATGAAATATAAAAACAATGTCACGTCCGGCCATCGGTTCATCCGGGATATTAAAGTCATTAAACAAATTACTGAAGGTTTTAGATGCTTTTGATAATCAAAATATAAATAGTAATTGTAAATTATTCGAGTCTAAAGATATTCGTTGATTGGAATTTCTTTCTAACGTGGCAAGTTTCTTCAGAGGTCCTTCCACTTCCGATGTTGGATGTGGACTGATGACTTGGCAGATTGTACTGGTGTGAAAGGAATAGGTCATTCGTGTGTTTTTGAGGATCGGATTCAGGTCTCATTGAACCTCTGGTATGGTCACTTCCGAACTGTTGGTCACCGTCGGTTTTGGTTTCTTATCGTCAGGAGTTCTTCCTTTCTGTTGAAGTTTTCTGAATGTTTATGAATCTCGATGGTATATCTAACCAATCTCTTGGAAAGCATCCTGTAATCCTCATTACTAAGCGCATGTTCGGCTACCTCTAACTTGTAGGTGCGTCCCAGACGGCCAACATTCCGACAATACATCAAAGAGAGGGCACTCAAAAGAGGGTTGGCAGTCAAACTTTAGTTCTTTTGGAATGGTGCGTGAATGAAGAGGTCACCAAGTATCGTACGGTGGTTGCTGTCATTGAAAGCGATATTTTACAGTTCATTTGTAATATTACATTAAATCATCAAGTTTTTGATGTGTACTTTACTATAAATATAAGATTGGAAGAGCAGTTTGTGAAATCAACAATTTTAAGTGAAACGCAGTTAGGAGATTGTTTGTGTTGAGATAGGGGCTTGAAAACTACCCGTTTTAGCCGATCTCTTTATACTTTTAATTATTTTAATAAATAGCTGACACTTAAAAACCATTTAATATTGGTTATTGACAAATAACTTTTTTTTAAAAAAACTCCGGCAACTCAAAAAAATAGAGTAACAAAACTAAATAATATGCTACTCATAAAACAGTTCTCCCATCAATTTTCTTAAAATTACAAAGAAATTCAAAGAAAAATTCTCATATTTAACATAACAATCACTACTTATATAATAAATGAGATCACTGTACGTAACGTGTGGGTTTCCTACATACTCTACCACTTTTTGTTACAACCCTCTCTAATTCGGATATCTTGTCGATCTCATTTCCATCTTCAGTCTCCTTGTTGAGTACCAGATTGGAAGAGGGAATAACTTTCTTAGCTTGAGAAATTTCCAGTAGGAGTATGCGTTGCAACGAGCGTAACAATAATCGTCTTTAGAAGCATCCGTAAACACGTGAACTTCTTGTTCCACTGACTTGAAAGTGCAGTGGGATATATACTACTTTAAGGACATGAATTTCTTGCATCCACTTCGAGAAACGAGTTTGACATTCTTGACTCATCCCATCCACATTTCAATGCCTATGCTTCCTCGATTAGCAGTTTAGGTATGAGCAAAGCAGGGCATAATAGGCCTATAGGATCGAATATTTGAGCTGTCACAGATAATATGAAACGTTTTGTTATTTTTTCTGGCATTTCCATATCATTGAATGTACATGACAGCGTATCGTCCTTACGATTCCATTTAAGACCAAGGAGAGTCACATCCAGTCTACAGGGATTTTCGTCACAAAAAATGTCATTACCATCAATAAAATTTTTGAAATATATTATCCTTTTTTTTGCACGTTTATCATCATAAAGGCTTTTCTGATGCCTTTTAAGTGATGCCAATTTTTTCTTCGCGAAATCGTAACGGAAGGGAAGAAATGAGCTTCATCAGATTCGAACCCTTATAAAAAGAATCGTTAAGTGAGGGGTAGTGAGACCCCTTAGCAGACGCGTCGAATACGAGACGGACAGGACTACTTGAACCTTCCTTAAAGACGGGCCTATGTAAATAGTGTTCTTCACTGATGCCGTTATCCATCCGTGTAATCAGTTGTTCTGCTTCCCAACTCTTAAAAACATTGTTGTAGTCACCACAACGCTTTTGACTTTGAAGTTTTCTAGTTGTGGAACGTAATCGTTTTTTAGAAACAGTCTGATTAGTTGGGAAGTAACTATGACCTGTTCTTCATGAAACTGCTACGACGTATCATCCAGTCTCGTCACGTGTAATTGTTTTACTAAACTGTGTCAGTGCTTCCTCCTCTATGTCGTGTGCTGACTTGGTCTGGATGGGATCACTGATACCGAGAGACTCCAACTTCCACAGCTGAGAGATGTCATGTTCAACTGCATTACTTAATGACGAAAAGTAAACCATTGACAGGCTTTCCCTAATACTTCCGCCAACAGTCCAACCTAGTGTGGTTTCCACTGCTACTAGTCCACAAGGTAACTTGATCATTTTTCGGGTAAACAGCTGTCCCCAAAAGTCACTTCCAACCAAAATATCAACGCGGTTTGAACCAATGCCGATATCGGAGTGATGAATATCGTGCTCAGCGAGCTCTTTAATGAGAATCCCAAGTTGAATTTTTGGAGTGTCTGCACAAATCTGACTGTTCTCCAAACTTTCAGCTTTGTGGACCGTCTACTTAGACTAGAAAAATAAGATACTCTTTGTGACATCTTGGACTCATGTGTGTTCCTCCAAAAAGCACGCTTTGAATGTTGAATTGTCCTATAGATTTTAGCAGTCGCAATAACACTAGAAGTAATCCAGCTTCTCTGGCTACCAATGTTCAAGGCTAACTTTTCTCCCATCCTGGCCTTCCAGATCCACAACGAGTGTATTCAGAAGAATTTCGAAGCTGCATTAAAGACTCGCTGATTGTGCAAAAGTAACCCCTTCCGGTTTAGCGTCATTCCGAAGTACGTTTTCTTATTTAGTACTGCCAGGGCACAAAATAGGGTAGTGCTTTCTTCCGCAAAGAATGCACTTAACGGGAATCTTGCATTTCTTTGTCTGGTGTTTCCTAGCTAAGCATGTAAAGCATACTCCTTTCTGTTCAATTATCTTCTTCAGTTCCTCCAACCTCATTGACTGCGCAGTGATACAGTAGTCGGAGGGGTGCTTTTTGTCGCAAAAAAACACATTCATTCTTTTCGGATATACGAGCAGTAGAAAGCAGCTCCGCCGTGGTAGACACATGCTACTCATAAAACAGTTCCGCAACAGTTTGGGTTACTCTGAGAAATGAAAATTTGACTAAAAACAAGATAACTAATAACTTTTTGAAGACTTTGTAGTTGCAACGACTACCAAGCAACCACAAAAATGATATAATTCGCTAGTGTAGATGACCTCAGTCGGTTGAGTGTATTGGCAAATGGGATCTTCAAAGGAAATCGAGTTGCATCATTAAAAAAATATAACCCATTTTCAAAATTTTAAAAAGGAATGAAATTTCGGTCGTTTTAAAAGCAGAGAACAAGAAACTCTTTTAGTATCACACTAATTACGGACGTTGTCAACACCCATGCAATTTCAAATCACAGAAAAACTTAAAAATTCATCCTTGACATCGGCAAATGATGGATGTCAAAATTTCAACCTCTTGATATTTTTGGATAACGTTTTTTAATTGATACGGCATCAGCACACGTATCTTATTACGTTCTAATGACAATCCACAATTTGTTACTGCAAATGGCTTGAAATATTTCTACATCCGGTAAAAAAACCCTTAACTTAGACTTAAATTTGAAAAGAAAATTTATTTGAGATTTCATTGTTGCTAATTTTTCAAAGCCGATAATCGGCGCTGACGCGGTAACTGGGGCCTCCAGGGCCCTGGTGCAAAATTTGATAAAGTTTCTATTATTCAAATAATAATAATAATACATATGTTAAAATTAATATAGAAGTAAAAACAAAATTAATTATGAAAACTTTGTCTACAGGTATGTTTTAGTATGAAAAGTATGAAAAATTGTAAATCTAAACAATATTACCTACATGTGAAATTATCTTATTGACGTTACAATTTTATCTACTCGCATTAAATGATAATTTGCAACTGATCCAAACAAATGCATGACTCGGTTTTATAGTTCAAACGTTCAGCATACGGAGTCCTAAAACACCGCCATCATTCTTACTCATTCTAGTAACTCCAGTGGCGTAACAATACTAACGAAAAATTATCCAGCAAGTGCATTCTGATTATCTTTTAAACTTTTGCATTTTTCCAAATGTGGCAAAAACGCTTGGCGAAACAAAATCAGTAATAAATTTCTACTACAAACCGACTTCATATTGCATAAAGGTTTACAAATTTCGTAAAGCTTGTGGTGATTTATAAATTGACTTCTCAGTTTATTGATGGGTATGTCTAGAGATGCATAATAGATTTCTTCCGGTTCGCCTGAACGCTCATCATTTCCTAACTCGTCAAAATGTTTAGGTTTCTCACTAGTCCTCTTCAAAATAAACTGTGGTCGAATGTTCCAGTTCTACAACTGCATGCTTGATTAGTTCGTATAGCTTTCCTGCAGAGCTCCCTCCGTTAATTTTATCATTGAAGACGCTTGGTGTATGTCTTGCTTGCTTGACTGTAAATATTTCGAAACAGTATCAGTGGTTTGCAATATTTTTAATTCTAAGATAACAGAAACACTGTTTCGAATTTTTCTAAAAACCGTTTTATTATCTACTTTTGCTTTATCAAGCTCGTTGGAGTTTTATTTATTTATTATTTCTGTCAATGCTTTCATTACATCTAAATATCTAAATCTGACAGCATTAATGGAATCAAATCTTGATGACTAACGCGTTGGACATAATCGTTTTAATGTGAGTTTGGATTATGGTATTTTTCTAATATTGCCTATCTTGAAATACTGTTTCCAAAAAATGTTTAAATTCTATAACTTAAAATTCCAGAAATAATTCTTTTATTTCAATTGAAATTGGAAGATTATTTTATTCTCTTTTTATTAAAACATTTCTAATAATTGTACTTAATTTTTTCTAAGTCTTGAGTTGAATCCACCTATTTTTTTGTCCGCCCGTCAAACAATTTATTGGGTCACCAGCACTTGTTTTGAGGAAATTTCCTTTACTGACAAATTTAAAAGATTTACAATTTGTTATGATTTGGGTATTGTGAATTCAGCATTTCCGTTTCTCAAATTCCCCAATCTCATACGTTTGTCGAGAATGACGTAATTGATTCTTTATTAAGTTCTTTGGCCTTTGAAGATTTGTTAATTGTGTTTTCTGGAACATCTACCGACATTATTTCAAAACCGGTAAGTTTCCATAGTATACAAAGAATGAGCGTAATTGTAGACCGTGCCTTTTTTCTTCAATTTCATCGTACAATTCCTTGTTGCATTTTTAATTTTGTTATTTTGGGTTTTGTAGGGGTTTTTTCCTATGTTAATTCTTCTCGCGATCTGACTGAGAAGCTTCTTAACTCCGGATAATTTTGTAGGATGATAGTACTCATTGATTATAAAGTTACTGGTACTATCAAAATGTAAATCTCAAACGGGATGCGTATTTAAATTCTACTACTTTGAGCTTTGATTTAAAAAAAACGTGGCACAAAGTGATCGAACAAGAAACTCAAAATGAAGTTTTAGAGAACAAGGACATCAAACAACGACAATTCTTTAATTGTTGATATTTTAGACAATCATTGTACTAATCACATACAGAAAATTGATAGGAATCTAAAAAATTTAAACATTTCTGGAAATAATTTTACAGTCAACCTGTCACTCAAAATCATCTAAATTTAAATACTTCTTTTCTTAACACTTCCTTCATAAAAACTCGAAAAAGTCGCTTTCTCGTGCTTTTTTTTTCTATTGTAACATCGTGCGTCGAAAGAAGGCACGAAAACTGTGATGAATGCGTTTAATAAAATGATTTTTGTCGTTATTTAAAATAGTCTCCTCGAATTGTTATAAAGAAAAACGTATTAAGGAAATTTAAATTGAAGGTAAATGAACTGATGGTGTGGCACGAATATTGCTTACTTATAAATTATTCCATTATTTTGTCATACATTTTCTGAATGAAAACGTAATTACGCACGTACGCTCAACTAAACCATCTTCATCTGTAATACGAGAAGGTCAATCAATTACTCAAATGAAGGATAATGAATAGATATTTTTAAGAATATTGTGACGAAGAAGGGGCCGTTCGGATGATTCTTGACAAAGGTCCTTGTACTTGAATTGAGCGATATTAGGGGGACAACGCGAAGCGCAAAGAACGCATTAGATGATTCCCTAATCCCAGTTCATTGCTTGTGTTAGAACTAGGGTAAAGCTATTGCAGCTATAGCCGGGTTCGGCACGTGGCCGTAAGATACACGTGTGAGTTCATTGACCTCTCTCATTCAGAGGGGGTCCTTTATTGATCGATACTCCCGAATATTACTGTACTGGTTAAAAACTTAGAAAAAAGAGGAACAATTTGCTTGGGGTAAATTCGAAAGTAAACAAACAAAATGCGCAAAACCCGTATGAGCAGCATGTAATGAAACTTGTTGCTCTTTATTTAAAGAAAAAAAATTCGTGAGTTATTGGACGTGCAGATTGTGTTACACGCACAAGGTATTAAACAAATTTCCCAGTTTTTATAATTGAATTAATGCTTATAAGTAGGACATTGCAAAACTTGAAATGCAATTTATTTAGGGGGATGTAGAACGAGGTTCACCGGTTTTGTAGTGGCAATTAAAACCAGATTGGCCTAAAGAGAGTAGTGTTATGTAAGAAATGCAGAAACAGATCGTTGACCTGACATGCATTTTTTAACTGCGCGTTTACATCGAAAAATAAAGTACATAATTGAATCTTGAATATTTCGTGGATCTTTTTTCGCATTTAACTCAGCAGTGAAAGTATAGGTAGCTTTTCTAGATGCTTGTTTTATTATTAATATTATTGTTATTGTTGGTGTCGTTTAATTTTTTTTGTACGATCGAGTGAATATTCGGCCATGTGTCTCATTATTATAGAAGAACTGTTTGTTGTAATCAAATTAAAACAAATTATAATTATATTTAAGTTTATTACAACAAAACAGAAGTCTGAAAACTAATACTCTTTATAGTCAATTTTATTCAGTAGAGACGTTGAGAGTATAATGTAATCACACAATCCATCACAATGGCGTACTCATTCTTGAAAGTTTCACGATTCAAAAAAGACACGCCTTATGGTTATATCAGAATTTACAGTTTACAGAATGCATTTCCTTGTTGGTTTTCTTTTTATTTTAGCAACATCGTGGGATAAATATACAAAATATGGCAAGTGTTGTAAATGCGAATCCTTAACAATGTACAAGTACAATCACGATGACTTCAAGTTCAACATGATATAGTGAATTTTTACTAACGGGCCTTGATCCATTGAGGTTGTATGATCTTTGCAATAGTTGCAATATTTTCATGATTTTTTGAAGATTTCGAAAGACGTTCTTATCAAATAAAGCACAATAAATTGCATATCACTTACTGTTCAAAGCATTTTTGCTAATTGTTAGATAGTCCACCAAAGTCATACTAAAGCTGAACACGAAACTCCTTGTCAGCATCAGTCGTCTTTCGCCGTCAACCTCTCAATCAAGTACAGCACCAACAGCTTTATTTACTTCATCTTGTTGTAGGCTACAATTTCACAACTGTGGGCACAGTGTTTTTGAGTTTACCACAAAGAATTTTGTAGAATATTTTGTCATCAAATAAATAAACTCGCGGTTGGTGAAAAATAAGATTTCGATTTGGGATGGCTTTTTGCATTGTCTAGGTGTGCTTACATAGCTAGGTCGAACCATTTACAGTGATTTTTTGAAGTATTTGGGGTTGTCAAATCCAATTGACTAATGGTTCGAACGGAAACTATGTATACATGGAAAAAGCTTATTTAGTGGACACAATCGAGTGATCACGTTTCTAGGCAAATTTGATTTATTTTGTTTTACATAGATTTAACAAAATTCGGTTACCTATAAAATACAAAATTAAAATAATACAATTTCTAACTTCCAATCCAATAATACAATTATTTGACAGAATTAAATTAACTTTACCTTTCCCCCTCTACTTTTCAACACTTCCTTTATCCAATCTATTCCTATCATTCCCCTTTCTTCCATTTTCAATTCATCACACTCCTCCCTCATGTTTTTGAGATATTTCTAGCCATTTCCACACATTCTTTTCATGTTCCCACCATACTTGTTTTCATTTTCTCCATTTCACTTATAAAACCTTGTTTTATTATTTTATCCTTTAGATTTCTTCTATCCATTAAATATTTTGGTTATTGTAGCAAAGTACTTAAGAAGAAGGTTAAGGATAGTTGTATTATAATTTACATTGTACAAGTATCATGAGTGTGAGTTGTTGTTATACATTTATATAGTTTATATTCCAAAATTGTAACAAATATGTAAAATTACCGTTTTAAAATAAAATAAATTAAAATAATATTTATTTTTTTTTTAATTTAAAATATTTTTTTTATTTTATTATAAAATTTATTTTTTTATTATTTTTTTTTATATATATATATTAAATTATTTACACTTTAAGCAATCAATATTATGTTTTGTTAGGCCAACGGGCATTTATGCCTCCTACACAGGTCCTTTACTTTTATATTATTTTATTTTGTAAATGATAATTGGTAATAAATAGTAATAATTTCTTATATCCTTATCTTATCCATCCTAACTCTTTCGTTTTCTATATTTCTTCCTTCCTCTCTTACCCTGTCATACTTTCCTCTTTCATAATATAATTTTGCCTTATTACCCCAGGTTTATTCTTTTCTTCGTTATCTGTTTCCAGCACTCATATAAAATTGCATTTTCTTTTCTTCTTTCTATCCCTTTTTCGTACCTGATTGCCCACTTATCTACCTTTTCTAATTTACATTTTCTTCTACTATGTAGCGTAACGTTTATTTTTCTAGTACCAGTAGTACCTCACCTCAACTCTTTAAATTCATCACATTCATTCCACCACCATAAATCCGCTCCGTACATCATGACAGCTTTTTCCATATCATTCCCAAACATTTTATATCCTAACCCCCATACTTCCTCTACAATCCTATTTCCTCTCTACGCTAATTCCTTTATACGTCCATTGTCATACCTTATTCTGTATCCTATTTACACTCATCAACACTTTAAATCTCCTCTTCTCCCCACACCAAACTTCTTTTTTTCTTCTTTTTCTTCTTTTTGGAAAACCATAATTTTGGTTTATTCACATTTGCTATGTTTCTATTCCTGTAAATATCCCTTCGTTACTTTAATTACACATTTTATATTTCATATTAATTCTTAGCTAAAACTACTATATTTTATATTTTATACTTTTATATTACCAATCAACACTCCCTTTCTTTGATATTTTTCCATTTCCTTTTCCAAATCTCTAATATACATTGCAAATAGGATTTGCCTTAATAGACACCGCATAAGCCCTTTTATTGTCCAAAATTCTATTCACTTTAGTTCTATTTCTTGTTTCTTTGTATATTTCTCTGATTACTTCCACCAAATCTACGTGTATATATTTTTTCATTATCTTCTATAACATTTGTCCACATTGTAAAAAAGGCTGCTTTTTTGTCGGTAAACGTACCGTACATTTTCCTTTCTTTTTTGTTCTATTTCTTTGTTGACTATTTGTTCAGTATGTAATTATTTACAACTTCTTTCCTTTCACTTCTAAAACCAACCTGCCAATCAGATAGTATTTATTTTCCTCTATCTCCCTCTTCAGATGTTTTCTTAATTTTTCTGCATATATTTTATAAACTGCATTTGTTATGCTTATATCTCTATATTTTTTAATTAATTTCTTTTCTCCTCTTTTATACAATGTACTGTCAGTATTCTCCTTGAGTTCCATATGTGCCTTCCCCTTTTTCTTTTTAACTTTCTTATTGCTTCTTTATATACTTTCCGCCTCTTATTTATTTTCTTCATTGTTCACACTTTTATGTATTTGTCGTTCTGATTTTCCTTCTAGCAGTTACATACAATATTATAAACATTTCTTTGTATCTATATCTGATCTGCCACTTTTTTTTCTTTCTTTATTTAAAAATCCGTTTTACATTGTTCTCTATATTTTGTACTTTTCTACATCTGTTTTGCTTTTTTTTATCTTCTTCTCCCTTTTCCGTTTATTTTTCTTTCACTTTCATGTTATACTTAATTTCTATACTTAATTTTCTCTAGTTTTCTATCCATCTTCTTAAAAATATCTTTTTCAGTTCATCTTGTACTTCTTCTGATGTGTTTATTTGTTATTCTTCCATTTCCTTCTTATATCTTTTTATAGTTTGACCACAATTTTGTCCATTTCCATATTCCTCTTTTTTCCTCTTCTTCCTTGTTTTCTTCACGCTGATGTACGTCCAAAAGTTGGTGGTTTGATTCTTCTTCGCCCCCTACTCTTTCACTTATTCTCCTCTTCCTTCTATGTATGTACTTTCTCCTCTTCCTTTCTACATATTTCCATTCATTCGTCTTTTTGCCTTGCAGCTTTTTTAAACCTGCAATATTCCACAATAAAATGTTACTTTTTTTTAGATTTTCTACTATTTCTTTTCTCTCCGTTTTTTGTGTTTTCCCATCCCTTTACATAATTGCGGTGGTATACCGGATTCCATGAGACTCAACGGCTGGGTTCTCGTCGATGGTCATGACATCGCTAATGCCTTCGCCGACTATTTTGCCTCGGTCTTTTCAACCTCGTCTTGTTCTCGAGATGCCGATGAAGTACATCCATGCCATAATGCTAACTTGACTTTTAATTTATCTACTATGCATATCTCCATAAACGACGTATATGAAGCTATGCTTAAAACTAATCCACCAAAAGCCCAGGACCTGATGGCTTGCCTTCTCTGTTTACACGAAGATGCGCATTTGGACTTACTAGACCTCTGTGGCTCATATTTAACAGATCGTTGTCGGAAGGATTTTTCCCGAGTACCTGGAAAACCGCATTTATAAAGCCGCTATTCAAGACCGGTGTAAGGTCCGATATTCTTAATTATCGCCCAATATCGCTTCTGAGCATTTTCTCCAAAGTATTTGAATCCTTAATACTTGCTCAGCTTCGTCCTTCTTTAAGTCAGCTGATCGACGGCAGACAGCACGGTTTCATGAGTAATCGGTCCACCACTACCAACTTAGTGCTCTACCAAGACTTCATCTCTCAATCGATGGAGGCCGGATTAGAAGTCGACAGCATATACACCGATTTCGTCAAGGCCTTCGATAGAGTTGACCATGGTTTGTTATTGAAGAAACTCAGAAGTTTTGGGTTCGGTGGCAGTTTACTCAATTGGTTCGAATCGTATTTAGCTAGTCGTACCCAGCGTGTAAAAATCAGCAGCTATTTGTCGCGTGAAGTGTTTGTTACTTCCGGTGTGCCACAGGGGTCACACCTCGGGCCCCTTCTGTTTAATTTGTTTGTGAATGACTTAAGCATATGTTTTGTTAACTCTATGTTTTTAATGTACGCAGACGATCTCAAAATCTATAAATCTATCCGGGACATCAATGATCACAACCTGCTTCAAATTGATCTACATCGACTCTCAACGTGGTGTGCTGATAACGGTCTTCTTTTAAACCATAACAAGTGCTTCTTTATTACTTTTACGCGTTGCAATCGTTCTCCGCGGACATACACTCTACACGATCGGGAGTTATGTAAGAAGATAACTGTGAAAGACTTAGGCACAATTTTTAATACAAAACTAGATTGGACTGATCATGTCAATGAAGTAGTCTTGCGCGCGTATAGACAGCTTGGTTTCATCACGCGAAATACGCGAGACTTCCAAAACGTCAGGTCAATCAATATCCTGTATTGTTCGTTAGTACGGTCCATACTTGAGTACTGTTCAGTGGTGTGGTCACCTTCACAAGCAATGTTATGCGACGCTTTAGAGAAAGTCCAGAGAAGATACTTTCGATACATTGGCTTTCGAATGGGCATTCCAGCGGATCACGTGAATTTCACAGAGATGCAAAACCTTCTCTCGTTACCAAGCCTGTCTGCTCGACGAGAGACACTTGAATTATCATTTTTATTCAAAATTGTCCGCAATGAAATTGATTGCTGTGATCTGCTGGCACTGATAGGATTCGCGGTGCCTCCGAGAACCTTGAGAAATGCCAACACTTTCCACGTTGAACGCTGTAGAACAAATCAGAGAATGTCTGCCCCATTAGTGCGCGCCTGCTCCACTGCTAACTCTAAAGGTGATATTTTTATTTAAAGAAGTTGACCTGGCTGCATTCATGAGAAGAAGTTTTTTTTTTTAAATACTCTTATTGTATGTATGTATTGTATGTTTATTTTAATATTGATTCAATGTAGCAATGAGCTCAGTGCTCGTATATGAATATGAATATATCTCTCTTTATTTCCAATGTTTGTTTTATTTCTTCATTTGTCTTATTCTCATTCAATTTTATTTTCTGTATTCCCTTACAATTTTCTTACACAATGACTTTATTTCATTTTCTTCATACCTTCCACGTTCTTCCCTATCTAACTTTTTCGCTCCAGATTTTTTTCATTTACTGGCGACCTCATTGTTTTCTGTTTTTTCTGAAAATCTTGAAAAAGTTCGTCCTCATTCCTTCTTTTCTTTTGCGGACTTTCGACGTTATCTGTTTATTAATTAATCTTTGTCCCTAGTTGCTAATATTCCTTTGAACAAAGATTCAAAATATGCATACAATCTGGTTGATTTCCTAGGGTCATCGAATATTTAACTTTTAACTAACAGTTTTAATGACATCTGCGTTGATACTTCATCTGATCTTAAGATGATTGATCTATTCTTTTTCTGACGAATTTGACTTGGTTTGCAAATTTAAGCATTCCTTCTTTTTAGAAAAAAAATTACAAACTGGATTGTTTCATCCTTTCTGTGAGTCGTGATAAGAAACAAAACCCAATAAAACTTGAAATACCATATTATTATATACTCTCTAGAAGGACTACTAAATTAAAAAAATATTTGTTGAATGTCAGTATGCCAGGCTACTTTTTAAACCACAAATTATGATTTTCTTATTCCAATATTCAGTTAAATGCAAAATTAGTTGTTCCCGTTCTATCGGTGATAAATGTTTGTTTTTTTGATTTTCTTCATTTAGAGGCATATTATGTGTACGTCCATGTAACTCTTCAGGTGATTTTTATTTTACAATTTAGTATTCAAAATTTAAATTATTAGAATCAAAATTTAAGCTTCTTACGTCTGGCGTACCACACGCAGATAGAAAAAAACGTGGGGGTAAGAGAAAGAATAATTGGGAAAGACCTGCAAAAAGATGGCTTTTGGTTGGATAGTAAAGAAGTTAATGACATACAGCGGATATATGGGGATAGGGAATGGAAGAAGCTAGAAGGAATTCAAGAAAATCAATAAGTAACCAGTGAAAAGATATAGAAACACTTAAGTTTATAGTCGTAAAATTAGAGAAGTTAAGGATTCAGACAGAAGAAGAGCAATATGGTGTGAGGAGAAGATGGAAAACAAGAAAGAAAAAAGGTATTAAATGAATGTTACAAGGAAACAAAGAGGCAAAAAGAAAAATATGGAGAAGAGGAAAGGAGATATGATTAATATTATTGAACATATTATTAAATATTACAGTATCTTAGTGTAACATTAAATAAGAAACAAGATTTATCTGAAAAAAATATGTACAAAAATAGTTCCTTTTTTAATTCAGATGAAATACATTTAATTCACATCTGGAGAATATGGTCTTAGAAACTGCATCGTTCTATCATGTTTTTTTTCATAGTTGGTAAAAACACATCTATCAAAAATTTTCCGACAAATGTGCAAGCAGTTTAGCAGTTGATTCTTTTGTTATTGAAGCCAACCAATCGTTGGCTTAGAAAACGATCTGCTGTAAATTCGCTAGAAGTTGTACAATTACAATTAAACCCAGAGAATCCCTCAACATCTGTTTCTGTCCTTTTGGACTCTTCATAAGTGAGAAAACTCGAGTATAAGTTTGTAATTTTACAAGATGTGGCTGTCGATTTAGTCTAGTAAGTGCACTTACTTGTAAAGAGTAAACAATAAAATGTGAGTTGGCCTCAATTCAATATTTTTGTATAATTATATTGTATCGAGTAAATAATAGGACGTTAAAATTTTCGATCTGAAAACTCCCATTTTTGGAAGAAGTATTCACTAATAACCAATAATATAATTATATAAAAATCAGTAATTTTCAATTGTATTCTGTTATTACGTGTATTACAAAACAAATTCAATTTGTTTTTCTGTATTGGCACATCAACAAAATATATTCTTTATTAATAGATTCAAAGCAATCAACGATTGCATTACATTAACAACATTGCAAAGCCAAACAAACAAATTTATTTTAGATTTCAATTATGTTTATTATTTGAACTAATGACGTTTCAGAATTGATTAATTTTTTTTCCTTAACGTATTTTTATATGATCAATAACAAATAACTAGTTTTTCACTTTTGCTGTTCAATTTCGATTTCATTATCAGCTCGTTTCTCCTTTTTCTTTACGAGACTATGTGTTTTATGTGGAAGAGGATCACGATAGAAAATGGTGGAAGGAAACTGGGCAAGAATTTTGGACGAGAAAAGAATTAAAGCAAAGATCCCCGTTAAGCCCTAGTCTATTTTCGATTTATATTTGAGATTCACAGGGAGAATTGGAAAAAAAATCAGGTCGGAGGAGTAATAAGGAAGGAAAAAGTTATGGATGTCGGCGTACCCTGATGATATTTTGTCCATTAGCGATAAATGAAGAAGGGATGGGAAGACTGATTAAGATTCTAAAGAGATAAGTATTTGGAGAAAACAAAAATAAAAGAATTAAAAAAAAAGAAAAGGTAAGCGAAATGAATTGAAATATTGGTAGGGGGGAAAGCGATAGAGTAGACAAATATAAATATTTAGGGTATAATATTCAAGATGGAGTACATGTAAGAGAGATGAATAGTATTGTAAATATGGGGATAGGGAGAAGGACATTTGGGAAAGATTTAGAGAAAGAATATAGTTGAAACTAGTAAAACGTGTGAAGTTATATGGAACAGAAACTGGATGTTGGGGACTAGAGAAAGAGACACCGGGTTATATAGTGATAGAAAACTGAAATTAGAAAAAATACAGATAGAAACAAGAAAGAGACCGTTGAGATATGACAGAAAGAGATAATGAAATACTTTATGAATGCTGAGAAGCAGTGAAAACACAGAAGTAAAATACGGAAAAGAAAGAAAAAATATGTATTATGAAAAAGGTAATAAAGAGATAAATCCACACAAATTTAGAAAAAAGCAAGAATAAAAGAAGTAAAGAGTATAGAAAACTAATAACAGAAAGTGTTCCATAGTACATAACAGAGGAAAAAGATCTAAAATTAAAAAATGATAGCAAGATTTAGAACAGGAAACGAAGAAAAGGGGAATAAATACTGGATAACGCATAAAGGAAAGGTGTGCAGATTGATGGGGATGAATGAGAAGACAAAAAACACATAAAAAAAAGAGCCGAGAATTACGACTAGAATAAACGGAGTGGTGGATACTGTTAGAAGAGAAGGGAGAACAACTTCAATAGATAAAGAAAAGTATAGAAAGAAGGAAAGAGATTGCGGAAAAGAAAAGAAAATATTAAAGGTATAGTGTGGGTTAAGTATTTTTATTTTTAAAATTTGAACAAAGAAAGTAAATCTTTCGTAAGTGAAAGGCGATAAAGCCCCTATTTGTTAGAGCCAAAACTTCGGCAATAATAGTCAATAACGGCAGTTTCGTTTCTTCCTCTACTCCAGGAAGATCTATATATCTTTATGAAGAAAATAAAGTCATTTATTATAATATTATTTTTATAAACTTCATTTCTACTATTTTCAGTTTGTTTTTGTTTAATCGCGACACTTTCAATTATAGTATTAAACATAATTGTCTTGATTTTTAATTGTAGAAGATAACAGAAATACAACTCATTCAAAAGAAAATTTAATTTTTCACAAGTGAACGCGAAATAGTAGTACATTGCTAGCATTAGGTTAGAAAGCCAAAGAAAATGTAAATGGAGAAAGAAATAAAGAAAAGAACAGAGAAGTTCTGTAAATTACGTTACTAGAAGTGCCGCTTCTGTCAATTTTAGGTGTTTTTCCGTATTTGTATTCTTGGTTCCTTCTTTAATTCTTTTGCTCTTCATTTTGTCTATTTCTATTGTTCAATTTTCATTTCTTTTGTTAGAGAACATTGAAGTGGTTTCTACATCTCACCATTATATTTTCTTTCTCCTTCATGTATTATTACGCTTTCTTTACTTTTTATATTGTTGGTATGAGATGATATTTCATTTATTCTAGTTCCGCGCAATACTTTATTGTGTTCTCTTCTTAATTTCCAAGAATTGATATTTTCTTCTTTGGTATCAGTTTCATTTAGTTCGTATAACGCTATTGTTGTCTTTAATTCTCTCCATTTTTTTATTTCATTTGCTCCACCATTTCCATTTTCAACCTATTTGCACCATTTCTCTTAATTATTCATCTCTCTCTCTCTCTCTCTTACAGATGCTCTTTTACTTTCTGTTAAAGCATTAACACTGTTCTACTGCAAACATATTACCAAGTTTATTAATTGTTTCAGTTTATTCTATTCTGTCAAAGTTTGAAATGAAAGTTTAGCGGTTTTGCAGTGTTCGATACCCAATTACATCACAATAGGTTATGGGTCCAGATACGCTTCATAGTCGTGTTTAAATGTTAATTGTGTAAATTTGAAATGGCTGCTGGAGGAGAAGACTACAGTCGTGTCAAGATACGTAAGTCGTGAGCAGAAGATCAATGTGAAAGTTGAAATGACAAATAGAACTTTTGTCTTTTTTCTATTGTAAATAGAACTTGATCGTGTCCGAAAACCCCAAAAGCCAAAGCAGATGCCCACAAACGTTGGCAATATGATAATGCGCGTGCGGCTAGGATAATAGTTGCTTGAAGAAGATATTGCCATGGACGCCAGAAAAAACCGGTGCTAAAGAAGTTTGGAATACCCTATTGTCAGTGTTTAAACAGTGATTTTTACAAAGATTATACACTTTGGTCGACATGAAGCCACCTGCCACCAGGTAAACATGTTTGATAATCGTTGGATACTGCGTGTAAAATACAAACCAGATGGTGCTGCCGACAGATCGCTCGTTTATCGATCGTGGATTATTTCAGCGAGCTGATTTTCACTATGACGAGTCCTGTTGCTGGTTATGGTGAACTCGTACACTAATTGCAATTGTAGTAAAATCGTAAATACAGAGATCTACATGACTCGATGGGTCAGCTCGGTTTGTCGTTCGAAGAAATCCGCTTTATATAAACTGAAACAATCGCCACATTGCTGAAATAATAGGTTTCATTTATTCATAAAAAAGAGTGAGTTGTTACCCTCAACAGCAGATGCATGTATTTAAATTAGACAGAATGAACTAGTTGCTGGATCTACAAAAAATGCTGTCGGCTGCTGAGAATCTACAATCAGAGATAACAAGTGATGATCGTCTCCATTCCGCAGTGGGTTCTCTCATGTATCTGGCGTTCTTTCATGTATGCTGCAGATTTCGCAGGTGATTTAAATATCACGAAATGAGTTTGTTTCGCTTATTGGAAGAACTGCGGAATCATCAACATCTCAACTACAAAAATCGGTTATCGAAGCAGAGTTCGACGCCGCCAGTGATGGTGCAACTGCAAAGGATCTTGTTCGGCTTAAGAAATTTGAAATAAGAAGAAGTAAAGCCATTGCCTGTGTAGTCTATTGATAAAGCAAGTACAATCGAGCTGATGAAAAACTATGAGTTTCACAAGAGATCCAAGCACATAGCAGTTTGTTATTACTTTCCTAGTTCTCCTTTTCTTCGATTTTTCTTTAACCCCGTCTTCGTTTGCTCCATCTACTAATTGTATTTGCGATTTTTTATATTTCTAAAAAAAAGTGTCGGAGTCTTGTCCAAACTCTTTGAAAACCACTAATCAAATCTTTCTATTTTCTTCAAAAATTTGCAATGTTTCTACTCGTTAGTTAATTCCAACAACTGAAGAATAAGAACATCAAAAGTTGAATTAAGTCCAACATAGATTTACAACGCAAATTAAAGTATGATTTAATACAAACAAATAATTTTCTGGTGAAATTAACTTTATAATCAAGTTCGTTGAACCAGTGCCGAACCTTAAAAAAATATGATTTGATAAATAATATTGATATGCAACGATAGAAAGAATGTGATTATTCTAAAATCGTGTAATGAACTTATGAATAGAAAAGGTTATTATCCTGAGGTTTATATTATCAACAATATAAAAGTTTGGTCAGGTTAATAAACGCTATTTCTATTATCTAATCGCGTAGCCTACAAAAATTCTACACCGAAAACAAATTGCAAATTGATTCGATATTTTAAAAAAATGTTTGCTTTCTATTAGGGTTGACAGAAATTTTTAATCATTGATAAACACGAAACGTAAACAAATTCCTTGCAGTTGTTGTACACTTTCGTTTTTAGAGGGTTGTTCCTGACAGGGTAAAGAAAGTGTAAGTAATGTAGGGCGTCTTCTTCCCCTCTTGCACCACGTGTGGGGTTAGCGAACTTTTTCCCCCTCTCTTTGTTATCCCAAAGGACGTTGACTGAATCGAACGTACGCAACAAATTTTGGCCCGGGTAACTATGGATGATGCGCGCCATTAACGAATTTTTGTTTAAAAAAGGACAGAGCCGTTGTGGTTATACTTAGGTATCAACCCTTTATTTTTAGTCATTTATTCGATACCGCGAATAGAATGAAACGTTCTAATTCAGCAACCCCCGGGAAAACGGTCAAATCGATATTTCACGTTAATTTTGAGGTAACGCCATAATTTGACCCAATTATTTCGGTTTATTTTTGTACATCGTAAAACTTTCAGTAAACCCTTTTTTTCAACCCCTCTCGACTGACCGTCGAAATTATTAATTATTAATCAATACTTTGTCGCCTAAGGATTACGAAAATATTCGTGACCACAAATGTACATAAAATAATAAAGATAAAATTAATTAATGGAAAAATTAGGGTTATTTTATATGCGATGTACTCGCGCAAGTTGTATTCGTTAGCAATAAACTTGACATATTTTTATTTGTCCGCCAACACAGTAAAATTAAAATTTACCCAAGCTATTTATTCACACTGGATAACTTAAAAAACGTTATTTAATCTAAGTAAACCTCAGGTCCGTAAAGTTGGCCGTACCCACTTGACAAATTTAAAAATTATTTATCTAGTAATTTTGTGCTATTTATTGCTGATGATTAAAAATTTTGTGCTAGTATATTTAAAAAGTTTTTAACAAAAACAAACAGGTATGGCCGACTTCACGTGGCAATTTGACATTTTTATCACGCTATAATTTTGTGCTATTTATTGCTGATAACTAAAAATTTTTTGCTGGTGGATTTAAAAAGTTATTAACAAGTAGCCACGTGGCCGTCCCTTTTCATCAATTCGACATTTTTATCACATTATAATTGTGTGCGAATTTTGTGCTATTTATTGCTGATAATCAAAAATTTTGTGTTAGTGTGTTTAAATAGTTTTCAACAAAAACAAATCTTAACTAGTATTTGGAAAACCTAACAGCGAATGAAGAAACTGACTATTCCCTCCGGAGAGGTACCAAAACAATCAAAAAACCTATATTGTCTATACCACCAGTTAGAAGCGGAAAAGAACTTATTTACTGATCATCTAGCATCAATCTTCACTCCTAATGATCTAAAAGTCTATCACATCTTGAACAATACCTACTGTCAACATAAGAACAGAAAGTATTACATTGATACACTAAAGGAGATAGATCAGAAATAAAAACACAAAAAAATGTCAGGAAATAACCTGAAGAAATTCTAAAGCCATTATGTAAAAAAAGTTATGCTTAGTTTAGAGCTGAGGGTCCGGTAGTTGAAAAGTTGCAGATCTATTTTTCTGTTGCCAATCATATCCAAGTTATTCGAAAAACTACTTCTTAAGAGACAAAAACCAAACGTAGAACATGGCAACCTAATTCGAAATTACCAATTTGGATTGAGACAGGAGTCCGAATCAGCGATGTAATAGATTGTACTCTGAAAGTAATGTTCAGCGGCACTCCTAGATGTCGCCTAAGCTTATATTATATATAAACTTAACAAAATGCTCCCAGAGAAATATGTAGAGATACTAACAGTCATCTCCGACACGTCAGACTATTTAGGATCAAACAAGAACACTAGAGCATATCCTCTACCAATTTTATACTTGTGACGTACCGAATTTTGGAAGGATTTACCATAGCTACGTTTGTAGATACTACAGCACTTTTGACAGTAGACACATATCAAGAGCCAGCCATAAAGAGATCACAAGCTGCCAGCAAGACATTACTAGACTGGACAAAACAATAGAGAATAGAGCTTAATGAGTACTATCTACCCATATCAACTTTATGAATAGAAGAACACAGAAAAATCTACAGAACATCATTGGATGGACTGTAGTTGTTAAATATTTAGTTATAAGGTTTACTGGAAATAAATTAATATAATAAAAGTGTTGGCGCTGCTTAAATATTATTCAACTGAAAGAAAATATCGTCGCCCTAGTAGTGAAAGGTTCTAATCCACAAATATTTCATTTTCGGGTTATACCTTTTAACACTTGTTAAAAACTCAAAATTTTATATTAGTGAACAAATCTAAGTCACTGATACAGTTTGTGGCTATTTATAGAATATTGGCTAAAAGTTCTAATCAACAATTTGCTGTAGCAAATAGTCTTAAGCGGCTTAGACCTTTTCACTACCGCAATACGTCTTCGCTTATGGTTGTATTGCGTACAAGTGAATAGTCCTAAACCACATTATGCAAGTCTAGACAGGCATTTTTATACAAGCTTGAGCTTCAAACAACTATTAGATAGCATTGTATTGTTGTGCAGGTTGGTGCTGTAAAGTGCAATAATGAATTCGAGAGGCAGATTATTAGTTGAATTAGCACTAAAAAAGAAAGAACTAATACAACCGGTGATTGTAATAAGCTGGTTTATGCAACTTTGACCCCGGTAGCTTTAGGTAAATTTTCAGTAATTATCTACTAAATAAAACGCATGCATCTTGTGAAAATCAGCTGATACTGGAAGTTAGGTTATGTAAAACAACTCACTTAAAAATGATTATTTTGGTTGGTTGTATTGTACTATTTTTGAAACTTCTTTCTGATAATGTGTGAAGGAAATCAGTTAAAGGAAACTTTCGTGGGTGTTGATGTGTGTATGATCATCTTTGTCTATTGTAGATGAAACCGAAATAAATGAACCTTCTTCAGTTTCTGTCAGCGCAAGCAATTGTGATGAAGAAATTGCATTACTTGAAGTACAACATAATAGTACAACTGGTGAGTACGGTAATAAAATATTTGCTTTTTAACTTTACATTTTAAGATTAAAACATTAAAAATTTCCAAAACCATGATCTTTTAAACTAAAAATCTGGAACCTTATAGTTAAATTTGCAAAGTAATTACAATTACAATGCATTTTACATAAAAGATAATGATGAACTCAAGTATTTTTTTCTTTATTTTTAGATGCAAACAAAATGCTCGAAGATAAATCTATGAAAAAATCGTTAACAAGTTATGCTACAGTTTGTTCTGGAAGTGATGTTGAGGATTTTGACAGAGAGCTATAAACCATCCAATAGTGACTTTGAAGAATTTTCAGACTCCGATAACCAATCTCTTAAAACCAAAAACCAAGAACAGAACTTGATTCTGATGTTGAGAGTAATAATGAACAGGGCAATAATGATATACAGTCTTCGTCACAAACTGTAGACAAAAAGCTTAGTCGAAAAAGCAGAGAAACTCCGCGTCATGGAAGCGAAATGCTCAAAAAACTTAAGATTAGATGGAAAAGAGTACTATACTCAAAAGGGAAACTTAAGCCTGCTAAAAGTGTAGTCGATATTGAATGTCATTGTCACTATAAATGTCAACAATTCTTCACAAAACAACAGAGAGAAGATATTTTTGCGAGCTTTCTTCAGTTGAAAACACAGCAGTTAAGATGGAATTACATTGTAAAACATGTTACCTGTATTCCGAAAAACGGTGCTATAGTGAAAATAATGAAAGACGAGCTAAAACATACGTTTATAAATTAACTGCCAACCAAGTGTCCCGGCAAGTATGCCAAAAATGTTTCTAGCTACCCTTAATATTTCTAGTAGAACAGTTAAAACTGCCATCACTAAACTTAGTGACACTGGCTCAATAAAACCAGACATGCGTGGGAAGAAATGTCCTCCTCAGAAAAAAATCCGAAGTGGTAAAAAATGTGATCAGAGATCATATTAAGTCCATCCCTGTAGTTGCATCTCATTATTGTAGAAGCACTTCAAGACGGAACTACCTTCCATCTGGTTTATCTGAAACCAGATTGTACGAAGATTATAAGCATTATTGCGAAGAACTTAACGTGATCCCTGAAAAATTTAGCTATTACAGACACATCTTTGTAACGGAATTTAACCTTGGATTTCATCGTCCAAAAAGATCAGTGTGATTTTGCACAAAATTCAATTGTTTAGAAGATGATGGAAAATTAGCTTTACAAGAAGAATATGACCTACATATTGTCAGAAAGCAAGAGGCTAGAGACCAAAAAGATCATGATAAACTAAGATCAAAAACAGATAATACATTTGCCTGTTTCACGATGGACATGGAAAAGATCCTCGTCACCCCTTCGCTTAATGTTGGTAAACTTTATTACTCCCAAAATTAAAAACTTTTAATTTTACTGTTTATAACCTAGCTGTTTCTGAGGCTATAAATTATATGTGGCACGAAGGCATAGGATCAAAAGGATCTTCAGAAATTGCAACTTGCCTATGGAAACTTTTGTCAGATCTTGCTCCTTGCGTTAAAGACGTAACGTTTTATTCAGACACTGCTTCTGGACAAAACAGAAATTGCATAAATGCAGCAATGTTTCTCAGAGCAGTTACAATTTTGCCCATTAACACCATTAATCAAAATTTATGGAATCAGGCCACTCTGAAATGGAGTGTGACAGCGTTCACTCCAGTATTGAAACCAGAGGCAGCAAAATCGATGTTTTTACTCCTGAATGTTGGTTTACCGTTACACGTACGGCAAAAACAAAAAAACCATTTTATAAAGTGGTTGAGCTTAACTTTACAGACTTTTTAAACTTCAAGGAGTTTTCTTCTACGGTGATTAAAAACCGAAACAAAAACGAAGATGGTGGAAGTGTCAGTTGGTTGAAAATAAAATGGTTACAATACAGGAAAGAAGATCCGACACGCATTTTTTATAAAGAAAGGCTTTCTGACCTTGAGTTTAAATCTATTATTATTAAAAAATTACCACACGAACTGCTAGCACTTTAAAAGAAAATAAGATCAAACCACTTTATAAAAATGCTCTACCAATAGAAAAACAAAGCTACAAAGTTTACTAAGATTATGCACAAGTGGTTGTATTCCGGAAACCTACCAACATTTTTATAAAAATTTGAAGTCCACCGAAGAAATTGTTGTAGAATCATCAGATGAAGAGATGGAGTAACTAAATTTGTTTTCATAAACTCATAAAATAGTTCTAAACCAGAAAGTTTGCGTTAAATTTGGTATAATTAGTATTAGCGAATAGTTATAAGCCAAAAATATTAGTATTATTTAATGTAACATCTGGATTTTTTCAAACATTGTTGTGTAATCATTTTTTTAGTGATATATTAAAGTTTGAGCATGCGAAGCTTTATTTTACTAAATGTATGGGGAAAAAATGCAAAAAAGTGAAACGCAGAAATTTAAAATGCTTTTTTCTCAAAATGTGTGGTCAGTGGATTAGAACCTTTCACTACTAGGGCGACGATATGAATCGAAGAAACTATAGAAAGGTATAAGATTGAAATTGAAGAAACAGAAATAAACACATCAGAAGAAGTAGAAGAAGAATATAGTAAAGAACACGGTTGGAAAAGCAGAGAAAACTAAGTATAGAGAAAACATGAAAGTGAAAGAAAAACGAAATGATTGGTGGAATTGTAGGTGTAAAAAAACCCATAGAGATACTGTAAAAGAAGGAAGAAAAGGTACAGATACAGAAAGGAATTATAGAAAAGAATACAGAAAATATCAAATGGGATTTTTAAAGGTAGAAAGAAAAAAAGAAAAAGTGGGATCAAAGATCAGATATAGATAAAAAGAAATGGCCAAAATATTGTATAGAACTGCTAGAAGGAAAATCATAACGACAAAAGCATAAAGAATGAAGACAAATAATAAGAGACGGGACAGTATATACCTAAAGAAGAATTAAAAGAATCAAGAAAATTTAAAAAAGAAAAAGCAGAAGAGACAAATAGAACTCAAAGAGAACAGTAAAAGCACACAATAGAGAATGAGGAAAAATTTAGAAGTACACATATTCAATAAAATATGGAAAGATAAAAGTTTTCCAGAACAATGGAAGTAAGTGATAATAATGAAAAGAAAAGAAAGTAATTAAAAACTATAGAGGTATAAGCATAACAAATGCAGGATATATGCAGAAATTTTCAGTTAACATCTGGAGAAGGAAATAAAGAGGTAACAGAGGTTATATCTGATTGGCAAGCTGGGTTTAGAAAAGGAAGGAGAACAGTTTATAATATTTATACATTAAAAAAAAGTCAACAAAGAAATAAAAAAAGAAAGATTACGCTATATGTTTATCGACATAAAAGCAGCGTTTGACAATGTGGATAGACATATGTGAAAGAAAAATATATACACGTAAATTTAGTAAAAGTAATCTGAGAAATATACAAGAAACAAAAAATACAACTAAAGTGAATAGAATTTTAAGTGAGTATTTCTGGATAATGAAAGTGCTTAGACAGGGATGTCATGTCCGTTAAAGTCTATTTTCAATTTATATTGGAGATTTGGAAGAAAAAATAGAGAAAGATCAAAGAGGGGGAGTTGTGATCGGTAATATTAAAGTTTGACTATTAGCGTATGCAGATGATATAGTGGTCTTAGCTAAGAATGAAAATGAAATAAGATGTGTAATTAAAGTGATGAAGGAATATTTACAGAAAAAAAAACTTATGGCAAATGTAAATAAAACAATGGTTTTCAAAAAGAAGAAGAAAAAGAGAAAGTTGATGGTGGAGAGAAGAGGAGATCGAAAGTGTGGATGAGTGTAGATATTTGGGATACAGAATAAGGTATGACAATAAACATGAAATTCATATAAATGAATTATCATAGAGAGAAAATATGACTGTAGAGGAAGTATGGGGTGTCACTTATTTTGGAGTCGCTGTCTCCACTTCAACTATGATTTAAGAGGAAAACGAAAAAAGCAAGTAGCAAAGTATCGAGATCATGGTTGTTGTTGTTGTTGTCAATATAAACAAATTGACATTTTTCATAATAAGAAAGTTTTACTAGTTTTAACGATAATTTCTGTCTGAAATTAATTGAGATTTGGGTCAAGAATTAAACAAAGTTGTAATTCTTAAAAATAGCGATTGTCCATCGTATTTTTAGTTATTTAGCCTGTCCATCAAAGCTACCAACTAGTGAAGATCCTTACAATGTGTAACTACTAACTAGGGCAAAACAGAACATTTTTGGTCTAGTATTTTATAAAATAGTTAAAGTAAATTTTTACATGGGGGTTAGGAGAATTAATATTTGGGAATGAATGGAAAAAAGAAGGTGGATATTTGAAAAACTGTTGGTAAGTGTCATGATGTACGGAGAGGTGTTATGGGGATGGAAGGAATGGGATGAATTAGAGAGGATTTAGGTGAGGTAATGAAAATGGTCACTGTGATTAGGAAAAGCAACGCCAAGCTACATAGTAGAAGGAGAATGTAAATTAGAAAGCATAAGAATACAGGCAGGGAAGAGGACAATGAGGTACAAAGAAGGGATAGAAAGAAAATAAAATGCAATTTTATATTAGTGCTGGGAAGAGGTAACGAAGAAAGAATAAAACTGGGATAATCAAACAGGAAGTTATATAAAGAAAGAGAAGGGTATGCATGTGAGTAGGTACGGTAATTGTTGATTTTGTGTTATATAGGAAACCAAATTCTTTTATTAAATGTTTATAAAGAAAAATCAAGATTCATTCAGTTAATTATGTAATATTTTTGCACCTATTAGCTTCCTAATTATAAAATTTGATGAACATTAGTAGTTGTTCATTAATATTTGTGTATTGTTAAAGTTATATAACAAGTAATAACTTGGTTAACAACATTCACATGACACAAGTTTATAAATAAGTAATCTCGCTGCTAACCTAGTAACGGTTATAAATCACAAGCAATTAATTATTGTATTGAAGAAAAGGTGAACAAGTAGGTACGTATAGCAGTTTACATTGTTTCTTTCGAAACAAAAAAAAGTGTTGCAAAGTGTTCGTTATCATTAACATTATTTAACATATCTAATAACTGAATGTTTTTATTCAAGATTTTATCATTAAAAATGTAGGTAATTGGAAATAACGACGAATTTTAAGGTATAGCAGGTGCACCGATTGAATGAAAGTACGGAGTTAAAGTGTAACGCTAAAAATTGAAAAAGAAAGTGTAGCTTTAATCTTAAGTGGAACATTCCGTTTTGCATTATTTTTTAATGAAGTCAGTTGTAACTAATCCGATCAAAATTCTAAAAAACGATGTTCCTGAGAACGTAACTTTCAGTGAGTGAGTTTTCTTTTGAATTTATTAATATCAAATCCAAATTTAAAATAATCATAGTTTGCGCACAGTATACTAAACAGCCAGCAGGGTATCTCTCGAGCGGTGCCTTTGAAATGACAAATTAAAATAATGTGTCCTTGCCGCCTTTTTATTCAAACTAGTTGTAGCTTTACAAATATTACGTGAATACGAATCGTGCTTAATTATTATTACAATTTGATTTGGAACATAAACTATAAATAAAATGTGGGTCTTGCGACATATCGTGTAAACATTGACACGTATGAATAGTATAAACTAAGAAAAATGCCAACAGTTAACTGTAACGGCATGTGTGTGTTATAGTGCAAAGCGCTATCTAAGCGATAGCTTTAATGCTTGTAACACACGTTGCAGATAAAGCCCAACTATAAACATTATTTGATTATGTTTGTTGTGGGCATCAGTTTTAGTGGTTCTAGTGAGCGGGTTTATATCGTTTCTTCACCACTTTTAAACCAAAGTGCCGACCATTTGCATAATTAGTTTAACTAGATGGGCTAGCATGCTACGCGCGTACAGTAGGAAGGGTAACAATAAATTGACAATGCGATAAGCATATGAGTTAAGCTGTGCGTTGCAGTAATGAAACAAACTTTTGAGTCGAGAACCGTGCGGACGACGGACACCCACCAGGGCGGCGCCACCTTGACAGATTTTAATATATATGATGGGGCATGATACGTTGTTGTGTGATTATTATGCTCTGGTTCGCAAGTATTACCTTTATCACATGGAACTATGTGACATTGATGTTTGGTGTGGGAAGTAATAAGAATACGCACTCGTGGGAACATTTCGTACTATCCATAAGATACTGATCTAAATAACACAAACTTTTGGCATGTTTAGGTTTTAGTGGGTTTCCTAAACCTTGAAGCAAATGCTTTGCCAAGACGAACCAATCCACTATTGCACACGGTTTCGTCACCACACTATACAGGTTTATACTAATCTTCTAGGGCACCATACATAACACTTACATCACAATACGATATTTAAAATGCACCATACGAACAAATAAGTAAATAACACAAACTTAATAATTCCAAGCCACTGTAAAGCCTCAAAAAAAACTTCAAAAACGAGTGTTGTTTCAAATATTGATGTCCGTTGAATTGTTATACTCCTAAGCTATTACGAATTTCTAATGCCGGATAATAAAATGAAACATTATAAAAATTAATTTTTAAAACTACTACTCATACATTTACAACATATAAATAAATTGAAGAGAATGAGTTGAAGTAGATAATTTTTAATTGATAATTCGAAAAAAATTGATGTAGGTAAACTAAAAGATATGTGAATTATTAGTTTGTTTGGGACGAAATGAGAACATGGTCGTTGAAGAATTTCAGAAACTTCACCTCGAATTTCAGTTACTTCGTGAATTTATCTCTACTGTTACTATGATCTCCAGTGTCACATTTATGTTCTTCTACAAAACTGGGTTGTTTACCAAAATTGCATTCTTCTTCGCGTCTCTTCTTTTAAAAAATTACTTACGGAAACAATTTTCTAGTGATTCAAAATCACTCTGAAGTTTTACAAGAATTGTAAGAATCTTCCACCTCCTCTCAATGAAACTTATAAGTCTCCTTAAGGATTTTTTATGTTTGAGCTATTTTAATCCTATTTTGACCGAAGACTTTCCTCAGATTGTCAACCTACCTTATCTGCGGTCATTCTGAGTTTGGTCTATAATTTTTATAGTTTTTACTTTCTCATCATCATGCTTTATACTATCTTATCAAACATCTTCTTCCTTCCATCTCCTTTTCCTCCAAGCTTTCTTCCAGACTCCGTATCTGTCCTACTATTATATTTCTTTTATTTACTAACTTCTTAATATATACGTCTTTGCTTGTCACACTTTAGCTTATATCCCAAATATATGTGGCCTCATCTACATTTGTTTCTCCCTCTCCCTTTTTAGAAAGTCACCAGTTGCAATTCCTCTTCCGTATAATGCAAAAAGACCAGCGGACAATTTTTGAGGATACCCTAATTGATTCAAACAAAATTACGAAAGTGATTAACAAATAAAAAAAAAGATTGACTATTCAACTTCAGAAAAATTCTTCAACAATTAAATAATGTAATAAATGCTTTAGTATTCAAAGACGAGATAATTTCAAAACCAGTTAATAACTGTTCAGGAGAAATAAATTTTAAGAAGAAATAAAGAACGCTCTTGGAATATCAACTGTTCAAAAACTATAAATTGATTAATTTCAGTGTTCTATGGAAGAGAGATTTAGTCCAAACAAGGACACTTCTAGCCTTTCTAAAATTGAATGAAATCGATTATTATTTGGGCCGAAACATGTTTTATAACAATTGCATAAAATTAAGAATGAAAATTAAAACTGTGAAAAGGACAATTTAAATTCTAAATCTATAAAAAAAAGGTCGTTATAGATAGTGATATAATAAGACTGTTATTTTCTAACTCTCACAATGGATTTAAAGCACAGATTAGGTTGTCTGAATTTAAAAATTGTTTTCATTCTTATTATGAAGTACTAAACCACTTGTAATTGATCACTTAACATAATTAAAAAAAAAATTTATTACAAACAGATTAGCTTAAATTTTGATAAAGATCTTACCTTTTACTCGTGTATGTACTTTAAGGACCAAAGTGGTGGTAAATGTGTTTTCAAGCACGTGATTTTTAATAATTTTCATTATTTAACTGAGAACGCCTTATTAATGTTAGGTCGATTTGTTTTATTTATTCTGAGATTGATTTCTTTGTTTATTAATCGGTCGTTTTGTTTATGTGTTTGTTCACAAAAAAATAAAAACAACAATAATAATAATAATTAAAATGTTTATATGCATTAGAATGGAATATCGACAAAGATATAATTCTCTTTGGTGTGTTGATTTTCAAACCTTTATTTCTAGCTTAGGTTCTGTGTTCTAACTGTCTTGGTTAGTCGCGGTTACTAAGATATCGCCCGCATAGATAAAGTGTCTGGTTTTTGTAGAACTCATATATTTTTTTGCCGTCATTTCAATTATGTTGTGGTGCCTTAATAGACAATAAGAATTCGTAGAATTATTAGGACGAAAATATTTAGGTTGGGTACCTAAAATTAAAACAAATTACATTCTGAAATACTATGCCCCAGTAAAAAAACACAAGTTTACTTAATAACGATGTAAGAAAAAATAATCTAACTAGACGACTAGATTCTACGTAAAAAAATCTATAAAACGCATTTTTAATCTTTTCAATATATTAAAGTATAACCACAGAGATACCAAGATAGTAGAAAAGTTGAAATTGTCAATTTCACGCTGTATCTCTTAAACCAAGAAGACTATGGAAATTTTGTTGGTGCCATCTTTCGATTCACAAAAAGTAGCACAGGTTTTCAAATAGAACACCCTGTATTTTTATGCCCAATTATGTAAAATTAAATTACCTTTCTTCTGGTATAACCATTAGCAGCTTTTGAGATATTTGCAATTTTCTTTCCAGGTGACAGATTTATAAGGATTTTGCTTAAAAATTACATATAAAATTAGCCTTGTACTTGAATAATTAATAACAAAATTCAAAAATATTTATTTTTCTTAATTATTTTAACAAAAAAAGCATTATTATGTTTTAGATTGATACTTCATAGAAGATCTTGAATAACACACGAGTAGAATCTAGAAAGCTTTGGCAACAAACAAAACTGTCAGTTTCTCAGTGGTTTTGACAGTCCCGTTTAATTACTTGATTACAACTGTGTTGTTCTTAATGAAACATTAATATGAATTGCTCTACTCAAGAATTAGTTAACATGACTTATTTATTAGGAGAATGTAATAGAAATTGTTTATTGGCGTCCAAATTATATGGATCGTGATATCCTGAGCAAATAAAACGTCAAGTTAAATGCTTTGAAAGACTTAAGGAACGTCTTGAACTTACAGCTAATGCTAATTATAAGAAGAACTCACGGCAAGGAAAAATTAAGGATGAAGCTATTCAATTTGATATAGTTACTGCAGTAGTTGAAAATCCTGAGATTAGTACTAGACAAGTTAGTGCTGTCTTGGATATTTCTCAGATTTTGGTAGTTAAAACATTACGTAAACATAAGTTCCATGACTATCATCTTGAATATGAACAAAATATTACTGAACAGGATTGTCGAAACTCTATAAATTTTTGTAACTGGGTGCTGACAAAAATACACGAAGACCGATTATTTTCAAGTTATGAGTTATTTACTGATGAGTGCACTTTCTCTAACACATGTAAACAGAATCGCAAGAATTATCACCATTACGATAACAAAACCCTCATTTTAGAATTTCGATAGACAGACAGCATTGTTTTTCTGTTAATGTGTGGGCAGGTATTATTGGTCAATACATAATTGGTCCTTATTTCTTCGAAGGAAATCTAAATGGAGAAAGATATTTAAATTTTTATAAAATAATCTACTTGATTTACTTGAAAACGTGCCATTGGATGTAATCAGGAGCATGTGGTTTATGCAAGATGGGGCTCCGCCACATTACAATCGAAATGTTCGCCGATTTTTGAATAACTTATTTCCCAATAAATGGATTGGACGGGGTGGTCCAGTCAGTTTGCCCCCCAAGATCTCCCGATCTAAATTGCTCAGATTTCTTTCTTTGGGGTCATATTAAAAATCTTGTTTATCAAGAAATTTCAGAAAACGTAGAAGATCTGAAAAACAAAATACGAAATGCTTTTCGTACAATTACACTAGAAATGTTGAGAAATGTTCAGTGGTCATTTAGACAAAGAATTGAGTTATGCGTAGCAAATAATGGGCGGAATGTAGATCACTACTGAAAAATTGATTTTTAAAGATATTTTTATTGTTATTATTATGTATGCTATTAAAGTTATTATTGAAAATATGTTCGCGTTATTTATAGTTTTTTTTCAATCAAAAGCAGTTTTAATTTTTAAGTATAAGGCTAATTTGAAAAGTTGCTAACTTTAACCCATGCAATGGCTATACAAGAAGAAAGGTAATTTAATTTTACATAATTGGGCATAAAAAAATACAGAGTGTTCTATTTGGAAAAAAAATGTTTTCGGAGTTTAAAGTTAGCTAAATGTGACCTGGAAAACGTAACACTTAGTATATTATTTTCCAATCTGTTTTAATTGCAAAAGTTAGACAATTCTATGTACTTACGGTATACCAAACATTAAATTTGGATATAACATATAGAAAATGTTATAAGGCTCCATCCAGATCTTTCCAACAGAAATTTTTTCTTGTTATGTTAAATACCTTCGATATCTTAGGGTTTAGCATAGGGTGCGATACATGTTTTTGAATTAAATTTTTGTGCTCTTTCCGAATTTCAAAAAATATATAGCGTGTTCTATTTAAAATAAGAAAGTTAGTTGCTGTACAGAAAATATGTAACACTCTGTATTATCACAAATATTTTAAAAAATACCAAAAAGGTTTCCAACAACCTGACATAGCACACAATTTTTTCTAATAAGTAGCTAAGGCACTATAGAGCAAATACGCACTAAAAACTCACCCTGTATATTTGATGAGTAAAATCACTTCATAAAAGTCCAAACCAAACAACTGTGTAAAAGTTTTACTACTTGGATAACCATTTTTGACTACCATGTCAAATAAGTCGATTCAAGGTCATTCGCCATAGGCAGCAACTTAATTTAAAATTATCGAAGATTCCATGTTATCCGACTATTCCATATACCGTTTGTCCCGAAAATCTGATGCATTCTTTTTAACATGCAGAATTTGAAAAGTCAGAACGCTTAACAATATGCACTAGAAAACGTTTTTAGTAATAATTTATAAAACTTAACCAAACATATTAAAAATATTTGAAAACATTTTTAATAATATTTCAAAACATATTTAAAAGTTTTACTTTTTTACTTGAACTGGAAATGGATTATTAGAATAATATTGAATGAGAGAGTTTTTGGAAATAGTAAAATGAAACACTAGAATTACGTGAGTTCCTTCTGCGCATGCGTAATGCTAGTATCGACATTGTTCGGCAGCTCGCTCGCATGCGCAATAGTTATTTTCCTAACAAGTGTGGAAAGTAGTAAATATCGTGCGAGATATTTTACTTTCCAATGAGCCAAGAACGCTTTTTTTTAACGACTGCTTACATTTTTTGTAAATAAAGCGTTTAAATGGTAACGTAAATAATCGAATTTACAAACCGTCAAGCAAATGTGTTTGCTGGCTTGCGTATTCAACTTCTGTTTGTTTAGCGACTTCTGAAGTGTTCTGATAGTGGACACACGGTATATTAAATTTACCTATACATAGTTACCAAAGTACAATATAGTCGGAACCAATAGGCAAAATCAGCAGTATTTTTCAGACGGAACTAGGCTTTTGAACGTTATCATGTCCGACAATCAACCAGACGTAACGGCGTTGAGCAGTAATGTCATCAACTCACACATAGTGAAGATGTGCAAAACCAAGCTCAATTCGTTGGGAGCACTCAATAAGGTTAGGCTCACCTAAATTTCGGGAGGAATTGTGTTAGAAGGTAATGAGTAAACAGATGCTTTCGCTAGACAAAGGTCGGCTACCCCCTTCACTGGACCGGCACAAGAGAGATGAGCAGAAATAACCTTAAGAATCTCATGCAGGCAACTGCTCACTCAATGAACAAGCTGTGACTACGACCTGGAGTCCAGATTTTGCCACTCCGCGGATGAAAACCCGTTTCATCTACTCAAGGAGTGTGATGCCATGCTCTTCAGAAGATGAAGAAGTTTCAGGAACTAATTAGCAAACCTGAAAGAAATCACTTCATTAAAACCTAAGTCAATTTTGAGATTGCTCAGATCAGCAGTATTTTTCAGACGGAACTAGGCTTTTCAACGTTATCATGTCCGACAATCAACCAGTCATAACGGCGTTAAGCAGTAATGTCATCAACTCACACATAGTGAAGATGTGCAAAACCAAGCTTAATTCGTTGGGAGCACTCAATAAGAATAGGCTCACCTAAATTCCGGGATCATCAGGATCGATTCAGTGCAATGTCAACCGTAGATAAATCTAATCTAGTCTGCCAACGTTTCTCTCACTGTCGTAAAGCCTCACACGCTCAATGCATACTAATCAAATCTTTATGTCTCTCAGTCACTCATATTTATGAAGATCTAAAATAGTTTATAAGAAATGGTGTATGTTGGTAATGGGCAAGGATTAAATAATACAATCAATCAATACCACAATTAAATAATGGTTATTAAAATGGGTCCGCAACCCGTTTCTTTTACAGACGAATTTGACTTAAAAAAAATTTTCTTAATACGTGACGCGGGATATACATCGATGCATTTTGTCACCCTTACTTATAATTCGTAAGAAAAAAACTGAGGCAATAACACTTAACCCGCAGGCTGAACAAATTCTTAAGGGGTCAATATTCAGATTAATTTTTGTAACTTATGGTTACATTTTCAACAGTGTAGGTCAGATATATGATATATGGACGGTTTGATGAAAGTAATTATTACATTTAGCATAATTATCCACCTTCTGTGTCCCACACCCTTAAACTTGTAATAAAAAACCCTTTCATTTGATCTAACCTTCACTACTAAAAATATGAATGCAATTAAGGTTCCGTAAACATGGTTTTATCAAGTAAATTAAAGTAATCAAATCTCAGAAATTGATTTATTACTTGGTTATTTTGTTACAGTGCATCTTATGGAATAGTATTTTAAATTATAAAGGACAAATACCAATCCAAAAAATCTTTTAAAAAATACAAAAAAAAGAGAGAGACAACAATTCCACAAAACAATGCAACTTTATGTACTAGACTAGAAAATGGGTTGATGCGAATCAATGTCAAACTAGAAAAATTATAGACTCTAAACAAAAAAAGATTAAGACGTACCCAAACATATTGACTCGGGCAGGTATTAAGAAGTCAATGTACTTTTGTCCAGGTACGGCATATTAAAATGACCTTGAAGTCGATGATACCTTTCGCTATCTAGAATAACCCGACAATGATTGTTGTTCCTTTGCAAAACCAAAAATTTTGCGCAGAAAATCGATAGAGCACTCCCAGTGCTAACTGCGTATGTAGCACGGAAATGAGAAAACGCGTTGCGTAATTCGCAGTCTTAACCTACATAGCGTTAGGCTGTGTGAGTGACATAGAGAAAAATAAAAAAAAAATGCGTTAAGATTTATAACTTTTATTTTCAGCCCCGAAATTATATTTACATATCTGCGTGTTCTGTACATAAAAAAATACTATCTCAAATTTATAGTTGCAGTCTAACATTGATTTTCTAATGAAACCAATCATTATTTCGCAGAATATCTTTATCCTTGACGTTTAAAATTAGAAACAAGTTTGTGTTATTAAATGCTCTTCGTCGCGATCCTAGCGTGTATGTTTGTGTGCTTGCTTGCTTAAAACAACTTACGTTGAGATTGGTCAAGGTGGCCATGGCCGTCGTGCGTACGCGCCGTGTCTCGACTGCTCTCGGCGATGCTAACTTTCTCTTTCGCACGAAAGCAGTTTTAAATCGGCGATAACATAAATATATTTTTAGAATCAAATTAATTTTTTGACAATTCGCGATACGGCGCTATTTTTTTTTGTTTTCCCAACGCTTTAATATCGTGTATAAGAATAATACGGGAGCGCGATCAATGTTTTGGAAGTACAAACGTTGAATGCTGCCTGGCGAAGGAAGGGGAGAGATACGTTAGCCTCGAAACTGCGGCGAAAGGAGGCGAGCAACTACTGATTTTCAATTTCCACGTGTGCTTATAGGTCAATGTCCATAAAGTTTGATGATGGTTTTAACATCAATGCATGTTATGCACCTACATTAATGGCAAGGATACATACCAACCTATTATTGATGTGCGATGGAAATGTTTAGCTAAGCGTCTTCAGTATAGGTTTACAATAAAAACGCTTGTCTCTCGTTTTTCTTATTGATTTGTTGTCACAATCAGCGCAATTATCGTTTACGTAACCGAAACGAAAGTTTTCCAAATATTAATGGCAAGATGAAGGCAGCCCGATTGTCATTTCTCATTGATTGAACTCGTACTCAAAATTTAAATCTTTTATCGTGAAGTTTGTTTACATCACTAGCTTGACCATGAATATTTAATACATTATTTACACTTTACAATTTAAAGCCTGAAACTCGAGTTATATCCTAATTGCGAGAGGTGTCTTATGATTTCATCGTATTCATCTTTCTTTACACCAATAAATAAGTGAGATGTGGATGCTTATTTCATTTATTTGTTGGTGTTAAAAAAAGATAGATGCGATTAATCATAAGACACCTCTCGCAATTACGAATTACGACTATACCATCCGACTTCTTTTTATCACTTCGTCTTCTTTTCCTTTCTCCTAAACTACTAAGTCGAAGGAAACGCATTTTAAAAGAAAAATGTGTTCAGTTTCATAAAACTTTTTTGTATTTTTAATTTTTTCGCTATTCACATGTATTTCATCAAAAATTTATTGAAAAAAAATGTATTGCATTAACGATTAACAAAATAAAAACCTTCTCGAAAAAATTTATATTTAGAGATTACAGTTGAAGTAAGCTAAAATTACTCAATTTTTACATTGCTTTGATCATTATTATATATTTTTAATGTATTATTTTGTTTTTATATAAATTTAACAAAAGACTTCGGTTTACTATAACAATACAAAATTAAATTCTCCTCTTCTTTTCAACACTTCCTTCAACCAATCTATTCCTTTTCCACTTTCTCCTAATAACACTCTCATGTCGCTTTCTTCCATTTTCTACTCATCATACTCCTCTTTTATGTGTTTAAGATTTTCCCGCCCATTTCCACAGATTCTCCATTTTCTACTTCACTAGTTGTTTTCATTTTCTTCATTTCCACTTCTGAACCTTGCTATTATCCGTTAGACTTCATCCATCCATTAAATATTTTGCTATTTCTTGAGTTACTAATTTTTTATGTAATTCATTGTATTTACCTTCCGTTATATTTAATCCTCACTATTGCACCTGATTATCCTTATCCTTATCCTTAACTATTTCGTCTACCAGACCTTTTCCTTCCTTCTCTAACTCCTCACTTGAATACCCTCCTCTTCCTGTCTTGTTGCCCTAGTTTCATTCTTTTCTTCTTTCTACCGCTTCTTCGTACCTCATTGCCCTCTTCTCGCCAGTACTCTTCTACTATGTAGCTGAGAGTTTGTTTTCCTAGTGCCAGTGTTCATTTCTAGTACCTCACCTAAATCCTCTCTAATTCATCCTATTCCATTAATATTTCATATTTCTCCTCTTTTTCAGGTTATGTTTTCATTACACCTTCTTCTTGTTTCTCTTCCATTTTTTCTTCTCCCTTTCATTGCTTTCTAACTCCCACAATTATTTCTCCTTGCCCTACTTTTTTCTAATTTTTTGCATTATTATTATTATTATTATTATTACTATTTTATCAAAAAATCCTTTTACCTGTCGATATAGGATGTATAATTACATTCTACAGTGTGTTAATAAATTTCTGTGATTATTTATACATAAACTTCCTCTATACTTTTCTGTTGCAAGTCAGACTATTGGCTTCTTTCCGTGTTTTTCCTTCCGTCCAGTATTCTTCGCACTACGATAATTGTTATATTTGCCCATATCAAGCTGGAACCTCTTGCTAATTAAATGCTCTTTTGAGTTTGTTTTAGACCCGTTTGTCGGATCCTCCACGATCTCGATTTTGATTCAGCTCTCTTAGAAGGGTCTTCAAAAATGGTTTGCTAAACAGCTTTTGGATCAGATTTGGCATTGCTTAAAACTTGGAGCACTTTTCCTTCGATATCTCGAAAACTATCGATTTTTTGAGGTTGGTGACAAAGACCAAAATATCAGGCGCGAAAAAAGATTCGAAATAGTTAACGCGCGAACTTCTTCGCGGTGTTTTGTTCACGAAAAAAGCGCGAAAGACTTGACTGAAAAAATGGAGTAATTCGCGCGATATGACTATGACTAAAATTATTGCACGCAAAAAAAACGCGAAATCTGAGTGCGCTAGCGTGACATTATCTTTTTTTGTGCGGCAATGAGCCGCGAGGAGAAAATTTCAAAAATTTCTCCTTCGCGACGCCATAAGTCGAAAAATGAAAAATGTCGGGTGTCACAAACTGAATAGAATGGGTGTTTTTCAGAACCTCCTGAACTCATTGATTTCCGCCAATCCAAGCGAATCCATTTGTTTCTGAAAACCCATTTTGCAGCTTATATCTAGAGAAATATTGATTTTTCGAGTTTGGCCGAGAGAACTAAAATTGTAGCGCGAAAAATCTCCAGCAAAACGATCACTTTGGATCCTTTGTATGCGCACGGCATATCTACTTATAACCGATCAAAGGAATTTAACCATTTCTGCGATTATAGGGGGGAAGAGAGTCGGGATTTAGATTTATATTCAGTAAGGATCTCCTTATAAGCCTATGACATTTTTCCTGGACTATGTAGCACACTGGTCTGAGGAGATTTTTCGTGAATTACTATGTATCATTATTTTTTTTACAATAGCAAACAAACACCAGAATCATTCGACAGTTGTTTTGTCTTTTTAGGACTCTTCAGGGGTGAGAGAAATCGAGTGTAAGTTGTCTATTGTACAGGGTTTTTTATTACATTTTGACCACTACTTATTTTCGTTACTATTAAAGATACAAAAAAAAGTTTGAAGTAAAAGTTTTATCGTTTTACTTGTACCGACTGGAAATGTAATAACTTCCAGAAGTACTTATACAAAAAATAATTTCAATTTCCTTAATGGGATATTTTGATAATATTTAGTAGCCCTTTGTTTCTTGATTCCAAATCAAAAAAACACAAAAAACAAAAAAAAAAAAAAAAAAAAAACAACCCCAAAAAAAAAAAAAAAAAAAACAAAAAAAAAAAAAAAACAAAAAAAAAAAAAAAAAAAAACAAAAACAAAAAAAACAAAACAAAAAAAAAAAAAAAAAAAAAAAAAAAAAAAAAAACAAAAAAAAAAAAAAAAAAAAAAAAAAAAAAAAAAAAAAAAAAAAAAAAAAAAAAAACAAAACAACAAAAAAACAACAAAACAAAAAAAAAAAAAAAAAAAAAAAAAAAATTAAAAAAAAAATCAAAAAAAAAAAAAAAAAAAAAAAAAAAAAAAAAAAAAAAAAAAAACAAAAAAAATAAATCAAAAAAAAAAAAAAAAATTAATTTTTTAAAAAAAAAAAATAATTTTTCCTTAAAAAAAACACAAAACAAAAAAAAAACAACAACAAAAAAAAAAACACTCTATCATCCTCCATTACCTCTGGTATCCCGTACGACAGGATCCGTCTCACATTCTTTAAAGAAATCATACGCGAGATCAAGTTTCTAAAACCGTTTCTAAAGTCTGAGAAAATGATGGTATTCCAAGCAAAGCCATCAAACTTCTACCCAAATAGGAATCGTGGCGATCTTCAACTCGTGTCTCAAACGTAGACATTGCCCCGAAAATTGGAAAAGTGTGAAAGTTATCCTGATTTTGAAACCAGGAAATGACCACACTATGGCCCAGAACTTCTGACCGATCAGTCTTCTCACGAATTATTTGAAAAAATAATTCTTGCTAGATTGCAAGAACAGGTTAATAATCTTTAAATAATACCTCCCGAACCGTTGGGTTTTCGCAAAAACCACTCCACCGTCTAACAAGCCCTTCGCGCAGCAAATTACAAGTGGTTTCAAGCCACCGCCGGCGGCATTTTCCTTGAGATTGAAAGAGCGTTTTACAAAATATAGCACCGCGGTCTGCTCTACAAGATATATCATCTCGACATCTCTAGATCAATGATTCAGACCATCTCCAACTTTTTACGCAAACTGCCGTAACCCTACGCAGCATGCACGCCGGTATCCCGCAGGACTCAACGTTGTCGCCCTCGCTGTACCCATCTTTACTGCCGACATCCCGAAAATCAACAAACCGTCGTAGCGTATATGCCGTAACAGGCCGGCTGAGCTACTTCACGGTCGACCGCACAAGTTGAGATAAATATTCAACTCGCGCTCGATTATCTTGGCACCTGGTACGACGATTGGCAAGAGCGCAGCGATCCTGTTCAACAAAAGAGGTATCGACCCCGCTCCTCATCTTTATATTAACGGTGACGACATTTCCTGGGAAAATGAGACCAAAAAATCAAGTCTCAAAATACAAAACCCATACATCAAAATTGAAAATTTTGTAAAATATGATGCTCCGAATTATCGTCATCGCCTCCTGGTTTTTCCGTAACAATCGTCTTCACCGCGAACTCCAGATATCCCACTATTGCATTAAGTAAGACAATCCACATCGTGGCACACCCCAATCAACTTCCCTAGCGGGTTTGGGAATACGACGAAGATGATATGCCTAGGCAAAGAGGCCAAACTTTGTTATTCTAAATTAACTAGAATGTATAGTCAACCTAGAAGAGCTAGTTTCAACTGACGATGTAAGCTTATTTGTAATCACTTAATACAAAAATAAATTTTTAATTGAAATAACATTTGTCACGTAGGTAAACGAACACGTACAATAGTGAATTTGCACTCGAGTTCTCTCAGTCCTGAACGGTCCCAAAATGACGAAACTGCTGTCGAATGATTTCGGTCTTTGTTTGCTATTGTACAATTTTTTGCGAACAGCAGATAATTCGAAATTGTTATTTTTGCCAACGCTCACGCTCAGTTGAATCGCTAGTCATTGTTGCATGTGGGGGAATTCTTAGTTTTCCTATGTTCACTGTTTTTATTCCATCTATCCTCGTTCGTTAATTGCCAACCCTAGTTCACCTGAATCTACTTCCAATCTTATAAACTCTTCTTTGTTTATTTATACTCCCTTAGTGTCAAATGAAAATAATATAATAAATATAAGTTGTTGTAAATCCCAAATGACACGAGATTAACGGATGATTTTGTGATTGTTTATTTTATTACATTAACGTAACGTTAAACAGATTTTGCAATTTCTACGCACCATAAGCAAGATTGTACTACTTTTTTTTGCGTAATACGGATGTTGAAATTAAATAAATTATTAAGGTTGGTTAGACGAAAAGCATCCCCTAACATCGACAGATCAGTTTCTCGAAGAAATGCGCAGTCATCTCACCGCAATCAGCGTGGAGAGTTTGTTTGTTACGTGGTGACTTTTTTAAATCCCAAAATTTTTCAAATGCAGAGTTATCGCGTAAAGCGGTCAACGATGTGAAAACTTCCTTATCGTTACAATAACAGTCTTAATATTATATTTTTGTGTAGGTCAAACCGAGTTCGTAACCCAAGAATAAATCATTCAAACGAATTTAAAATAAGTATTTAATAAAAACAATTTTATGTGTCGATAATTGTTCGAAATTGTTTACGCAAGTTGACCTTTGCGCAATTACACCGAAAAAAAACCTAGAAAAAAATACAATTTGCAAATGATGAAAAGTAAAACGCGCGAAATCGGTAGTTACTCGCCTCCACGTGTCCGCTTGATACCGACTAGACTGAACGGCATCTTTACGGGGTGGGAGGCAAGAGGAGCGGAATAATATTTCGTTCGGTTTCATTCGTTTCATTGCGAAGCGTAACGAGCATGAGGAAATAAACATTCAGTATATTCTTGGTAGGGTATGTGTTTGTAGCGAAATAAAAAAAAGTGCGTTTTTTCCTCATTCACAAATTTAATTAAATATTAATAATAATAATAATAAAAAAAATTCGGAATTAATTATCGTTAATGTTAATTGGTTGAGGGGACGCAAGAAGATTAGGTAAATTTCGGGGGGAGTTTTCCCTTTAAGTTGTTGTCGTAGAGGAGGAGGAGAAGTACGTTGCAATAATTAAAGGTGACTATTAATTAATTAATATCATGTATAGTTTTGTGCTTGGTTGAGAACATGTGTAATCAGAATTTATAAATTGTTGGGTAAGGTAATGGTGCGTGGTTGTTGGTTTTCGATTTGGGTTTTAATTTCGCGTTAATCACGCAGCGGTTACGATTGAATCTTCACGAATTCTATGCGTAATTGTTTTTTTTTTCGGGTGCGTGTATGGGGTGTTGTGTTTTTTTTCGGCGACTTATATGCGTTTAAGCAAAATGTTGATTAAATGCCACGCGATATTTCAAACAATTTGCGAAATCGACGATTTGCATGTTGAAATGCATAAATTGGCAGGACGCGAAAGGACGACACCCAAATTCAGACCCACGACTCTGTAGGTTGTCGAGGTCGGCGTTCGTTGTAAAAAGCGAGGCAGGATCCACGTGGAGGCGAGTAACTACGGTACACGAGCTCGTGCGTCCTCCCCATTCGAAAGCGTTGGCGTTCAACCTTGCGGTTCACTTTCAAAACTAAAAGCGGTAGTAGCTCGCCTCATTGCAGCCTCGTGCCGTTCCAATGTTATCTCGATTCTTGTTTTGTTCCCGTAATCTAATGTTTAATGATGTATAAATATAGAGATAGTATAGTTCATAAATATTTTTTTAATCGTTCTTGTTCTCACTTAGTACTAAGATAACGAGGGGTCATGTGTATTCGCATTTAACTGTTTGTTAAACCTGACCTACTCAAGACGAACCGCTGTTATTCTATTTACGGGACGCAATAATATTATTAACCATCAATTTCTATTAAACATTACACAAAAATAGTAAAAAACGGATTTTCGGGGAACATTTGACAAAACTTTCGGGGTCAAAAACCGACCTAAGAACACCCCTCTCCTACGCATTGCACACGCATAGGGCGGAGCTTGACAGTTCAACGCAACTCGCACATGTCACAAACTTGCATTGTTATGGTGCACCTCAAAGACTGTACGTGTAAGAGTGCCTTGACACAGGTCGTTCTTCCGCATCAAACATCATGACCGACCAAAAAATACAACGCGCCGAAGAAATGTTCATAAAAAATTTATTTTTGCGGTGCAAAACCGAAACGGCGGACGGTGCGTTAATTTCTTAAAAATAAATTTTATTTTTTTGATAACTAATAAGTAATAACGCTCGTTTTTTTGTATTTACAGAAGAGCTGTGGCCGCAAGTGACCGAAATGGTGGGCTACTACAACGAAGCCATGTTACCCGTTGGTCCGGTACAAACGTCGGAAGAATCGCGTCTTTCAGTTAAACGCGTCGTGTGCAGCCCAGACCTACCAATCAGCAGTTTTTCCAGCAACCCCCAAACGGATCAACAGAACACCCAGTGCCAATTATGCAATAAAATGTTTACATCGCGAACCGCTTTTCAAGCGCATCAACGTACGCACGCAAAAGAGACCGACGATCCTTATCGATGTAATATCTGCTCGAAGACTTTCGCGGTTCCCGCTCGATTAACGCGACATTATCGCACGCACACCGGCGAAAAACCTTTCAGATGCGAATTTTGTAACAAAAGTTTTAGTGTGAAAGAAAATCTTAGTGTGCATAGAAGAATTCACACGAAAGAAAGACCTTATAAATGCGACGTGTGCTCGAGGGCGTTTGAACATTCGGGAAAATTGCACAGACATATGCGAATTCATACGGGAGAACGACCACATAAATGCACGATTTGTTCCAAAACTTTCATTCAATCGGGACAACTCGTCATTCACATGAGAACTCATACAGGAGAAAAACCCTACGTATGTTCCGTATGTCAAAAGGGTTTACGTGCAGCAAGCAGTTGAAAGTACATTCGCGGACTCACACAGGAGAGAAGCCTTATTCGTGCGAAATTTGTGGCAAATCTTTTGGATACAATCACGTACTGAAATTGCATCAAGTCGCGCATTACGGTGAAAAAGTGTACAAATGCACAATCTGCAACGACACTTTCAATTCCAAAAAATCAATGGAAGCTCACATCAAGAGTCATTCAGATAACGCCTCTTCAGCCTCGCCTACCTCATTAATTCCTAGTGAATCGTCATGTTCTTCTAGTAGCGATAAGGAAAACAAAGATTCTCCAATCGACATCGTTACTATATCCGAACCAGCAGTTAGTTACGATTCGGACATCCGCTATTACCTCTACTCGAAAGACCGCGGGCGTTTATCGCCACCTACCTTTTCATACATCCAACACTCATCGGGTTATCCAACATCGGGCGTCGAACTTCTCGCCGCGGCCGCTACCGCTACGGAACGTGCCCAAAGCGCACCTGACGTCGTCTTGAATTTAATATCGAAAATTCACCCGACGTCGTCGCGACTTTAAGACATCCCGCATACTTTTCGCCCCCAACTTTGCACTACGACACTCAATTGACCGCCGGCGATAACATTAGGAGGCAAGTTGAGGCTTGCTTGGCGGTCGAGGAGATTGCGTCCGAAGACGAGCCCAGCATAACGCCACCGAGCTCGAATCCAGTTTCGCCGGCACCGTCCCTCTCACCCGATCCTGAACTCAGTCTACCTCCCCGAAAAAGATCTCGCATGATTTTGAAGTCGATGGAAACGATATTCACGGAAGACTCCTCACCAGTGCGTTACAGTTCGGTGATACAATATGCACGCGCGTCTTAATTTTAATCTTATTGTATAGGAAATAATTTCGTCGTGCTTTATTTTAGATGTCTACAAAATTACGTCTATGTTGTTAAGAACAATTATTATATTTAATTAGCGCGAAGTATAAAAAGCAGAATGGATTTTTATTTTTCTGTGATAAGACTGGAAGAAACCGACATTTACCTCATAGCCGTGCCTAAGGGCTCAGTCCCTCGCAATATTTTACACTACAAAAATACATTGTCATTACATAGATGCGGTGTATTTAGGCAATTTTATCAACAAATCCAAATGTTTTACAGGAAATTGTTTTTTCTATTTGTTCGTGATGTTGAAGTCATTATGTCGTGATTTTATATGACGTTATTTTCGTATTTTTAATATTTCTTTAATATCTAGTGTAAAATGTACTGTATTCTAAGTCTGAGCCATTGTGCAACAATGGCAATAATTTATTGTATTCCTTATCATGAATGTTATGTATATGAACGAATAATAAAAGAAATGTAACATTTTAATTTTTTATATGCTGGGGGTTAGAAGTTTTGAATGGTAAATTTTTATTACATAAATCCATATTATTACAATGTTAATAGTTGTGGACCAAAATAAAGGGTTCAGAAATTTGCCATTTAAAATAATGCTAGGTCAAAATTACTGTTTACTTTGAATTTTTTAAATACACTTCAAACGTGTTTTGGTCATGATCTTTACAATAAATTCCCAAAATATGAACAATACAGCGAAACTTCTCATAAAATAAAGTGGCAAGGTATTGGTCATTCTGTATAAGTACTAGTATATACAAGTAATATTACTAGGAATGCCTTTCTCAATTTTAAATTTATGATTAACTTCAAGTACAGCGACATCTATACATATAAAACTAAATGTGATTCTTTAACTATTACACATATGAGGGTAGCTCCGTCGCAATCGAATTTTTAAAAAAACATTTAACATAAATGTTTAAATTATAAGGCAAACTCGGTTAACTGGGCTCCACTTTTACAATATTGATATCTACCGGGAGTTCGTTCTCAAAGTCGAACATAGGAATCTAACATTGTAATGAACGTTTTTGCTAATTGTCGCTCGCTAATTTAACTTACAGAAAAGGTGATAGTATCGCAATAGAAAGAGAAAATTATTGCGATTCGAATAATACTACTAACAAGACTAATGGGCGGTTGCACCAACCCAACATAAACTTAAGCTGCGCTTTAAAACAATAATTGCTATGGTTTTAATAATTGTATCTAAGTTTTTAAGCTTTACTTAAGTTTAAGTTGATTTGGTGCAACCGGCCATAAAAGTACAATTTATTATTTTTGCAGACAGTGCACGTAAAACTACCAGATAAGTACGTCAATACATCTACCGAAACAATAGAATTAGGTACAAGTGTTTCAAAAATGTAGCAAAAACTGTGGGTTAGTACAGCATTTTTCTACAAAAATATTTGCATGAGCACACAATTTCAGTTACGAGAAATCATTTTACATCCCTACTATAGCAAAAACTTCTTCAAAACTGTAATAATTGATAATTGAAAATTCGAAATGACCAAGGTATATTATTTGTCACTTTTATGTAGGTAGAAATACTAGCGTGCGTTGTACCTACACACAAATTGTTGATATACTTACCTTGTTCGTTATTTAGAATGCAATTTACGCACCTTATATTTTTTGTAACGCCGAAAAACAATTCAAATCTTCAAATAACCGTTTGACAATTAAATAGGTTAAGTGGATGTCAGATGACAAATGTATGGGTTATGTGCATTTGCGTTATAGCAAGCATTGCTTGTATATATCCTTGTTATAGCCACAGCTTAAACTAATTAATTTTTGTGGTTTGAATGTCATAATATCAGAAATTTGAAAGTACGAATTAAGAAAAATTTCGTGCAAAAAATAGCATAAGGAACTTGTGCAGAAACAGTATTCGGAAATGAGTGCCGGTTTGGCATTGGCACGAAGAAATAATCTGTTTACGCACATGTCACGTAAATAACTATTAAAACACTAACTTAAAACTATAACACTTTTTAAATAGCATTAGCCTTGATTTTAAAATTTGTTTCAATAAGATATTGACGTTAAACCGCGTATAAAATTTTATTTATGTTATAGTGAATAATTATACCAACGAAGAAAGGGTTTTTATGGTGAAAACTTTTTAGTGGCGATAATTTCAGGAAAGTTCGAAATTTGTTTGCCGTTAATTTTAATACTACAATACCATCTATCAGTACTATTAAAAAATATGTAGAATAATTTGAAAGATATGCAAACAATTACGCAAGAATCGGGAAAGAGAAGTGGTATGTAATAATGTTTTGAACAAAATAAAATGTTCTAAAATAACAATCATATCACACGTAATCGACAAATTGTTGACCGCACAGGAGAACGTGTTTTGGTGATTGTGAATGCAGATCAAACATACAGTTTGCGCCAAATTTCTGTTGATGTTGGTTTCTACAAGTCACAAGTATGGAATATATTAAAAAAGCATAAATATTATCACTATAAGCCACAATGCCATCAAAAGATTTTTACTCTTGACGAAGAAAGTAGAAATGCGTTTTGCTATGAAATACAAGAGCGCGTGAACAATGATCGCCGATTTATGTCGTCAGTGTGATTCACCGACGAGGCTACTTTTACTTTAAATAACAAACCAAATGTTCAAAACACGCGATATTGAGCTCAGGAAAAACCGAATGTTAATATTTCCACCAGAACTCATATCCCCAAAAAATTTATATCTGGACGGGGATTTCAATTCTGAAAAGTATTTAAATCTTTTAGTAACGAAGGTACGACCTGCGTTGGAAGAAGTTGCAAGAGAAAATCAAGAGATCTGGTTCCAACAAGATGGCTGTCTCGCGCAATTTAATTTACATGTTAAAATTTTTTTAGACTTCATTTCCAAATCATTGGATTGGCAGAAGTGGTGCTATAAATTGGCCATCAGGATCACCTGATTTAGCACCTTGCGACTTCTTCTTGTGGGGATACCTTAAAAATAAAGTGTATAAACGACACCACCCAGATATTAATTCTTTGAGAGAAGCAATTGTTGCAGAATGCGCATTAATTACTGACAGACAGTTGGCTAACGTGAGAAATTGTTTCTACAACAGACTGAACTTAGCTGAAAACGGGGGATTATTTGAATATTTATTATAATTTATTGTGCTACTATTGTTTTTCGAATTTTAAATAAAAAATATTTTATTACTTGTTTGTTACTTGTCATTTTATTATACATAGAACTAATGTTAAAAAACCTAACTAAAAATTGAATATATACTTCTTAATTGTCTATGTTCGCCTTTGAGAGTGGACACCCGGTATATTACTATAAAATACGAGACTGCCAATTTAGTTCTATGACAAAATGAATATATTTCCTTCAACTTTGAAGCAACTGGATCATGCCACCTACTAGTGGGTGCGGGCAAAGCAGTAGGGAAGAAAAAGAAAATAAAAAAACCGAGACGATTAAAAATATGGAACGAAGAAGTAGAAACTGAAATAGAACAAAAAAGAAGCATTCCTAATACGTATACAAAGAAAAACTTCAGTAAATCAATATGGAAAACGAAACTATAATACAACCCTACGAAGAATTTTGGGAAAGCATTATAACCACGACGTACATTGGAGACACAATTTTGCTTACACAATGATGAAAGTACTTGTACTTGGCACTTTCAAAAAATCGGCAGCTCAGGCAAAAATTGAAATTTCTCAGTGTGTAAGTGATGTTCTACACCAACGTATTTCTGGTAGGCTATCGGTAAAAGAAGCTTGGGACATTTTATTTAAACAATTTAATAACAAAGCCTAAAATCAGTTGTTTTGCTAGTGTCTTGATTTTTTTTGGCATAATATACAGGGTGCCCATAATCTATCTCATAACATGGGTAACTTTCTTAATATGCAAAATAGGTAATCGGTTAAATTAGGAAAGTTGGGCAGAATTACAAGCAAAATGTTAAACTTTTTCAAATTTGACATATGTCTTCAACTTTTTGAAATTTTGTGAAAAAACTGAAAACAGTCGATTTTTTTAATGTTGTCCTGTTCCACTACTACTTACTTTAGAACTGAACTAAAAATGACATCTTATACATATTTTTACGTAGAATTCGATAAAATTACTCAAAATGTCATAACCCTCTTGATTTTCGAGATATAACACAAACTTACATTTTTTTAAATGGCAATCATAGTTGGCTGTGATCTTATTAAATAGCTTTTGTTTTTGCGATTTCATTGATATAAGGTTCGATATACTTTACTTTTACATTTTTTTGTAAATGCTAAAAGTAGTTTATTGATACAATTAAGCTGCAAAATAATACACAGGCAGGCTATGGAAACAAATGCTTCAAACAAAAACCTGTTGAAACAAAAGCCTGTGTCGTCAACTAAATAATTTGATTTACATAAGTAAGTTGTATTATTCACGGTGATTTATTTTAAAAACATAAAATTCTCAAAATAAACAATGTATTCATATGAAGAGAGAAACGACATGCTTTTTGTTATTATGCTAGCAACAGAAATAGTAATGAAGCCAGTGAAATGTATTTGCAAAGATATATGGAAAGAAGACAACCAGATAAAAGACTTTTTTCCAAACTGGAAAATAATTTAAAACTATACGGATCATTTATGAAACCAAAAGCTAAGCAAAAGTTTAATCAAGAAGACGAAGAAAGAGTTTTGGCATATGTAAATTATAAACCAAAACATCTACCCGTGAAATTGCAAGTGAGTGTGGTACTTCTACAGAAAAAGCTCGTTTAATTTTAAAACAAAATCGATTCAAGCCGTATAAATTTCATATCGGCAACACCTTGTATCCAGCCGACTCAGAGAGAAGATTAAATTAGGCTCGATGGTTTTAAGAGAAACTGACAACGATCCATATTTCTCGCGCAGAATTTTATTTACTGACGAGGCAAAATTTACCAATAACGGTGTATTTAATAGACATAATAATAACTATTGGTCTGAGAACAACCCTCATGTTACTGTTGAGAGACGAGATCAACATATTTTTTCAATAAATGTGTGGTGTGGCATCCTCGGTAGCAGAATAATTGGTCCGTTCTTTTACAATTACCATTTAAATGGAAGGCGATATTTAGAATTTCTTCAAAATGACTTGGAAGACATGTTAGATGAACTGCCATTAAATGTGGTACAAAATCTTACTCATTTCCAACATGATGGTGCTCCTGCTCATAATTTTAGAGCTGTTTCTGAATATCTTTCCGAACGTTTTCCGAGCTGGATCGGTAATTCAGGTCCTATTAATTGGCCGGCAAGAACACCTGATATCACACCTCTCGATTTTTTCTTGTGGGGAACCGTTAAAGACAGGGTGTACAAAGAAAAACCCAATAATGTAGAAGAATTAAAAGATAGAATTAGGTTGATTATTAGAAGAATTCGTCCTCGCAGTTTGGAAAAAGTGCATAGAGAGATGGTTAGAAGATGTCAAATGTGCATATTGGTTAACGGGGGCCATTTCGAACATTTAATATGAACTTTTATGTCTTTTGTACATTATTGAAATAGAACATAATTACAAACCATTAATAGTACCTACTTGTGGTATTATATTGTCAATATAAATTTTTGTTTCAAGTTTAACTAACTTGTAAATCATTTTGTTCCTTAATGGTATCAACAACACAATTTTGGGCATTTAAATAGAAATACGAGAGTAAAGTATATCGAACCTTATATCAATGAAATCGCAAAAACAAAAGCTATTTAATAAGATCACAGCCAACTATGATTGTCATTTAAAAAATGTAAGTTTGTGTTATATCTCGAAAATCAAGAGGGTTATGACATTTTGAGTAATTTTATCGAATTCTACGTAAAAATATGTATAAGATGTCATTTTTAGTTCAGTTCTAAAGTAAGTAGTAGTGGAACAGGACAACATTAAAAAAATCGACTGTTTTCAGTTTTTTCACAAAATTTCAAAAGTTGAAGACATATGTCAAATTTGAAAAAAGTTTAACATTTTGCTTGTAATTCTGCCCAACTTTCCTAATTTAACCGATTACCTATTTTGCATATTAAGAAAGTTACCCATGTTATGAGATAGATTATGGGCACCCTGTATAAGATATCTCGCGTAAAAAATCACCATCGTGACTTTGCGGCTGGATTGAAGCGATATATTAAAACAGTTACTGTTCACAAACTAGGGAAAGCATCTGATTTTCCTTATCGTGTAGGCGCTCTACTTTACATAGCTCGTGGTACTCGTTTCGACATAATTTTTAGTGTAAGCATGCTGTCGATTGGAGAACCCTACAGAAGATGATGTAGTAATGCAAAGTGAGTTATGCGGTACTTCGCAGACACCATTAATTTAAAATTGGTTTACCAATGCAACTACAAAACAGCCCTACTCGAATGCTATATTTTGCGGGCTGTTCAGACACCTTGCGTTCAACCAGGTAGAGTGGTAAAATTTGAAGGTGTAGGTAGCTATTTTATGGTTAATTTATCTTCAAAAGTTAGTTGCTGATTCAACCTGTGAAGCAGAGACTTGAAACTTGTTCGTCCGGGTTGCAATATATTCTAGTAAATATAAGATGACAAGCTTCGGCTTATTGTAACTAGGCATATGCCACCTTTGTCGTATTTCCAAAGTCGCGGAGTACCTATTGCGTAAAGCGCAGTTGTGGATTGTCGTACATAATCTACGAGTAGTGGTATCTAAAGTTCGCGGTAAAGACGATCGTTACGGAAAAACCAAGGAGCGTCTCCAATAATTAGGAGCATCTTGTTTCAGAAAACTTGCAATTTGGATTTATGGGTTTTTGCAGCATAAAACCAGGCTTCTGCTGTCTATACGTCATGAAGGACGGATGACGGTTTTGTAAACGAGTAATTTGTTATTTATGCTGATACGGCATTACATCGGGTACAGGTTTGCCAATAGAGCATTGGCAGTGTCAGTTTTTGGGTGTGCTTTCCAAACCAACTTCTTGTTTAGGGTCAAACCAAGGTATTTGACTTCGTTGTTCCAGGGGATGTTGTAGCCGTTGATAAGAAGAGAACAAGCCGGTTAATATCTCTTCTGAAGAAGACCGCCGCGCTTTGTAAGTCTTTAACTTTAATTCTCACATCCTTGTGGACGGTGGAGTGGTTTTTGCGCGAAAACCGAACTGTTCGGGAGGGATTAATTGAAGATTATCAACCTATTCTTGTAATCTGGCGAGAATTATTTTTTCAAAAAATTTGCCGTAAAAGAATCACGTTTTTTTAAGTACAACAAAAACATTTAAATTAACATATGCAACAAACACTACCTCAACAGGCAACCAGTTACGTTTGTGTTTCGTAGTTAATGTAATTTGCATCTACGTCAGTTACACAAATAACAAAACGGTAGAGCGATGCTTATCTTTTCAAATTTTAATAAAATAGTCTTTCTTCTTTTCGGGAGATCACTAAATTATGAGTAGCTGAGGAAGAAGCAACACATTACCATGTCTTTTAGATATGTTGGTATTTAATTTCAAATGTAATATATGAGGTGGGTCAAACCAAAACGAATCACCGAACTTTGAGCTTAACGCGGGCAAAATTGGTAACTCCGCCATATAGCGCTAGCATTCAGCGTTGTATGTGGGAATAGAGAACAGCACTATGTGTAATCTGTCACAAACAAAATGTTCTTTGAATTTTGAAACGTCACATTAATACGTGTATATCAGTCCAACAAACGAAATAAAAGTAGGTAAAAATGAAAAGCACTTATTCGTTTCCTGGTTGCGGAGAGTGTAGGAGTGGAGAAACATATCGCCGTATTTCAGCTATTTATGAAGTAAACAGCATGCCGTATTCACGTGTGCTGAACTGGCTTAAACGATTCAAGATGGAGCGTGTCAGCGCAAAACGACGCCCAAGACAGATCAATCGTCTCATAAAGTTTAAACTTGTAAAGCGGGTCTTCCATCGTCACAGGGGACATCACGCGGTGCCATAATTTTGGGTCGAAAAGCAAACGTCAAACACAACAATGGAAGTACCAGAATTTTCCCCCACCGAAGAAATCCAAAGAAATTCACACGAGCTCTGAAAAAGTCACGATGACCTTTTTTTTTGGTTGGCGAAGCTTTCTGTTCGTCTGGTTTTTCAAATATAGATCTACAGAGAACACAATACGAAGAAAAATTTAAGTGCATCAATAACAAAATACCTGAAATGTTAACGGTGTAATCCTTATCGATGACATCGCGCGCTCATATACTGCCAATCTGGCAAAGGATTTTGCAGTCTGATTTGTTATCATTTTACCCACCTTTATAAATGAAATACAATATATAGATAGGTTCCTTGGACAATTCGGAATCAGAAGAAGAAACTTCCGATCAAAATGACGTTAATGATTCCAATAAAGAGCTTGTCGATCTAGATGAAATGAAATATCAAGCTGCTCAGAGGTGAACTTACCGTAAAGACTAATGTCTAAGTAATAATAATTAGTAATAGATTTTCGACCATAAAAAAATCAACATTATGACAATTATAGAATAAGTATACTTAGACAGATTGAAAAGATTTGATGTTTTGAATGTTATTTTTATCGTAATTATTTACTTTATCTTATATTTTTGATTCAATTATGGATTAAACAAGTTAATAAACTATAATTGATTTGATATCGATTGAATTTTATGAGTTGTTGAATTTAATTGAATTTTCTGAATTAATTCAGACTGGAATTGAATTCTTGAAATATTATCCTCTTGCATTAAGCCACTATAGACTGATAAGTCCACTGAAGGATTATAAAAGATGTATCTAGTTATTCATCTCTAAAAGCTAATTAAAATGTATTGCTTCGTTTACATTTAGCTCCCTTCGAAGGCAGGGAAAGTAGATAGCGCGGGTATGCCCTGCTGTCCGCCAAATGAGCGGTTTTGTGCGGAAGTTAAAGGACCGGAAGTGAATGTTTACATTCAGCTCTCTATATGCTATGCTAGGTTACAATCGCTAAATGATGAAAGCGATCTGAGTAATGAAGTATAAACACTCACAGCCCTCAAACCTCAGCAGTAGGTGTTTCGGGAAATACTTCCGATAGCATGACGGCAATGGCATGAGCTGAATATGTAAGCGAATTAAGTCAGTGGCACTATTCAAAATTAGTCATTCAGAGTAAATTTTAATAACAAATCGACGTTAGTACGCGATGTATCAAGTGCAGAAGCAGCAACCTGTAACTAAAACCAAACATCGTTGAATAATAGTGTCAGTTGTTGGCAGAGTTTGTTTAGAAAAACATATTAGCAGTATACAATATATTCAGAAAAATTAAATTATCAGTAAGCGTAGAGATGCTGTTGGCGAGCATGTTATTTGAAGTGCCGCAAGCGAACGAGCGGAGCGAAGTTAGTGCAACTGTGCGAACTCATGTGTTCTCCCAACAATCTTTGCTTAGTCCGTTCCCATCGTATTAGAGATGGCAAGTTTATATATGCATTTTATAAAATAATGTGTCAGTACATTGTTCATAAATAATAATTGATTGCAACACTTCGTAGGTTTTCACGGCCGCTGTCATTATTACTAATATCTAACTTCTTCTGGGTTCGCCGTATGTCAAAACTTGCGTTTGACGTTTTGCAGTTCTTGATGGCAGCTTCTCAGGATAATTAAACTGCTTCTCTATCCCTTTGACCTTTTTCTTATGTATCGTGTGCATCCGATCGTGCTCTTGTTTTTTTTCTATTTCTTCTCATTCTGTAGTTTGTCCGACGTAACACTTCTCACACTGACATCTGTTATCTTTTGTATATACCCTCTGTTCTGATTCTTGCTAATTTATCCTTCGTCGTTGATAGGTACTGCTGGATTAACGTAGTGGTTCTAAAGCCCACTTTTGTATCTTTTGCTTCTTTAGAATTTGCTAGCGAACTTTTCAGTGAGCCCTTCTGTTCTCTTCACCATTACGTGCTACAACATTACGGATGTGTCGTGTCGTAGCCAGCACTTTGGTTTTAGTTTACTGGATCCTATGGCTTCATCTTCAAGTGCCTCTATCAATAAGTTGGCTATAAGGGTGACAAACGACTTCCAATTGCTGTTCCAATTTTCTGTCATACAAAAACATCAAAAGGTCTGTTCATTGGATGATATTCTCTTCTAGTCCAATATCTGTAAGTATAGTCAATGCACCTTATGTTAGTGAAGAGCGGGGTAATATCAATACTCAGGTCTAGTGTTAAGTATGACGTAGTCTTCCCGGTGTTGGGTTCACGTTCAACAATTTTGCCAGATATTTGGATAAGTTATAGGTCGACGATCCAATACTGCTTAAAATCGGTCATTGTTAATTTTAAGTACTCCGCGTACAATCTGGGTGGTCTTGTGCTTTTGAAAATAGTTTCTTTTGCACCTCTTCTATTATAATAGATCAATAATTATTGATGATTTTCTTGATGCTCTCACTGTCTGTGTGATTTTATCTGTCGGATCCTTTTGTATCTATAGTAGTTCTCCCATCGTCTTTATTTAGCAGCACTGGCGCATATCTGTGTCCGCTTTATAAATGACGTTGTTGTCAACGGTCTTCAAGTTTCTAAGAGCCATTTCTTCTTTTCGGGATAGCTCTAGCTCTGCTCAGTTTATCTATTTTTTAAACGAATTTGTGGAGACATTTCATGCAAATTATACAGGTTGTATCATGGCGAGATTCCATTAGAAGTTATGGGTAAGTAGTCAAAATTCAATTCTAAAAATTCTCATGATAAGGTTTCGACATAAGCTCTATCTAAAAAAATGTTGACGGTTCCGGTTATATCGACAGTAACCATCAAAATTGTTTTTTCAAATAGAACACCTTGTATATTTGAATATTTTCTAATTCTACGTTCAATTTTAAGTTGAGTTTATGTATTATTTCCTATACTTACTAATCATTAGCCGTATTTTTTTCTATTGCAAATACTACGAAAACGATCAAAGATAGGTATAGGGCATGTAACATAAATTTGATCTAAAATTTTCTCTTCTTTCGAAAATTTAATAAGCAATAGAGTATTCTATTTTAAAAAATCAATTTTTTTGACATTCTTTCATTTGAATATCACACGGGAATTTTGAACACTCTGCATTACTATATTAATTTATATATCTTCAGAATCTTTTCTCTAATAAATCACGTATCTAATTTGTTTTTAAACCGGCTTTCATGGAAATTTTCAAAATTAATTAACCTCAACTCTATCAAAATCGACTCACAAAGTTACTTTATAATCAATGCTATAATATTCTACCAGTTGCTCAAGCTAAATTAAGTATCCAGTATAGAAAAATATACTAAAACAATCTAACTTATAAATATTTATTTTAGTTCAAAAATATTGTACAAAATTATTTCACAATTTCATCATTGTAGGTTCACATACATTTAAATTTTAACCAACTAAAGATGTTTTAAGATGAATCACTAAACTGAGTGGGTGGATTATTGAATAGATTGTAAATAACTACAATATACACCACAAAGTTACGTAAAAGTAAGAAGTGGTTTTAGTTTCGTATACATATATTTTTAATGTATAACATTGAACACTTCTTGAAAACTTACAAAAAATAACTGATTAAATTCTACACTCGCACTCATAAAGTTATCAGATTGAAAAATAATGTACTTAGAAATATGTAAATGATAATTTCACTTAATAGGGTCTCGGTGGACCTGGAGGACCACCTCTCATCATACCAGGTGGTGGTCCCCTAATGCCCATTGGCGGTGGAGGACCTCCTCGTCCCATACCCATCGCAGGCGGTACACCCATCATTCCCGGAGGAGGACCCATCATTCCTGGTGGTGGACCGCCCATACGAGGTGGTCCCGGATGCATTTGCGGAGGAGCAGCAACTTGGCCACGTCCACCCGGTGTCATAACTTGCTGAGATGGACCTCCAACACCTCTTACAGGGCCTTGCAAACCAACAGGAACCCCTCCAACTCCAGCAGGAATACCACGACCAGCCGCTCTACCAATACCTGGTCCTGGTGCCGCTCCTGGGATAGGTACTCTTGGCAATCCTTCTTCAGGCGGCGGAGGACCTTCAACCGTCAGTGATACAATACTCTCACCACGTAACAATACAAATCCTAACACTCGCTTTTCTTCTCGTTCAACTTTTGAGTTTTTAGGTTTGATTCTCCTGAATTCTTCACAATCGCCCAAGATCATATTCATGTGTTTATCGAAAGCTTTAAATGTTCCTATGAATGTTCGCGAGTCTTGAAGAGTGATGCGAACCCGATAGTTTATATGTTGTACCATTTTATTATTTTTACCGATCGTCTACAAAAATTTTAATATTTCAATTGTACATGCAAACATTTTTGAAGTACTTACCATTTTGGAAGATTTTGAAGCCGATAACGTTAAAGAATTATAAACGCACACCAAACGTTCAAAACTAACCTATAAAAATAAAACAATTCGTTTTGATACCGGTGCGGCGGGTTTGTGAAACAAAAGCGTCCTCTATTTAAGAAGTAATTGTATTTATTGACAGATGACGCTTTATGTTATTTCTTTTAAAATCCAACTGTATATACAGGATGTTCCCTAAAGATGATAAAATATTTTTGCGTTTCACAAAAACTAGTTATATGCGCAAAAATGGATCTTTTCAGATAAACAGTATCTTAAAATTTATTTTTTTTGTATTTATGGTTATGTTAATAACTCAAATTACTGTTCTTTAATTTTTTATGTTTGTTATTGTTGATTCTATCATTGTTAGTGATTAAAACAAATTAAAACTCTAAAATAAATTTAGATTTATTTCTTTCCTAAACTAAAGAAAAATAGGATCAATTATAAACGACGATTGAACAATATTTGGGGGTAAAGAAAAAGTTGAAGAGGCAAATAGAGATAAAAAAAGGGTTAGTCTTGATAAAAATGGGAAGTATGGCGGAAAAATAAATACATCGATCAAATAAAAAAAATTGAGAGGTACCAATATATATATTTATTGACGATGACTTGAGAAAAAAGGTATTCAAAAGGTCAGAGGCGAAAAATTTAGAGAAGCAAGTGAAAAGTGTAAAATAGGGTATATGAAAACGTGGGTAGACGAAGAAGAAAAAATGGGATGAGAAAAGGGAAGTTTAAAAAAGGGTTTAACAACAAACTAAGGAAATAAAGATATGGGAAGGGATGGGAGAACACAAAATCCGGGAAGAAAAAAGAAAGTGAAATTTTGTTTTCAATTGGGAGGGGAACATACCAGAAAAGTTTACATGGAGATCACAGTTTGCGACAAGTCATAACGAAAAAAAAAAACCAGAGGATGCATAATTGTGGGAGTTAGAAAGCAACGGATGAATGCAAAAAAAAATGGAAGAGAAACAAGAAGAAGGTCTAAAGAAAACATTATGTAGTGACTGAAAAGGGGAGAAATATGAAATGTTAACAGTTTATGAAATTGAAACAGAAAGAACTAATGAAGGCATAAAGGATACAATTAGAGAAGGAGTTGAATGAAAAATAATCATAGGAGATTTTAATGCTATAATAGCGGAGGAAGGAGGAATTATGATAAATGGAAATAATAAAGAATAGGACTTCAATGTAAAAGAAAATAAATCGACTGGGAGAAAATTATTAGAATTGTACGAAGAAAGTGGGCAGAAAATTATGAATGGAAATATGGAAAAAGGGAGTAGAGGAGAATATAAGTACTGCATAAAAAGAAGAGATGAATCAGTGACTCACTAATGCGATAGTTGAGAAAAATATAGAAATCATAGACATTTTTAGAGTAGAGGACAAAGAAGAATTAGACCACCAACCTTTGGAAGTATATAGGCGCGAAGAAAACAAGAATAAAGAGGGAAAAAAAGAAATGTGAAAATGGGAAAAATTATGGACAGAAGATGCTATATAGAAAGGTGTAAGATAGAAATGGAGGAAAAAGACATGAACACGTCTGAAGAAGTGAAAAACATAGTAAAGAGAATAGATGAAAAGTAAAGAATAACAATTGTAAACTATATAGTAATTTTAAAACTAACCTCTCTTATCATATCTAGTTAACCATTATTTTTATAATATTACAAAATATTTTAATGCTGTCTAGCGTTTTTGTCCCTCTATTTTATTGATCTGCCTTTTACTGTATACTCTAATTACATTATCATTATTAGAAAATGAAGTAAAGAGTGAACATAAAATTTAAAGAAAAAAATGATTGGTAGAATAATAACTGCGAAAAAACGAAAAGGAAATGAAAAAGGGAGAAAAAAGATAGAAAAAAGACAAATTAGATGAAGAAGAGTACAAAATATTAAAGAAAAACTATAGAGAAGAATGTAAATAAAAAAGGAAAAATACATTAGGGGCAAGTATGGAATTTTTTTAAATAAAAAAAAAAAAAAAAAGTGGAAGGTCAGATATAGAAGAAAAGAAATGGACAGAATATTGTATGGAACTATTTAGATGTAAGATTAAATTTGTTATGATTTGTTGGATTAGTGATTTTTTTCTAATACTCCATATTTTAAGAAAAGTCGACGTAACTTAGAACGCTCTATTTTAGGTATAGGGAACCTTTATGAAAGTAAACCTTATTTTTTACGGACAATAAAAAAACGCAATAAAATACTCCTTGACGTACGTAGATATCTGTAACATGATTTTCAGTCGGGAAAACAAAAAAAATCGGGACCGTAAGGGGACGGGAAATCACCGGGGTGTTGTTCAGGCTCAGGAAGTTGGAAAAGATGAAAGCTATTTTCGTGTGGAGCCTGACGGTATTTTTGTTGTCAAAGATTTGCTGGATGTTCAACAGACGGCCCAGACGCAAAACACACACGATTTACGTTTTGGTTGGTTTTGGCTCTTTCTGGGCATCTAGAACTTGTTTCATCAGTGAGTTTCTCCCGGCTTGTGATGCCTTGTGTAATCTCCCGGACTGTGACCTTGAAATTCATTTATGCTGAAAGTCTCTTAAAGCATCTGAACGCATTCTTTCCACGCCTCACATAAAACTCGATTCTATATCTCTGTTCAAGCAAATGCTTCGTCATTGGCGTGTGTTACAAAGTCGAAAAACATACTTCATGCGGATACACGTCTTTTCTCAGACTGCTCGGAAAAAAATGGTGTCCGCCTGCGCTGCATCACAATAAAATTATGGATATTACTTTTATGTGTACAAAATTCTACTGCAAAATGAATTGTTTGGCCCAAGTTTTTCTGAAAGAAGAAGATGATGACTACTACCTGCTAGTTCTATACTTTCTTTGCAATGTTCCATTACTGTATAAGCACAGAATAACCGAAAAGACTTTAATAAAGAAGATACTTGAAGAATGAAGATTAAAGTATATTCAGAAATTACTGTGGTTTTTTGGCAACTAATTAATTTTCCTCATCGGTAGGTAAGTACTTTCCATAATGTTCGACGGCATAGTGCATTGACAAGTACTGTCGCCTGCAGCTCAGCAGTAAACAAGTTCGGTTGTTCAAAGTGTGTTCATAAGAAATAAAGTAGTGTCGTTTACAGTTGGGACAAGTCGTTGCTTTGTTTTTCTTGTTCATAAGTCCACTTTACTCATACGCTGCAGAAAGTAAGCCTGACATCGATCTCAAAGGAATGAAATATAAGTAGAACATGCAATGTAGAGAACATCAATAAAGAACATCAAAAAGAAACCGTAAATGGAACGAACATATAAACCAAATAGACGAAAGATAGATAGAAAGTCAAAACAAGCATAGTTAAATTGCCAATAGGAAACTGTAGCCTAACACCAAAAAATAGTAATTTTTTTAATGAATGTTGTCAATAATCGTATGAAATAAATAGGTAAACTTTTGCATAAAAAATTCACTGTTCGGGCGTTAATTTTATTTTTAAACGCTTTGACAACAACCGCCAAAGGCCTAACAAAGTGCTGTACGTACTCGCTGCTCACACGCCACTAAAACTCACCATTACAATAATATAATCAAAGTAAATTAAACCAAAACCAAGCTATTAACATGTTCGTTGACTCTGTTGCTTTATTCCTTTTAATAAATAAATGCTTTGTGTATAAATGATTTACATTTTAACATACATTTGTTTAATGCACTCTATCAAACATCTCACACTTTCAACCTCTAAGTAAAAACTTAAGGTTATATCAAAGTATTACATATATCTAATAAAAAATAAAAATGTTATTGTATTCGCGTAATAGGTGCACGACTAGACTAGATTAGACTAGAAGTTATTTCAATATAATTCGAAATTTCTTATAAACGTAACAAATTTTATGCTAACAATAACTTATAGAGAAGAGTAAGATTTTTAATGGCAATAATTACATTGTGGATGACACTTGATTCCATTAACTCCGCATTGACACCCACCAGACGTATCACCTTTTCCAGCTGGTCCCCAACGTGGTCCTCTGGTTACCCAACATATTTCCGTTTTGCACATAGAACACCTAAGCCAATCACATCCCCACTTCTTCATTAGAATAACATGACACGTGGGACATTTTATAGCTTCGCCTTTATTGACCATTTCTTCTAACATTTCTCTAGTGCGTTTGGTTCCTTCATCAGTCGCTGATTCATTTATTTGTTCTTGGAATTCTTTGCAATTAAGCCCAATGTGAATAGCCTAAAATAAGTAGGTACGTACAAAACAACCTATAAACAATTAAAAAAAAAACAACCATACCTGACAAGTCAAACAATTAGTTCTACGACAGACGGGACAGTGAAATTCATTGACGTTATCTTCGAAGATGCACCAACCTTTGCAATCCGGTGTTTTGCAATGAAAAGATTTATCGATCTTGTTCTCAGCCTGTGCAACAGACTTCGCCAAAAATTGATCGTACACATCTGGAGTGACTAATGCTTTTATCTCTCTATCCTGTAAAGATAGGTCACAAGAATAATCGGAGTCTCTGAAAGGGCATTTGACTTCAGCATCTTCGGAAAACTCGATCGTATGCGCTAAACAAGGTTTACAAAATTGATGTAAACATTCTCTTAGCGTAACACCTTCGTTAGATTGAATCTCAGTCAAACAAATCAAGCATTCAAACACTTCCGCGTTCGCAACTAAATCTTTGTTATCTAAATTTAACAACTGTAAATAATGCTGTTCTTTTTGATTTGCAGGTTGAGGAGCTTTCTTCTTATTGCGAGCACGTGGAGATTTCGGTACCGAATTAGTTTTTTTAACGGTTGTGCAAATTGCGCAAGCATTCGAGGCAGTTGTGTTTATAAATGTACACATAATGCATTCCCACGTTTTATTGCGTTGTGGCTTCAAAGTTTGAGTGTCGTAGTCTTCGAGATCGTCGCAATTTTCCGGTTGTGCAATACTGGCAGTGGCTGTGCTAGTTTGTGGAGAATTTTCACTTTTTTTTTGGTCCCTGATAGTTGGTTTTATCTTTGGTTTGTCTTCTAGATTTATATTTAATTTAATTTCGATATTTTCCTGTTGCGTTATTGCAGTTTCTATTATTTTGGGTAGCTCATTGTTTGGTGGTTTTTCCGGTTGTATATTTTCTAGGAGTTTTGGAACTGTTGAATTCGATGCTGGCAGTTCTTGCTCAAGTTTTTCTTTGTCCGCTTTATGCTCTAAAATGCAAAATAATTAATTAAAAAAAGCATGTGTGTATGTGGCCGTTTAGGCAAGTAACATTTGATGTTTAGAGTTGCATGAAAAAATATTACAAAAAAATATATAAATTTTCTCAAACTAAATTATGCAAAAAGGTCGCCTACACAAGAAGGTGTTCAGGGGAGGTTTTTAGAAAAGAAAGGTAGAAGAGGTGAGGGCAATGAGGAAATATATGAGGAAACGATGTGCAGTACGGATAGGAAAGGAGAGGCCTAGATAAAGAAAAAGTTGAGACAAAGATGTCTACTAAGTCCGAACCTATTTGCGATATACAAAACGGATTTAGAAGAAGACATCAAAGAGGAGGTGTGGTAATAAGACGGATTAAGGTGTAGGTGATATCTTATACGGACGATGTAGTGGTGTTGGCGTAAAGTTAAAAGGGAAGAGGGGATAATAGAGGTAGTGAGGAGGTACTTAGAGAAGAAAAAGTTAAAAGCTAATGTGAAGAAGGTGAAAATAATGGTGTTTCAATAGAAAAGGGGGAGAAAAAAACAGTAAAATAGTGGTGAGGGAGGATTTTAAAGTGGATTTTTGATACATTACTGAGAAGTGTAATGGTGTATGGAGCGGAGATATGTGGATAGAAAAAATGGGAGCTATTAGAGAAGGTTCAAGTGAAATATTCAAGATGGGCTTTGCGTTTGGATAGGGGATACCATGGGTATACAGGGTGTTTTAGTACAAATATTTTAATGGCGTATTTTTAAGATAAAAATAAGAGTTTTTTTTCGTATAAACATGTGTCCTAAAATACACTCTCTTCGAGCTACAGCCATCTTATATGCGAAGAATAATGGAGGGCTGTGTTGTAGCTGGCGGAGGACATTTCCAGCACTTGTTATAAAGTCATTAATTTTTTTGTTTTTAATGAAATTAAGAAAAAAATAAAACCAATTCGCTTAATCCTTGTTTCATAATTAAATAAAAAGAAATTCAAACCAATTTAGTTTCACAATAACCCTTGTTCCTCTAACAACGATTATCTCGAAAACGGTTAATTATATCAAAAAAATGTTGAAGACCGAGATCTTAAATTTTTAAATTTCCAAACAGATGAAAAACTAATTTTTTTAAATTTATAAACCGAAATATGAAATGTTTCCCCTTAAATGTGCCTACCTCCAAAAATACGCCATTAAAATATTTGTATTCAATTTTGAAACACCCTGTATAATGAAACTATATAAATTAAGAGGGGAGGATGACGGTGAGATATGAAGAAAAAATTAATAAAAGACAGGACAGAAAGGGAAAGTATGAAACGTAATGAGAAAGAATGTGAGGAGTTAAGAGAGAAAGAGAGAGAAAGAACAGTTATTCGGAAAGAAGAAGGGGAGGCACAGATTTGATGAAAGGCAGCTGGAAAAAAGAAAAGAGTCAAGGGGAAAAATAAAATCGTTTTTAATTAAGCTAGAATTAGTAGAAGATCTACTTTTTTTGCTCTTATTGTTTACATTTTTTTGAATCGAATTATTTTTTAATATACAGGGTAGACAATTAGTGCGAGAAAAGTGGATATCTCAGAAAATGAGAAAATATTAGGGTTGGAAAAAAACTTTCTCAATGAAATGTGAAAATCAATGTTGTTGAACGTAGAATTTCATAAGCATTCTAATGATAAGGTTGTAGGTATCTAACTCTTACAGGTTTTTGCGGATTTTTGAGTAAGAGTTAGATATCTATAATCTTATCATTAGAAAGCGTATGCAATTCTACGTTCAACGGCACATAAAAAATTACGTGGTGTCATTTGAAAAAATCAAGTTATCCATGAATTTAGCTAGTTCAATTTAAATAACTGATTACTCAAAACCAAATCTTCCAAGATATCCACCTTCCTCGTACTAATTGACCACCCTATATAAGAAAAAAAATGAATAATAATAGAGTAAACTCAATTCCTGTGTTTACTGATGCATGTAGAGGGCTATTTGGAACATACAAGTCATCTTCAGACTTGATTGCTCGTCCAAAATTGCCAATTTATAGAAAACCTCTAAAAGGTTTAAAAGATCAACTTCTAAGCGGAAGTCTAAACAAGAAACGACTTGAGCTTAAACAGTAAGAGAAAACAAGGAAAAGACAAATACCATTTAAGGAGCACAAGGGGAAAAAGAGATTAGAATACAAAAGCCGTAGTGCAAAAAAAACCAAGAAAATGCGTAATCATTATGCCCTCATACCCGACTAAAAGAGAAACTCGGGAAAAAAGTTTCTAATAGGAAAACTTCCTTATTTCGGTAATTTTTAAGGAATTAATTTGGATGGTCTTCTAAACATTGATATTCAATTGTATTCCGTAAAAAAAAACACCATTTTTTTGTCATTTTACCTCAAAAAAAAATACCAAGCTTGGGTATAAAATCGGGAAATAAAATTGTTTGTCTCTGATTTTAATGACAATCCAATTCATAACCATTTTCTCTCAAAAATAGAAACAAAATTCCTGTAGATGACAAGAACAAGAGAGAACCTAAAGGTCAATGGTTTCGTTGATTAAGTATCTGCAGAACCTGATTTCTGCGGGATATTGAGCTTATACAAGTCTTGATGGGTTTCGTTTCCCTAAAATAAAAATTAATAGAAAACGCTTAACTTCTAACTGGAACTTCAAACAAGGAACAATGAAACTTGAACAGTAAAAAAAACATGGAAAAGCAAATTTCAATTAAGGAGCAAAAGAGAAAAAGAAAAGGAAATACAAAAACCAAAAAAATTGTGAAGAAGAAACTGTAATGTCACTTCGAGTCAGGTATATTGACGTTGGTCATTAAAAGAAAAGGATTTACGTAACAAAAAGAGGTAAGGGATTATTAGTGGTGTAATTTTCTCCTTCCTTGAAACAATCAAAATTGTAGCCAGGGAGCGAATTAAGACACCTGGACCCCTTATGGAAGGTGCAGCGAATATATGAATTAATAAACCCTAGTTATGGTAGAGGCGACGTTTCGCACCCATAAAGTAACGAATTTTTCACCATCTTTTTATAAAAGCTTCTAATTTGGTCAACGGCTTGAAGAAGCACCTAGCTAGAGTGCGAAACGTCGCCTATACCATACCTATGATTTATATATTAGTTGCGCCTTCTACTAGGGTCCAGGGTCTTAATTCGCTCCTGGCTACAATTTTGTAAGGAATTATTTTAGTAAAAGTTCACATCAATGGCAAGACTTCACATAGTGTACATCTTGTACACCTGAACAAACATAAAATAACAAAAATATAGAGAGTCTTCATCTAAATTTTTTGATTAGAAAATCAGTTCTTACTTGTTGTTGCACATTAGCTATTGTGATGCTTTTTAATGGTAACTCAGTTTAGATAATGTACCTGCAATAAATTTGTGTACTAAATTTTCTATATAAAATCTAACGAAACATTACTTTTTTTTATTTGCGTGATAGGTTTCTGATACATTTTTCTGATTTTGAGGTATAAGTGGCATTTCCATAATTAAAGTAAAACTTTTCGTCACTTATCAGAACGCTTTAATAGCGGTAGCAAACAATTACCTTCATTACCTATAGTTTTGTTTTTTAGAAAGGTAAGTATGTTTTTCATCAAAATATATTACGTCATCCACATAAAAATGAGGAAGATGTTAAAATAAACATTTAAATCAAATAAATCCATATTTAATCCGTCTTATTATACCGTGCTCAGTAAAAAAAACGTTACTGCATTTTTTGTAGAAACAGTTGGAACTGATATATGTTGTTTTGGTGTAATAAAAACTCACCATAAAAGAGAACATGAGTCGATCAAGTTTTGCATTGACGTTTTTCATTAGTCATTATGGAGTGGCCTAAAATATTTGTCTTATGCCTTAAAATGGAGGTACGACTTTTTTGCTGAGCACGGCAGAATTGCTATGTAAAATCACTAATTAAAAAATCATCTAATTTTCTGGTTCTCTACGTACAATTAGTAGCAGTTCAAGTAACTAAAATTAAAAACAGGATATAATTACCGTTTGTAGGAGCAACCAAGTATAAAAATACAGAGCATCCTGTCGTTGTAACATGTAAATCCTTGAGTGTAGCATTATCATCCGAAGCTAATTCTTTTCCCAAAATCCATCTTTGCACAACGATCGGGATTTGAAATTCTTTCTCAACTTGAACTTTTAACTGTGCCACAGTTTGATCTTCAGTCACGTTAATTGGAAAAGGGCCTCTATGAGAAATTTTATCTTCTACGTACATATCCACTCTAGAAATGAAATGTTAGTTTTTACGATTCAAATAGAGCAAGTGAAACCACTTACACGAATCCAGCTTTTTCTGCCCCTTCTTCACTTCCGTCAACAGATTTTTGACGAATAACTGAACAATTTACTTTTAACTGCGCCAATTCGCGCGCGAGATTCGAAGCTTCGCTTAATTCTCCTCGAGCTATTGACGTTTCTAACCGTTTCAACAGTCTATTTATTTCTAAAGTGTCGGTGTTATTAGCTAAACTATTTTTAATTTCGGTAAATTTCACTGGCATGTTAAGAAAGAGATCTTTGTTTTCCATCAAATTGGAATAAATGTGTTGATTTGGTTTCTCAGTCTTTACGTTATAAATATTGGCAAAGTCCTTTGGCCGCATCAGTTCAAATTTTTTATTAACTTCCTGTTTTTGTATCGCCCCCATAGAAACTTTTTCGCTGGCGGCGCTCGTTTGTGCACACGCGGTCACTAGAATCGGCTTCGGATTATCGGTTTTTTTAACTTTGATATTTTCGTAAATCGTTTCTTGAGTCGCGATTATAATTTCAGCAACGTCCTCTTTTTTGTCCGTATCGTTTTTAATATATTCGGATTCAGCGGTGGCATTTTCCTGAATTACGCTAGCACGATTTCCTTGTTTTTCGCAATTGGTAATTTTGCGCTTTGGTAGAGAATTTTTCATTTCGATCAGCATTTTTTTGAGACGCTCCTTCTCGCCCTGCTTGTCTTCGGGAGTGCTTTGTTGCGATTTCTCCTCCGCCGAAACTGATTTAACAAATTTTCTTTGCTTGTCTTTGTTCTCGTTGTATTTAGCCAAAGCGGAAAATCCGATTTGCGTTTTCGATCTTTCCAAGTTTCTTTCAAACACGCCACCATTATTCGTGAGATTATATGAAGTCGTATTTTTAGAACAGTTTGAATTTGTACTAGGCGGAAAATGTTTTATTTCTGAATTTTCTGTTTTATTCTTTTCAAGCGTGTGCGAGTTAATTTTAGCTGGAGGCGTCGTTAAATCGTCGAAGTACGGTTTAATAGTCGAACAGACGTAACAAATTATTCTCCAGTAATCGTTTTCTAAAGAACATTTAGGACAGTACCAGCTTTTTTTGTCTAACTTCGAGTCTTTGTATTTTATTACGGCGCTTTCGGACTTCATTAACGGATTCAACTGCTTAGCATCCGTGTTACCACTACTGTTCGTTTGCTGATGACATTCAACAATTTCCTTCTTAATTTGTTTTGGCTGATTTTCATTCAATTTCCCAAAATATTCGCGCTTCAAGTTGTCTTTTTGAAATACGCCGGATTCTCTAGCGCCGAAGAAAGTCGAATTGACGGTCACTTTCGTAACGTTCGTGATTGCGTTGAACTTGGCGATCAAATCGCGAGCTGATTTTCTTTTTGGCGATGCCCAACTATCGGTTGTACCTTTTCCAGGTTCTTGCCTTGGTCGCATAAACTGCGGCATATCGCTCTCTTTATCGTTCTGATGTTCTTTCTTAATTATTTCGGAAGCTTCCCGATCTAACTCACTGATGTTAGTCAAAACGCAATACCCGATTTTCGCTTATCGTCTTTCTTCTTACCCTTCGAGTCGTCAACGTATAACTCAGATGCACTTGAATGTCTCGAATATTGAACATCTGGCAGACGTTCAACAGGTTCGTACTTTTCTTCCTTTTTTAAAAGTATGCCACTATCTTTAGACAAGTTTCTTTTGTACCACGGACGGGGGTGAAACGGGCGCCTCCATGTAACTCGCCCTCGGCGACTTACTCAATAAATTCGACGCTGTCTCTTGCTCGCTCTCAGGTATTTTTGCCGATTTCAAGATACCGTGATCTAATTTTAACGAGTCGTTGAAGATGACATCGGCATCAGCGTATTCGATTGTGTCGTATTTACCGATGTTATTGAGCGATGTGAAAACCTTTTCCGAAGTCACCGCAACTGGTGGTTGCGGAGCTAATCGTTTCTTGCGTCTCAAGCTCATGGTCGATGCACCCTCCGCTAGATTTTTATTCACAGGCGGTGGCGGCGCTTTTCTTTTACCTTTTACGTGACAATAAGCGCCAGCTTTCTTAATTTTTGACGATTCGCTGTTAGTCCTTCGATGTAATTTTTCTTCATCTTCTACCGTTTTGCGCGTCATCAGCGGCAAACTTTTACTGTTATCCGTTTCCTGTAAATTGGTGGTAGGCGTCTTGAGCAAAGTGTCACGATGGAAAAATAAATTATATTTCTTACGCAATGTTAAATTTTATCATTTTCTCGTCGTTTATCTCGTTGTTTCAGTCTTGCTTTGTAAGTGTCGGTTTCAGGTCCGGGAACGATATTTTTTTGTGTTACGTCGGCTTTGTAATCACTCGCTGGAACGAACGAGAACGATGCTATTGTTCCTGTACTACTAATGGAATTTATACTATCACAGCTGCTTGATGAACTTATTTCTTGGGCGACAGATTCACGAGAAACCGATGGTCTAAACCATTTAAAGAAGGAAAAAAGACCACTACTTCGCTTGGACGCTTTTGGATCACAGCCAGGACTTTGTCCAATGCCAGCAATTGATGGTTCCTGATGTTTGATACTCATATTATATCGAACATTTTATATGAATAATAGGAAAAACCTCATCGAACAATAACGTGTTAAAATAGTTACTCGTGACTAAAGAGGATAAAAGAAAAGGCAAAACAAAACAAATGCTTAAGTTAGTTTCAACACGTGTTTACGGATTCTACTCACGTGTTATTTTTAGACATCGACGTTTAAAATAAATGAAATATGATGCACACTGATTGAAAATTCACTAACCACTTATCACCGACTATCATCGCGCCCAATTAGTTACATTGTACGAAATTTAACTATTTTACTGAATTTTGTTGTTGAGTAAGGGGGGAAAAATGTCGAAAATACCATCCACGATACTAATACCAACGACCGAGCTTCGCGTCGCGATGCCCGGTTTAAATTTAGCATTAGTTCGGCTTTCATCCGGATGTCAAAAAACTTTTTCAAAATTTATTGATAGTAAATATGTTAAATTTTATATCTATACTCGTGTGCATTCAATCGCATTTGATGGCGTATATCATTCTTTTTGTTATTGTAATGATGATACATGCAGAACAACAGCAATTGTCTTTATTTAAATTATAATTATTTTACCTATAACTAAGATCTGAGGATTTAAAAATCTGTAACTATATTGTTCGATCTTTTTTATTATACATTTTGCAATGCACGTAAATAACGAGTATTCAAATAAAAAACTGGACTGAGATTTTCTTTGACATTTGATACAGAGTTTCACGCCACCACGCGTTATTTTTATGCACTTTTTTGTGTACTGTAAAAATAATTAAATCAATTCAATTTTAAAGCTTGATTGATCAGTAGTTAACAACAATTTCAAACCACATTCAAAGTAATTATCACTTAAAAAATGGTAGGTATAGTAAAACGAAAATTAATTTTTCAAAATTTTCAGAAAATTGTTTCTTTCTCTATGATTTTTGTGGCTTTTCATAACTACAGGTTGAATATTATCCCATTCATGGTTTTTAAGGTAACTAAACATCTTAGGCTGTCTGTTCCAAGTCATTTCTCAACAATCATTTCTAACGCCCAGTCATAAATTGTGATCTTCTCCAACCATAACAATTTCACCAACTTGTAACTTGCTATCCTTCAGAAGTTGCCCAGGTACTTTTTTCTGAATGATCTCAGTTAATTACATCGCAGCCACAATTTTCACAAACGTAGAAAACGTTAGAGGAATAAGATTATGTTGGGTATTTGTAACAAAACTAAAAGAGAAAATGAAGAGAGCTAGTGGAAACGTGTACAAAGAAAAACAAACTAAAACATTTGAAAATTAAATAGAACATTCAGTTCGTGGAAAAAAAGAAGAGACGGGTAAATTAGGGTATTTTAACAGGGGTAAGATATAAGTGGGAAAAAGATTGAAATAGGTGAGATAACAAGAGGGGTGATAATTATAGCCAAAACAGAAAAAGGAGATAAGTACAAAATAATAATAATAATGAATAATCAAGGAAGCTGAAGAAGAAAAATAGAGGTTGAAGGAGACTTTAATGTAAGAACAGGGGAGAAATGGGAGATGAAAATAAATGGAAAGAAGAAGAAGGAATAGTCAGTGGACAAAAAAATAAACGGGAATTATGTGAGAAAAGAGAATGGACAATAATGAATGCGAATATGAAAGTAGGTGAAAATAGGAAACTACATACATTTAGAAGTGAAAGAAAAGGAGCGGTAATTTTGATGTAATTTTAAATGAAAAAAGTAAAATGATGTAGAAAATTTAAAGGTGAGGAAGAATCAGACCATTAACCAATGGAAGTGTTATAATACAGGAAAAAGATAAAGGAAGGCAAGAGTGGGAAACAAGGAAAATGATGACTGAACAAAGTACAAAAAGATATAAAAAACAAGAAATTGTGGAAAGGAGTATGTAAAAAACAAAGAAAGTAGTGAGAAGGAAGAGAAGAAAATAGAAGAAAGGAAGAGTAGAATTGAAGAATATAAAAAAGCAATATCAAACTTTAAAAGCGAAATATTGAAGACTAACCAAGATAGAGGTAGTAGAAATAAAGAACAAAAGGCAAGCGTGGGAATTTGTAAATAAAAAAGAAGAAAAAAACTAAAATCAGAATAGAAATAGTAGCATTTGATAGAGTTGAAAGAAGAACAATGTGAGAAATAATAAGAGAAAGCAGAATAAATAAAAATGTAATGGAGGAGATAATAAGAAAACAAATGTGGAGCAAAAGTAAAGGGAAACACAGAATTGTTTTAATACATAAGGTATATGAAAAAGTAAAGTAATTTTTTTAAACATAACGGGAAAAAAAGAAATAGAAAAGAAAGATGAGATAAAAGGAGTGATGAGAATTACAGTCAAAACAGAAGAACGAAATAACTATATGTAAAAAAACACTAAAAAACAGAAGGAATAATCAAGGAGGCTGAGGAATGAAATACAACTATTGAGAAAGACTTCAATGTGAAAACAAAAGAAGAAATGAGGGAAGATAGTAAACGGAAAGAAGACGGAGAAGAAGTAATGGACAAAAAATATGTAAACGGAAATTATGTGAGAAAAAGAGATCAATAATAATGAATATGAATGTAAGAAAATATAATTATACATTTAGAAGTGAAAAACAGAAGCGATAATTGATTATGTAATTTTATACAATAAAAGTAAAGAAGACGTAAAAAATTTGAAGGTGAGGACCGTAATAGAGAACTGAGGGGAGAGAGATGAAGAAGATAACCCAAAGAGTAGATAAAAGAAAAGTGAGAACTAAAGAAAGTGCGGGAAACATTTTGGGTAATATAAAAGAAAATTGCCTAAGTACATATTTAAGTAAAACGGCTTTATTTTGATATTATTTTTAAATAAATTAATAAAACCTATATATTTTATCAAAGGAAAGGAACACCAACTGCAGCGTCTATTTAACCAACAGAAAAACACCAAAACTGGTGTTTTTCTGTTGGCTATATATTTATACTTAACAATATATCAATTAATACATAGAAAACATTTACTTGCGTTTTTGGTCATAAATTCTGCGAAAAAACAGCAAAATATAACACCAACCGTGTTCTAACGCGTTCTCTAAAAAATTCTCTATTGCAAATGGGACTTCGGCAAAATTCGTGTTCGGTTTTAAATACGATGGACTTCGGCAAATTGCGTTTTTTAATTTTTTGGTGCAAATCAATTTTATAGGGACTTAGGAATCTACCAAATCGTAGATTTGAATGACAGTTACGAGACGTCACCGAAAACACAATTTTGCCCAATCATATATCATTTATATCAAAAAAGCAAGTCAAAAGTTAAAGAAACGACATCATAAGTGTAATAGCGAATATGGTGTTTGTATTTTTTAAAAATTTGTTGAGATTTATTTTTTAATAATTTTTTTCTTAATATTTATGTAGTCAACCCACAGTCGCATGTGGCGCTACCATTTGAATTTTGTTTTGAAAATGGAAGTTTTATATAAAATCACTCCTAAATGGTGTTAACAATAATTAAATCTGAGTAAAACAATTATATAAATTTTAAGAGTACTTAGCTGCTTAACTTGCGCTTTCGCCAGTTTGTTAGGTTTGTATGAATTAAACTGAACATAATTTATAATTATCGAATATTATTTTCTTAATTTTATTTTTTAATTTTTAAGTTTGGGGAGAGTGGGTGTGGCCAGCCTCCCCCCCCCAGGGGGTTAAGTTAGAGTTTCAAAAACCCTTGCATCCAAACCTCCTTAAAATCCTCTATCGAATGGTGTATTCAGTTTTTTTGAAACACCTCGGAAGAGATGATAAACAGATAAATTATATATATAGATATGGCGTTCGCATAATTTTTGCAGGTATTAGCAATCGATCCACTCTCACTCTCTCAACACTTATCCAATACAATAGGAGTCCATTTAACAAAGAATCATCAAATAATACATAATTTTTGCGGACTATAAATTGCAATGATGCCAAATTTTCCATTTTAAACGTTTAACCAAATCACTACGCGTAAATAGAGTCTTGTGTGGGAAATTTATGATCTACTATCCGATCGCACTCATTTTGGTGTAGAGTGACATCGTAAAGTTGCAAACAAAAAAAACATATCGTTGTGAGTACAAAATTTCCGACAGACCTGTTTAACATTAATTCGAAAACTTCCTGGTAACCATCAGTAACAATTACCTCTGACGGCTATGATACGGAACTCTTTTGAGCCCAGAATCAATAATCATAGAAGTTGACCTTAGTGGTTCCAACGAGATAGGGCTACTATTAATTCAGCAAGAATTTCGAGAACGATCGTTTCCAGGCTGTCTCGTTTGATGGTGACATTTCCTGACCACTTCGTTCATCTTACTTGTTTACTTAAATTTTTTTTTTGGAAAAACTTTTTTAGAAAGACAAATCGCAATACAATGCAATCATCGGAAATAACTCGACAGCAATGTGGAGCTTCATGTCGATATACTACAAAGGAGCGCATCATCTTCAAAATCCACTGACACTGAAAATAAATGACAAACAGAGCTTATCTTACACTTATGAAATCAAACAGATGCAATTTAAGTTTTGGGAAAAGTTACTTAAAATAGTTTTCAGAAATTTACAAATTTATAACTATTTATAACTAAATTTAATGATTCACACGATTTTGCTAGAGTTAAATAATATTTGTGTTTATAGTCATCATTCAATAATTACAGTTGTATATTATAAAGAATGACTATAACCCCCTCCCCCTCACCCTTAGATAATCTTATATGTAACACGTAAAAGAGACATGATTTATTGCGACAAATTTGATAGTTGCGGAACGTTTCACACGCTTTTCATCACTGATTACAAAATGGTGTTTTTTTGTCATGACAAACAATTCTAACAGAAGTGCAATTTACCATACCTAAGAAAAAGTGTACGTTCGATTATATGTTCTGATAACTGTAAACAAGAATACTATTACCATCTATCATCAGCATCACCATTACCATAAACGCGATTGTGGGAGGGTTTTATACTGATTCTAGCTGATGTGAATCAACACGTGAATTTTAATTCTAGTGACTAAATTTTGTTTACGACCATTATCTGATTTATTCGATTTTGTATTAATTTTTTTTTAAATTTAAATAAGTGTTTGTCTCAAAACATCTCTCTACATTGTTATTACTCAAATAATTGAGAATCTTTATTTAGTCGAAGAGGCCCTTAATACGTCATAACAGTATATTGCATCAATTCCATGGTTATCTTCAAATGCTTGTAAAATTTGGTAATCATAGATCTTTTTGGCGAATATACAGCTGCTCTTCTGTTATAACGTATGTGTTGTTAAATTGAAGATAAGAATTGTACTGTTTCACTATTGGCTGATCAGAATTTGAAAGACATATCGAAAAACTGCTTTTAGCCCAGTAGACTTAGGTTTTAACCTAAAAAAATAATATAAGGCTGAAATTTTGCATAGTTATGGTCTTGACCCCTCTGAAGAACAACATAATCAATTGACCCTAACTTACTAGTGCTTATTTTATGGTTTTATGACGCCACAAGATAGCGGCTTCCGTATCTTTCAGTTAATGTCCCACCGATTTTGATGCGGTCAAGCTCATTTGACCGGTACTTAAACTTACTTCAATGTATTGTATATAAATAATTTCCGAAAACTTGATCGTTTTTATGCTATTTCAAAAAACGTGCATTTCGTGGCATTTCGCACGTGCTTTTTGTCTTATTTACACAAAAACCTATACTACGTGTAATCTTTTGACCGAACAAATTTTATTGTATGATCTTTTAGCTTTCAATAGGTTCTATGATTTTCGTAATATGATCCCTGGTTCCAATGTTATGACAAGAATGCATAAAACAAGGCTTCATACATTTAATAAATATCTAGTCTCTGTAATATTCTTGCTAATGGTTATATATTTTAAATCTAACTCTATTTATACAAGTTTCACGGAGTATCTAGATCCAGATCAAAATCTGTAGTATTTAAGTAGGTAGCTTATTGCCTTGAAGTTCTAGAAGCTTGTTCCAGTATGTTTCAGGTACACATTGACTTTACAATTGCAGAAAATCATTTTAAGTAACGCATTTAAGGCTGAAGGCAGTGTGGAAGGAATTGGTTTCTAGGTATTTTCTGTTAAACGCCATCCCCAATCAGATGGCTGAAGTTGCCCATCCATTCCTGAACCTTTACATGGTAAAACGCAACAAAAATTACCGTTAAATACTGTATATGATAATATGAAAGATGCAAATTGACAAGTTACTTGTAGGTACGGTCTTAGGCTATGTTGTTTAAGAACTTCCGATGTTGGTTGAGGAGTAGCTAGGTTAAAAGATGCGGTAACCGGTTGACGAGACACATCACGGTTATAAATATGCAGTAGTAGATGATTGAACTTATCGCCGCCAGGATATAGTGCTTAAACGCTTCCCTCTTCTAGTTTAATTAATTGTTGATCCGATGCTTTGGACTATTGAAAAATTCTACCTTTCTTCACAGAACGGAATTCTTTTGGAGAAGTTTGTATATTTTCTTTTCTTTGGCATATATCGCTGATGTATCGTCGTAAGCAAACAGTAAAACTTTTTGCATACAGCATCCAATGTTTTCTTAAATTTTAGTGGTGTCATAGAGTTTTGCAAGGTGTTTGGATGAAGCATTAATGTTTTTTATTAGTATTATGTACCTATTAATTTCAAACTTAAATTTTCAATGTTGTCGCAGAGAAAATACTTGTAAATAAACAATATTGAATATTTAAAACTTATGTTCCATCCGCAACATCTTTTCTTATTAAAAATTTTCTATATGGTCAAAAATGAAGGTAAGTACTTTACTCTTGAACAAAAATGATGTAATTATTATTATGAGTTATATAATTTCATATCTGATTGTTGAATTTTGGGTTTTAGAACATGCTCAACTATAAAGAATAACTATTCTTCATAAAATCAATAATAACAAAATTTTCCATATGTAACCAAACTACGCGGACACGGTCCTAGCATCCTTTAAGTGTGATGTAAGGTTTGTTATTAGACGAGCCTTATTCTTGGAATTACTGAGAAACTCAACCTGTGAAACAGTAACTTGTGATCCTCCCCAAAAATCATGTCAGAACAAGACCTTCTTGCTGCTCGATATTTCTGTTTCTCTCCTTTGGTACTTGCATCGTCACTATACCCATCGAAAACTACTACTAATGATATATAAGTTACCACTGACGTGTCTTTGATACATAGGTAGTGCCATCTAAATTTGACCAATTTGCAGCATGAAGAAGGTAATCACCATTAATAACGTTGGTAGGGTCTACATCTAAGGTTGAAAAGAGTTTTGCAAAAGCAAACTTGTCAGTCTTCCTCATACAATAGCCTCGTCAAATAAAGAAGGTAACAAGTTCGTCTAAGGACCACTAGTGTCTATAGTAGTACCACACAAAATGCGTATTTCTGGTTCCATTACGACGCAATGATATACAAGAGAATAAAATTTAAGTGTACCTATAACTAACTCACGTGCAAAGGCTATCAATAAAATACTAAAAAACTTGAACAAAACATATTATTTTAGCCTCTCTGTTACAGACTATCAGTTGTTATCTACGTAGTTACGTCTTTGTTATTTTTATCGCGTAATATATTTGTGACAACATTAGAACCAGAAAATCATAAAGCTTATTAAAACCTAAATTCAATAAAATTTGTTCAGTAAAAGCAAATTACGTACATGTACAGATTTTTTCGTAAATAAGAGAAAAACCACGGCCGAAAAGCCATGAAGCGCACATTTTATTTTATAAAACAATATAAAAACGATTAAATTTTTGAAAATTATTAGTATAATAGCTATTTATGTAATCAGTGACGAAATGCATGGTTTTGTGACGAATGTGATTATTGCGGAATTCGCTCTTCCCGCAATTATCACATTCGTTACAAAAACCATGTTTCGTTACGTGTTACATACAAGATTTTTTCTAATTTTGACAAAACAGAGTAAACGTTAAATTGAACGTACATATGCAGTACGTAATGAAATTAAACATGGTAAACATGGTTTGAGAAATACCAACTACTTTCCTCTTATACATCTGGTTTGAATAGGTTTTTTGCAACTTGTGACATAAGAAATAATAAAATAACTAGTTACGAGAAGTATACTTTTCGTAACTAGTTAAGTAGATGATTTCAAAATATACATTGATTATGAAAAATGTCACTTTACATGTCAAAAGTAGAAAAAATTAGATTGTAGAAGTTTAATTATTTGTCAAATGAGCTTGACCACATCAAAATCGGTGAGATATGAGATGCGATACGAATATTCGCATTTTACCAGAAGCCGCCATCCTGTGATAAATCAACTATGTACTGGTAAGTTGGGGAAAATTGATTATGTTGTTCAGGAGCTCAATACTATAACTGTGCAAAATTTCAGTTTTATATTATTACTTATTTTTCTTTTGAGGTTCGACCCTTCTTTTACAAATACCAATGCTAATACGTGACTGGGCTATTTACACCACATTAAATATGTATCATTTTATTTCTGTGGTGGTTAGTTTCACAATCATATTCTTTGTGTTAATGGGGGTGTTCACATGTTCAAAACGTGATAGCTATTTTACTTCGTGAATTTTACTATAGGCAAGTTATCAACTCTGTAAAATGCATAAACTGATGATATCAGTTGATAGCAATAATGTTGATATTCAAATCGTAAAACATTGATCCCAATCAAAAGAAACTTATAAAAGTATAAAAGAAAAGAAGTCTTTAATGATCTTATTTTTTTGTAGTTTATAGTGTAGATAAGTTTGTTTATCTCTTTTCTTGTACTTTTTATTATAAATTTCCGCATTACTTACACTTTTAACTAGAATGATTAATGAAATAGATAAGAAATTATTCTCGTAAGTATGACATAATATTATCCGGAAAGTTATAAATAATGGCACAAAATTTAATCAATCAAACTGTTTATTAAATTAATAAATACATATTTAAATAAAGTGCATCGGATATTTTTGTAATGAGGTCAATGTAGTCACCACGGTCGTTCTAAATTTATCGTGTTGTTTAAATAAAAGGTCAAATGTTTATTTAATAGAAAAACACCCTGTATGTATCTCGGTGTTTAGCCAACCTTCTAATATAAATTTTGAATGTTTGACGTTTCTTTGTTTATCGTAGGTGCTTGATAATCGTATGACATAATTTACCGATTACCGCTAAAAATTATCACCGTTATTTAATTATGTGCTCACTATAAAGTAAACTAATCGGTGTATACAATAATCGATTTAGCCTATTTTTAAATATTCTAAGTTGGCAACAGCGTCAATTATTATTGTGTACAAGTACAAGTTAAATATCGGTGGGACAAAGGAGAAAGATTCAGTTATCGAATTTTCAATTTATTTAACATCTTAGTGTTCAATTGTGTTTTACAAAATAAAAGTGTAGAAATGGTGAATAATTTGGTGGATTCTGAACACTAATTAAATCGGTGTAGGTGTTTATATTTGTTTGCCCTCCTAACACAATAGTGGACTCTTCCAGTAGAAAATCTTTTGTGTCACAATTGTTGGTAAACAACTTTGATAATTGCTCGAGTTACCCCCCTAGAGACACTAGACGGTATTTTGCAATAACCCCATTTGTAATGTTCCCATATCATCTTTATAATAATAAGTCTGTTAAGCGTACATTACTCTCGTCGGTTAATCTTGTGCATTCGAAAAGAAAAGGAATATTCATACATCCGACAGCAATGTTCAAGAACTTTATACTTCGTAGTGTTTTAAAACCCTGTACAATATAAGCTCAATCATATTTCTAAACTAAAGTACAAAACAATTTGTTCAAAAATTTTATTCGTATTAGAACGATGAAGCTACTTGAAAGTAGTCGTTTCGAAGCAATCAACAATGCTTTGTGCATCAAAACCGGTGATAGTAAAATTGTAGGACGCATTGAAAGCTATTCCTGTAAAATGGCGGGTGGAGAAAAAGCTTTGTATAAACGTTTCAATTCCGAAGGTGTTCATCCTAATGATTTACAAGCATTATCTCCACCTCAAGGTTACAGTAGAAGTGTTTCTGGGGACGAAGATGGTCCGCTGTGCGACACAATAAGTCGCAAATCACTTTTCTATCTTATAGCAACATTGAATTCGGCATTTCCCGACTACGATTTCATGGATGCAAAGGTAAGAAATTTGATAACTCTAAGGGAGTTTTTCTTGATCATAAGTTTGTCTTAGAGTCACGAGTTTAGTAAGGAGCCATCTTTACAATGGGTCATGAACGCAATCGATACAAATTTGAGCGCAACCGCCGGAGAATATTATCGTTCTTTGAGGCAACAACTGTGGGCCGCAGTTGAAGATGAAATTGATATGAAGGAATGCGACATTTATTCGTACAATCCCGATTTTGCTTCAGATCCTTTTGGCGAAGACGGATGTCTTTGGAGTTTCAACTACTTCCTTTATAATAAGAAGTTAAAGCGTATCGTATTTTTCACTTGTAGAGCTATAAAGTAAGTATAAGTTAACAATAATTTTGAGCAATTAAGGAAATTTTCCTCACACAAATTAGAAGGTGAATTCATTATACTAATGTAATCAAATAAATGGAATGGAATTATGATTAGCTTACATAATGATGAATAAAATCATGATTAATTTGCAATACTACATATATGGCAACTATTTAATTACATTTTTCTTATTTTTTACTTGCATTTTCGTTTTTTATAATAATTGTTGGAGATGGTTCTCGCTAATTATTAATTAGTATCACATATATTTCAAGAAAATGTGAATTTATTTTGTTTCATATACATTTAATAAAAGAATTCAATTTCTATATAATAGAAAATGAAAACAATACATTTTCTAACTTCCCAACTAACAATACCATTATTTGACAAAGAGTAAAGAATTAACTTAAACTTTCCTCTTCTTTTTAGCACTTTCTTCGACTAATCTATTCCTTCTCCTCTTTCTCCTAATAACTCTCATTTCCATTTTCAATTCATCACACACCTCCTTCATGTGTTTGAGATTTTCACACCCATTTCCACACGTTCTGCATTTCCTTTTTTCATCTCCCAGTACTTGTTCTATCCATTAAATATTTTTAAATTTCTTGACTTATTAATCTCTTATACCTTTTTTATTATCGGTTTTCGAAAAAAAGTTATTTTTGCATGATCTAAAACTTATAATGTAACCATCATATATCAATTTTTTAAGCCGTATACGAGGTTTGGGCAAAAAAATATGAATCTTGCTCAAGACTAAAGTATGTATCATTATTTTTTACAATACAGAAGAATGTTATAAAGAGAAGTCATTTAACATGAAAATTCAGGTTTGGGTGATTACGAGGGGCAGTTAGTTCACTCTGGAAAATGGGTGTACAAATCCACAGAAATGTTCGGAAATGCAATAAGGCAATGCGGGAATGTTCGGAAATGTTTAGGAAATGTAAGAAATGGTCGGAAATTCAATATGGCAATGCGGTAATATCACAAAATTAATGTAACCTTGGATACATCTAGTGACCTCCTCCGGCTCCAGTGTTGGGTAATTTTTCGATAATGATGAATTAATTTAATTTCATTTCCGATTTGATCGAATATGTAACAATAGCATCTCTAAATTAAACTATTTATGTTAAATTCAACATGGAACGGCTTATTACATTTTCTCAGTGATATCAGATACCGCCAAAACAAAAAGGGAATGTCTTAATGTCACACCTTGTTTACATACATAGTTGAATTCTTACTCGTATTTTCTTCCATTGCATTCGCATTTCATCAGTTATTGCCGTGTATTAGAATAAAAAAGTTATTTTAAAAGATTGAAGGAAGGTGTATAGAAAATAAGCAATTTACTTGTTTATCTGTCGAGTCATAAGAATGCCAATATTCCCCTTTGAATAGAGACTTCTAGCCATTATGCTTAAACTATCAATTAGATAATTTTCTAGAATTGTGTTGATTCGCTTTACGAACAAACACTTAAGTATTTACAACAGAATTATTGCAGAAGGAAGGTTTTCTTAAGAAGCACACTTACATTGTGACTAATGGCACCATTTCGGACTCTACTAATAAATAGCAGGTGTTTTGATGCGACTAATAAATTGTCTTCCAGAATTTATGAAGAAAAACTAATAAGGCATTTCAATGCGCTGTCAGATAGCTGTCAAAGACCTTTAAAATTGCTACTGTAGGGCAAACTTTCGTATAATTAGGTGGATTTTATCATTGAGTTATAAGATTTTAACATAGTTTATACGTTTAATTAATTTGTAATGTACCATAATGCCAACATTTGGTTGTGTAGTGAACTGTGGCAGTAGAGGAAACCGTGACAATGTTAAGTTTTTTAGAATCCTTATTATTTGTAATTTTAAAGGTAAAATGAGTTAAAATACTCTTTCACAGATTCTTAACTAACTTAATTAAAGCAACCACTAAAAGTAAAAAAAATCAAGAGAAATTACACACATTTGAATGAAAACAAAGGTTTGTTTGCCCCACAGACGCCATTTTGACAAAAGCGTTGAAATGCTTTATGTACGGCTCATAACCAAACTTACAACTCAAAAACTAAGTTTGGTTCGAATATCTCAAATATTGGTTGAGATACTGTAAAATGCTAGTGATTTTCTCATACAGCATCGAATAATACATGAGTCACTAAAATTTTCGAATGTCGAAAACTGTTGGAGATATCGAAAAGTGAGCGGCATATTTGGAATGAGCGTTAAAAAATACATAAGAATCACATGTCAAATTTGATTCATCACAACGGGAACTCTGCAACGGACAACGAGGACGGCGACGACGTACAGAATAGCGATCCTAAACTGTAAGTTTTGTGAAAAATTAACGAAAATGACGGAACAAAGCAATATCTGCTAATAACTAGAAACATTTTGGATAGCATTTTGACCACAGAACTGAATATAGAATCTGTAGGCAATGGCTTAAATAGAATAAATTTACTTTACAGAAGAATTAGAAGAAATTATCTTCACACTTCATGTAGTGGAAAATGAATACATATCTACCGATAATATTGAAGAAATAATTTTAGATAACATGCTGTCTGGACAAGAAAAGAAGACATTAAAAGCGAACTAAATGTTGTGTCACAATGTGATAGCTTGAATTTTAAAGAGTACCTATACTGATGATATTTTTAGAAAAAAAAGTGTTTTTACACTAACGTCAAACAATAATTTAATGTACGTAAGTCCAGTTTGTGTTGGTTGTTCGCTAGTAAGAAAGGTCACTTATCAGTTGATAGAGTATTAAGAGTAAAAGGGACAAAACTAATAAACTCCAGAAAAAAAATTCTTCAAAGGAAGAAAATCGAATCGCAAAAAAAAAGCAAAGCAATGAAAGTTCAGCTAGAAGATGATGTAGAGACTGATTTTTTTGAAACTGACACCGATAATATTGTCAGTTTAAAGAACAGTAGTGATGGCGAAAATCTTGATGAAAACTTAAGCGATGACAAAAAAAGAAGACAAAAATATCGCACTAAAGGTTGATATTATTATTATGCCATATACTATGACGGCGGGTGATACATAGGAAGAACTTTAGTAATACATGAAAACAAATGTCAAGTAAAATTTGAAAAAAATATCTCAAGAACAGTTGGTTTTATGACTATAAAACGAGCTATAAAACATCATTTGTTATCTACTTACTCTTCACGAGAAATCAATTTTTGAAAAAATATACAGGGTTTTCCATTGGAAAAAATCGAGAATAATTACAATTCGAGTAAAGCAATCACGCTGTATAGCATTACGCTTTTTTGAAAAGTTTGGTACGCATTTTGTAAGTCGAATATTATCAAAACTATATTTCAAAAATCTTAACTAGAGCCATAGCACCGCGGTTCCAAAGACCAGAAGGGTTGCATTTAAGTACCTAAAATCTTATAACATTTTGCTTGTAAATGTCATGAGGAATCAAGTTTGGAAAAAATATTCGGGTGTTCTATTAAAAAAAACGCTACTTTGCGTCAGCCTATGTTTGCGAATAACTCTGTATGCACCTAAATATTTTTTAATATTGAGTTTTAATAACTATGTATTACCTTGCCAAAGTTAGTTGTGATATCTCTAATACTTCGGGAGGAATCCTCCGTCCACGCACTAAACACCCACTCGGTATATTAAAATCTATTCATCTATTGCATATACAGGCTGGTGCTTTTGAAAACGGGTCATAGGTTAATGGTTTTCGTATCAAAACGAAGCTAAAATTAGTCCGTATAGCTATTGCTATTAGGAGTCTGCTGAATTTCACGTTGTTTTCAAAATTTGTCAATAAAAATAAAACTAAGTTTTGATAATGAAAGAATAATAGTTGCCTAAACAATCGACATTCCTACGTTTTGACAATAAGGCTGAAAGGAAAGTCATTAATAAGCAAATAAAAAGCTTTATGTGGAAGGAACAGCTTCGAATGATATTAGAACTAAATTAAATAGGAAGGTTACAATAAATAAACATCAAAAATTACTAATTTTTATTGATGAATTTTCAAAAAGACCGTGCATTTCAGCTGATTTCTGATAGCGAGCGCTATGCGTAATAATTTTAGCTGCGTTTTGATACCAAAACCATTAATGTCACTTGAAAGGGGAAGCAGGAATTCGAAAAAAACCAGTTCACAATGCTAAATCCCTATGATCAGTTTTCAAAAGCACCATCTTGTATATTTAGATAAGTATAAGTATTACGTACTCACCTCCTTCAATTTAGTATTTTCCTAATATTTTCATTAAATAACACTAAACTACAGTTGTAGATAATGTCACAGCGATGGTCAACAATGCTTTCGGAAAGAGGCAATAGTATGTAATGTTACGGCAATGCTTTCGGAAATGGGGCAATGGTATGTAATATTCGGCAATAGACAGTAATTTTGGGAAATGCGGCAATGGGTGTACAAAATGTATGGTAGTGATACCCCTCGGGTGATTATTTACGTTTTACATTACACTTCTTGCCAGGAAAGAAGATCTCTGCGTCATAAGTATGTGCATATGAATCAATATTAAAAACTTCTGAGTCAATTTGAGCATGTACTATTTAGTTACTGGTTAAAATTAGAAAGTTACTAAAACAGTGTTGACATGATATGTGGTTGTCAGTTGAAATACTAACCTTAAAAACTAACAAGTGACAGTAATTAATAACCAAAAATACAGAATGAAGCCAGAATGACAGCGACCGACATTTGACAGAACGTCAACTTAAATGAAATTGAAGTCACTTGAGTAACTTTATTCATAACGCATATAGTACATATTTCCTCTTTATTTTACACATATCTATGTCTTTGAATTTGCCTTTTTGATTTTCATTTGATTATCCTTATCGCTCTTAACTATTTCGTCTTCCATATTTCTACGTTCCTCTGTTAACGTGCTACCTCCTCACTGCGTGCCCTCCTTTTTCATAATATAATTTCCTGTCTTGTTGCTTCAGTTTTATTTGTTTCTTCGTTACCTCTTTCTAGCACTCATATACAATTGCATTTTCTTTTCTCCTTTCTATACCATTTTCGTACTTCATTGCCCTCTTCCCTTTTTGTATTCTTATCTTCTGTAATTTACATTCTTGTTCTACTATGTAGTTTGGCATTTCTTTTCCTAGTCCCAGTATCCACATCCAATACCTCACCTGAACCCTCTCTAATTCATCCTATTCCTTCCATCCCCATAACTCCGCCCCGTACATCATGACACTTACCACCTTCTTTTTCCAGATCATTCATAAACATTCTTTCTCCTAACCCCCACACTTCCCTTACAATCCTATTCCTGCTCTGCGCATATAAAGGAATTAGCTAGGATTGCAGGGGAAGTGTGCGCTAATTCATTTATATGCGCTTCATGTTTATTGTTTTTATCGACACACGTGTGTTACACGCATTAAAGCTATCGCTTAGATAGCGCTTTGCACTTTAACACACACAAGTCGTTACAGTTAACTGTTGCCATTTTTCGTAGTTTATACTATTCACACGTGTCTCTGTTATACACGAAATGTCGTGAGACACACATTTTATTTATTGTCAAACCTTATTCTGTATTCCAAATATCTACACTCATCCTTACTTTTGATTTCTTCCCCCTACTACCAACTTTCTATTTTTCTTCTTCCTCTTCTTTTGTGGAAAATCATTATTTTTGTTTTATTTATATTTGCCATAAGTTTCTTTTTCTGTAAACAATCTTTCATCACTTTAATAACACATCTCATTTCATTATATTTTTGGCCAAGACCGATTATATCATCTGCATACGCCAATAGCCAAACTTTTATATTACCGATCTCCACTCCTCCTCTTCATTGTCCCTTCGAAATCTTTAGAATAGGCTTGGGCTCAACTGACATCTCTGTCTTAGCTCTTTGATTGTCCAGAATGCTTCACTTAAATTTCCATTCACTTTGGTTCTATTTTTTGTTTCTAGATATTTTATTCTAATTGCTTCCGCCAAATCTGCATGTATATTTTTTTCTTTTATTATCTTCCATAATATTTGTCTATTCACATTATCAAACGCTGCTTTTATGTCGATAAACATAGCGTTCATATTTCCTCCGTTTTTTCTACTTCTTTGTTGACTATTTGTTTCACTATATAAACATTATCAACTGCTCTTCTTCCACTTCTAAACTCAGCCTGCCAATTAGACGTTTTCCTTAAAATTTCTGCACACATTTGATATCCTGCATTTGTTATGCTTATTCCTATATAGTTTTTTATTATTTTCTTTTCTCGTTCTTTATATAATAGACATATAATCGCCTACCTCCACTGTTCTAAAACCTTCACCTTTTCATATTTTATTAATTCTAAACCTTTCCCCCCATTTTCTCTCCTGTATACTTCCACTGTTCTCCTCGAGTTCTATCTGTTCCTACCGCTTTTCCTTTTTTAACTTTTCTTATTGCTTTTTCTACTTCATATACTTTCCTGTATTCCCGATTTTCCCTTTAGCACTTTCATACATATTCTGTTCATTTCTTTTCATCTATATCTGATCTTTCACCTTTTTTTTCTTTATTTAAAAATTCCATACTTGCCTCTAGTTTGTTATTTTCTCTACTATTCTTCCTTTACATTCTTCTCTATAGTTTCTCACTATTTTGTTCTCTTCTACATCTATCTTACCTTTTTCCATCTTCTTCATTTTCTCATTTCTTCAAACTTACTATTCCACAGTCATTTCTATTTTCTTTTATTTTCCTGCTCTCTTAATTATCTTTAATTTAATCTCCATTTTCTATAGTTTCTGTTGTCCATATTTCCCTCTATTTCCATATTTCTCTTTTTTCCTCTTCTTGTTTTCTTCACGCAGATATACTTCCAAAGGTTAATGGTCTGATATAAAAGGAAATGTAGAGCAAAAAGGAGGAAGTATAAAACGGGACATAATATCAAGGAAAGGAGAGAGGTATATAGCAGTGACAGTATACGGAAAGATATGAGTGAAACAATAGGAGAGACAGAGAATAGGGGTGGAAGGGGGAATGATGGTAGATGGAGAAGAAAAGAATTCAATGGATAAGAAGATAAATGGACAAAGAAAAAACTCATAGAAATGTGCGAGGAAAAAGGATGGACAATATTAAACCGAAATATAGAAGAAGGAGGAAAAGAGATACGAAATGGAAGATAAAGTAGAGAAGAAGTATCATGTAAAAACTACGGTAGAAAGAGAAAAATAAATGGTGGGAAGAAGTGGAATGTAGAGAACTGAAAAAAGAGGTATGACAATGTGGAAAAGAAAAATAGACGGAGAGTTTTTAAGAAGTACAAAACAGAAATTTTAAAAAATGTGAGCAAAACAGAAGGGTATAGGGGAAATAGAAAAGCGCGTAAAAGAAAAAATGAGGGAGAAATATGGAAGATACTAAAGGACGAACGAACAGAAGATAGACTTGGAGAAGTGGAAAGAATACGTTATAGAAGTGCTAAATGGCGATAAACAGAACAAAAAAAAATTAGAATTAAAACATGATAAAAGGGTGGAAAAATGAGAAGACATAAAAATAGAACAGGGAAATGAAACAATCGATAAAATATAGAATAGCAAAGCGACGGGACGTGATGAAATACAGGGGGAACAATGGTTATATACGGGAGAAAAAACAAGACAAAATTGGGCGAAATAATAAATAAGGTTTGGAGAGAAGGATTTCCAAGTGACTGGAGAGAAGCAATAATAAGTCTAATATACAAAAGAGGTGGGAAATTACAGGGGGTGAGTGTGGGATGTATAGGTTATAAAGTATACACGGTGTCTAGAAACTCTTCTGCGAACAGAAACTAACTGCCGTTACTTAAAAATTTCAAACTGTATAATCAATAAACGATCACAAACTCGTCATTCGCTGTAAGCGTATCAGTAGGGGAAGACCAACGGGTATTTTAATTAAAAATGCTTTATTTTTTACTTTTTTTGTATCTGACACCAAATTTGAGAAATTCAAGATAATTTTCATAAAAATTACCTCTTCTTTGAAATCGATATCATGAATCGTTTTCGAGAAAAATAAATTTAAACTTTTTGTGTTTAAGGTAATTTGAGTTAAATCGACATAAAATAACCTCTAGTACCTGTAGTTTCCGTTTGGCAGAAGAGTTTCTCGACACCCTGTATATACAAAGATAATTCAAAAAAGAGATGGCGGAAAAAGATTGGCAAGCAGGTTTTAAAAAGAAGAACAACAATAGATAATATATGCAGGGTGGCGCAAACTTTTGACATCGGAGGATAACTTAGTTAATAAAAGGATGTAACTTTCAAAATTTGTCACATTTAGTACAGTTACTGAGTACATTCACTTCATTCATACAGGGAGAAGTAAAGTGCAAACCAAGCAATATACAAAAATTTCTAAATGAATCACCCTATATGTCTTTTCAGGAATTGTTAGTACAATTAATTAGCTTTTAAACGATATAGTATATGTAGAATATAAGTTAAGGGAAACTGTAAATATTTTATGAAAATTGAAAAATATTCTATTTTTTTGCTCGTAAAATAAAATACAATATTTTTTGGTTTTCATAGAATATGTACCGTTTCTATTAACTTATACTCTACATATACTACATCTTTAAAAACTAATTAATTGTACCAAAAGACATATAGGGTAATCCATTTAAAAATTTTGAGATATTGCTGGGTTTGCATTTTGCTTCGCCTTGTATTAATAAAGTTTCCGATAATCGAAACAATTAATACTAAACGCAAGTAATGGCATGTAAATAACATGTTAAAAAAATACATGTTAAATTATTTTAAGTAACCTTATAACAGCTTTGAACCATGTGTCATTTTGACTGATAATTAGCTATATCTTCTAAAATACCCTGTACTAAATGTGACAAATTTTGAAAACTATACCTTTATTATTAACTAAGTTATCCTCCGTTGTCATAAGTTTTCGCCAACTTGTATACAGGGTGGTTAATTAGTGCAAGGAAGATGGATATCTCGGAAAATATTTGTGTTAGAAAAAACCTTTCGCAATGAAAGTTGTGCAAATCAATGAGCTGCACATTTTAAAATTATTTTCGTTTATACAGGGTGTTCCATTCCGCCACGTGAATGATTTCAAATATCACTTCATTTATTAAGGGTACGTTTTGGACTGTCAGATAATTATGCTTTCTTTGTAGATTTTGATAAGAATTGATAAATTTACAGTGAAAATATTAACAAAAAATGAAGAAAAAAAATTTTTTATCTAACGCCTTGTATTTTTTCCACAGCAATATTTTATTAAGGCATATTGTGTCTTATGGTTATATTTTGGTTTAAATAACCAAAATATAATCAAAATCTACAAGAAGCATAATTATCTGCCAGTCCAAAACGTACCCTTAATAAATGAAGTAATATTTGAAATCCCCTTCTGACACTACGAATTGTTCAACTGCATTTTTCTCGGAAACAGATGAAAATATCGTATTTAAACAGGAGTACCAATATTGTGTAGAAATGATGTTTACGTCATATTTTCTAATCAAAATCACCAAAAAGGTTTCTCGAAAAAAGTTACCAGTCAATTTCATCATCAGGAATCATTCACGTGACGTACAACAAATTGTAAAATAGTACACAAAATAATGTTTTTGGTCTAAAGTTATGCCTCTCTGCCGATTTTGATAAGAATTGATAAAGTTACAGTAAAATTATTAACAAAAAATGAAGAAAAAAAATTTAATTTAACGCTCTGTATCTTTTCCACAGTAATATTATATTAAGGAATATTGGGTCCTATGGTCATATTTTAGCCTAAATAACTCGACCTTAACCTATGTCCTAATAGTTATGAATCACCCTGTATATAGTTGAATAAAGTTTTGATTTAATTTCATTTGGTCTGGTTCTTCTTCGTCCCCTACTCTAAAAATGTCTATCTTCTCTACTTTTTTCATTTATTATCACATAGTCAATGACTGACTCCTATGTCATCACCCTCTTTCTTCACACATTTCTAATAATTTTCTATCCTGTCGCATTTATGTTCTTGTCCATTAAAGTCGTATTCGTTATTATTCTACTTATCAACATTTCTCCTTCCTCCTCTATTCTAATATTAAAATCTATGATTATTTTTTCCTTCTTCTTCTTCTATAATTATTGCATCTTTTATGGTTTCCTTGGTTCTTTCCATTTGATTTTCATAAACTCTTAACATTTCATATGTCTCCCCTTTTTCAGATTTTACATATGTTTTCATTACACCTTCTTCTTGTTTATCGTCCATTTCTTTTGCATCCCTCCATTGCTTTCTAACTCCCACAATTATTCTTCCCTCTCCCATTCTTTTCAATAGTTTTCTTCTAGCCATATTTCCACTAACCAAACCACTTTAAAACCCTTTATACAGGGTGTTTCTAAAAGGTGTGCACATGCCTTTACCAGAGGTTCTCTGGCTAAAAATAGACAGTTTGACACCTATAACTAAAAGTGTACCATAAGGGCGCCAGAGGGGTCAAACTTTCCAAAAAAAATATTGTTTATTAGGAATAACTCCAGAACGGTTCTACGGATTTTGTTCCGCTTTCCAATGCTGGTTGTCTGCTTCCGAAGACGTTTTTCTGTGTAATGTGGACAAATTTCTGATGCCAGGAAAGTCACTTTCATACGGGCACTGTCAAATAAATGTTAATATTTTAACAACCGTCAACGATACGAAACCAAAATAATTCTGACAAATAAAACGAACAATTTGAAAACTTTTTTCTCTCTTGCTAAATTGCGCTAATGTTATTAGTTCGATCAGAAAAAAATAAAATCATATCCCTGCAAGGCGCATCTATACGCTTAGAAATTCAAGTAGACTGCTAGTAGACTATGCGATCAAATCTATCATGTGTGACATTCATTTCCGGACCTACCATGATTACTCACGTTTCTATTTTGCGATTAACTACTTGAAAAATGGGCTACACATTTACCGAACAGACTGATATGCTGTTAGTTAGGCTTTTGCAGTGGCAATTGTCGGAAGATAGTGAGGGTTTACGCAGAAAGGTTCCCAAATCGGATTGACATGATCGCATAGCCTACTAGCAGTCTACTTGAATTTTTGTTTTTAAACTCACCATATTCCAAATCAAAATCTTACTTTTTTCTTTAGATGTTCTACTATCTTTTTCCTTCCTAGCTTTCGTGTTCTTTCCTTTCCATCTCCTCTTTACTTAGTTTTCGTTACTCACTTTTTTAAAGTCTCCATTCCATTCTCATACCATCTTCTTTCTTCTCTGTCCACTACATTTTCACTTATACCCTACTTTTACACTTATTTCTAAAGCTCGATCCTTTTCTCCAAATCATCAACTCTTACCTCTAAGTTATTGCATTTATTTTACCTTGTTTTATTTAACTTTAATTTAGCTTTTATTTGTTTTAATTCTTCATTCGTTTTCCTTTATTTTCCTTAGCATATTCTTACACAATTTCTTTATTTCGTGTTTTTCATACCTTTTACGTACTTCCCTATATAACTTTCCTGCTCCAGCTTTTTCTTCATTTACCGGCGACTTCGTTGTTTTTTCTGAAAATACTGTAAAGATCTTCCTCATTTCTTCTTTTTTTTGCGTCCGATTCTGCACTTTCTGATTCTGACATTATCATATATTTTTTAATACTTTCACTATTTACCAATTAAATAACATCCGTGCCGTTGTTAATTTCTCTACATATTCTTTATGAAGATCCAGACAGTAGTTAGAACATCCCTTCACGGAAGTGTTACAGTCATGTCGCTTAAAGTGGCCTATAACTGTGTTCTGTATCGCAAAGCATTTCACCACCAAACATTTCTTTAGGGGTCCGAATAAATGAAAATCGAAGAGGGCCAAATCGGGACTATTTTGGGTGTGCCGTTTTCGCAATTTGACGAATTTTAATGCGACATGTTCCAACAATTACGCAGTTTTTATCGGTGTTGGAGGTCATTGGTCTGTTCTCTGAAATGAAACCGAACTTGGTGAAGTCTGCCTCAAGACTGAGGTTGAGTATAATTATGACCATGATAAACAAGGAGATCCAGCAATAAAAAAAATTCATTGCTGGAATGACCCATGCTAAACAGCATAAAATAACAAAATGGCAACACCTCATTACCGAAAACGGCAGATAAGGACAATTTCCAACTCATCTTCAATGAGCAACTTAATATGTCGGGATCAGTACCAAAATTAATGGAGAGGGTGGGAATGTGATTATAATTCTCAAATTACTCCCGTTTGCATCGACCTACTTCCGTAATTCACAAAATGTTCTCTAAATCATAAAGTTTTGTTTGCTTGGAACTTGATTTTGTTGTTGAATAAAGTTCTTTGGTTCATCTTTTGTATTTTTAGTAGCGTCTCGTCGTGGGCAAGTCAGTGGTGGAAAAAGTTAAAGAAATAATGATACATACCATGAAACCATCTAAAAATGGTTAATATTTGAGATGAACAAGTTTATACATCTGACAACATACCAAAATTGCAACTAGGAACAGACACTAGAATAAAAAAGCATATTACGTCAGTAGATGCCGTGATAGTGAGATGTCATCGAATTATTTTCTGAATTGCAATGACTTCTTTTATTGAACTTTTGACCATTACTATTTTTTTGAGTGGACGCTTTTTAGTTATACAAGGTCGGTATTCCGCCTTTCCTCCTAAGACTAATTTTTTTAGTTATTCCAACAATACTCGCAACATTTTTTACGTAGAAAATATTTAAAAAATTCCTCTAAACTGAACTTATTTAGTGTGTTTGCGTTTTTGTGATTTTGCTAAAAACGATGTGTACACCCGTAGACAAAAATAAAGCCCAATTTTCTTACAACGTAATACACTGTTTGTGTGGTTTGTACGTGCATTCTTTGTAATCCTAAAGCCTTTTTATAAATGTATTTGTTAAACGAACAAAAAATTCTAAAAATAACCAAAGACCTAGGTACTTCAAATCTTTAATACAAATGAAAAACATGTAATTTGTAAATAACTAGTTAATTTTACCCATTGTTAACCCGCATAACAATACTTATAAGTTTTGCGGCATAAAACCATCTTTCTTAAAATTTGTTTTGTATTAAAAAAAAGCGCAATATTAAGATATTTTTTCATAAAAACGATTTTGTTTACAGTCCTCTGTACGCATCTGATTCAGGAGTTGGCAGTGACTTCACGATGGATGAAGACGATTTCGATTGAAACCGAAAATTGCTGGCGCAATTTTTTCTTGCAATAAATGAATGGAGGTGCAGAGATCTTTGCGGTATTCTTATATAATATAATATCATCTACACTAAACATGTATCGTAATCATATAATATTTTTCTAATTTGGTGTTATAAGGTTTGTAATTCTAGTTGGTGTATTCATTACTTAAACACTTTTCCAACATTATTTGTTATTGTGTTTGTGTTTTAAGTATATATTTTTTGTTTAGTTTGTTGGGTAAGATAAACGCACTAATTGGAATCTCTGAAAAATATTGTTTCTGTTCCAATGGAAATTTGCTTTAATTTCCGTATTACTATTTAAATAAATGATTAAACAAAGGTTATTCATAACCTTCTTGTGATCAGAGTTTGTCTATTATTTATTATTTTAAAAGTAGAAATGCTTGGGTAAGGAATTTCTTAGGATAACAATTGTTGCTATCGTATAACGATATGAGGTCTATAGGGAAAAAAACCAAATGCAATAATGAATTTCTATTTATTTTGATTCGTATAGACAAACTTTGGAAATAGAAGTACAAATATATATGAAACATTTGAAGTATTCGAGTTTAGATCCTAATTATAATCAATTATTGTACAACATAACTGCGGTATATTTGGAAACTAGTTAGTAGGTTTGTTTTCTTCTTTTAGTGGTAATTTTTGCACGTTGACAAACATAGAATAAACGTCAATGGGTAAAATTGCATAGATTATTAGAGTAAGAATATGTTATAAACTTATATTCGTTTAATGTAGTTTCTAATCTTTGAAAAGACTTAGAACGGTGTGTATTACGTGATCTCACAAATATTTTATTTTTGGTAGGACAGTTTATTATTAACAAAAATAATAAATTATTTGCGTTTAAAAAGATTTAAACGTTGAACTTAGTTCTTAAGGAAATTATATGTTTATGTATATTAGTTTTTGTCTGGAACAAATATATGTTACTTACTTCGAATTCTTATGTTTTTCTCTGAATTAGTGGCGTTCGGGAGCGAAATTACTTTTGACTTTTTCAAAATCATGGAGTGAAAATCAAAACGCACCAGGTAGTAGTGTATTGAAAATTATTCATTGGTGTCATTCCTAATTTGTGTTTATTTCAAATTTTTCTTTTTTTAAGTATGCCGATGATGTACCATTCAGAAAACAAAATTTGGGACACTCTTGAAAGTTAATGAACATAACTACGTTAAATAAGTATTTTTCACAGAACTGTTAAACATTAGTAACCTGACCTTTGTGAATTATTTAGATTTAACAAAGATTAGATTGAAAATACTTATTTAACGTAGTTATGCTCATTTAACTTTCAACAGTCCCAAATTTTGTTTTCTCAATGGTACATGGGGATATTGGGAACTGTTCGTATACATTGTCGGTTAAATGGATGAAAAGATGCGCTATTAAGAATACACTTCAGAATCACAGAGGTTGGTAGAAGTTCAATGATTCATCCAAACCCCCTGACTAAACACGTGCTCTACCCTTACAAAAGAGTAGAAAAGCTAAGAAGAAGGAATACTTATAGTGAGTATAATACCATGCCAGCATTGATTAAGCCTCAGACTAAATATAAGTACCTAGACGAGTAACGCCATGTACGCGTTACACCGAAAGATTATGGTGAAATGCTAGAAAGAAAGCACTGAGGTCGGCACTAAAATATCAGGTGACGAGTGGAAGTTTATGAGTAGACTTGGGAGATGTGACATGTATTTTAGGTTAACAGTGACATCAGCGTATGTTTCCGAGAAAGGTGCGAGAATGAGTTAACTTTTTAAGGTAACGATATGCTGAATTGAAGTAGTTTTGGTTATTTTCTTGGAGATTAGCTTTTTATTTATATACATATTATTTATATATTTTTAAAGTAATAAGTTGTGTTTTTGTTTTGCTACCTTTTTGCCCAGACACTTTTTAAACTTTCATTGCTAATTACAAACTTCTTTAAGTTGGTAATGTATTTAAAAACTTCACATAAACATACATTATGTTCAAATTTTTTTCGTAATCGCAGACTGTTATTTTCATTTAACGGTATCTAATTGACAATATTGAAAGTCACTTATAGCAGCCTCCGTTGTTTTTAAAATTACGTTACAGCAGTAGCCGTTTGGAATCACCTTTTAAATAAATATTAATAAATTCACAAAACATTTCATGACACACAAAGTATGGTGTAGGGATTTTTTGACGAATTATGCTAGTCTCGGGTTTGTTTGCTACATATCTGCCTAAAGTCGTTAATAACTATAATAATTTACTTAAAATTTACAAATTTGAAATTAGTTAATACTTTCAGATCCGCGGGTATAAGAACTTGTGTTTAGAATTGAAGCGTATTTTCCACGCTTCATGTGATAGTGATGTAACTCCGTCCTTGCATTTCTCTTTCTATCCTGGCGACTTCAAAACAACGGTAGACGTTTTTTGTCTATAATTGAGTTCCTAGTTTATATTCTATATATATAAAATTCTCTTGTCACAGTGTTTGTCTCGAACTCCTCCAAAACGGCTCAACCAATTTTAATGAATTTTGTATATATATTCGGTAGGTCTGAGAATAGGTTTTATCTATTTTTATGCTCATACGTGCAATTGTTTAATAAATGTTAATAATTTATTAATTTTCAACCTCGGCCGATAACTGTGTAAGTGATAATTGATTAGTTATCCCCACCAGTTGATATCATAATCATTCAAATGTAAATAACATATGAGATAGAAAAGAATATTCTACCAGTGTTTGGCTCACGGTTCGCATAGTATCAGCCGGCCCGCCAGCCCTGGCCAATGGGAGCGCTTCCTACCCAAGCCACGCTAACGTTACTGACGGGAAAAACTGACGAGTCTGCTGAAAGCGTTCTATGGATATCTTGCCAACCGGTGTAAATAAGAAGAAAAATAATAGTATTGTTTACTTAAAGTACATACATTATAGTATTCTGTAAATATTTTACCGGTTTAAAAGGTGAATAAATATGAAAATGTTATAAAATTGTTGAAATACAACAAAAACGCGAAATTTACCACTTTTTTAGCCGTTTTTCGTCGCAAAGTGGTGTGCATGTTTCTGAGGAGGTCGAAATGTACTGCTAACAATTTTTTAATTTGCCGTAGCGAAGCGCGGCGGGACAGTTAGTAGTCTATAAATTCTTACAGTGACATCTAACGTAGCTAATTGTTTGTATGTTATTTTGATGTTTGAATGCGACTATTATTGTTGGTAAAAAAATTCGATGTAACAGTTTTATTTTGTACGATCTTAAAATTTTGAATTGTAATCCTACATTTTATTAAAACTTTTAACAATTCTTTATTTAAATTTATTACAACTTTTATTTTAAAGATTGCACCAACTGTAAGTTGGTATTTAAGTTGGGTATCCTGTTTGTGTTTGCTTATTTTTCAAATTGTGTAATGGCGGCTCTTAGTTAAATCTTTCTTTTTTGAGAAATTAATTATTTATAATTTGCTTAGCGATATCTTAATTCAAGTGATTTTTGCAGTGTGAAGTATCAAATTTTAAAAAGTTTCGGTGAGTATATGTCAATTTCAAATGAATTGGTTTCATGTATCTATTTGGTGTCGATTTCGGAGGTACATAAAAATGATTTAGTTTCAGGTAAACTTCAGAAAAAGGCATATTTGGCCTGACTCTGAGAAGATTACGCAATTAAAACGTTATTATATTAAAGGTCTTTTTCTGGCTTACACGAACACCATACTATTTAACATTTACAACTAAAAATCTGGGTGAGTTGTTTTTAGATCTGAAAATTGATCTGAATACCATTTGTTTTTATAAAATCTTAAAGAAAATTGTCTTGTATTGTGATAGTAGACTCAGCAAAGGGTTTCTTTCTAATTGAACTTACCGAACAGTTTGTTCAAGACAAAAATTAATAGTTTTGTGCAAACTGAAATCCAACTTTGTCTTGTATCTGACTTATGCACGAGTTTCTCATTATTTTCATCATAATTTTTAAATATAAAACCTTTTCAATTAGTCCCAAAATTTCAATGTGAGGCCAATATTTACTAAGATACAGTTTTGCAAGGTTTTCACTGAACCTCAACCTAATGAAGGTCTTAACAACTTTCACACAGGATACTTACTATTTTGTATGTACAGTTTAGTTACATGTGAACTTTTGGATTGAAATATAATTCTTCTAATTAATTATCTGTTTGTCTAGTGTTAAAATATTTTGTTATTGATTATTTCTCCTTCTTTTATATCGATAAAGAGAAAATCTTATTTTTTACTATGAACATTTGGGATTTTTTTATTATTATAATTCCTTCTTCAAATACAAATTTTTTCTTCAAATAAATTATTTTCCTATAGTTTGGGTGGTATATAACAATGACAAAAACGAATTTTCAAACATACAGCAAGATAAGCTGCATCTTATAATTGTGGCAGTGCCGCAATTACTTTGTTTGTAAAGATTTAATTATTCTACATTTATTTTGGCAATATTTTTCAATTAAAATGTTGACATAGAATCTAGAAGTCTGTTAAAACAGTATTTAGTTCGGAAACTTTTTGATTATAGGATACAGCTGTTACCGATTTGAGATGGTTATAAAAAGGATCTGAAAATGTTGTGATTGCATACAACATTATTAAAAGGACTCATCGTTGCACTGAGTAAGTGTAAATAAAGCTTTATTTGTTTTTTTAAATTAACAAATTGATCCGATTAACAAAATCTGCAAAATATCTACAAATTTAAATTTACAAATTAAATTTTTTTTTCCGCATCCCTTCGTTATGTGACTTTTATTATATTCTTCTTCCTTTCTTCCATCCATCTTCTTCTGTTTTCTACCTCTTTCATCCATTTTATGCCTTCTCCATATTCTCCTAGCAGAACTTCCTCTCCCCTTAATTCGCTGCACTCATCTACCATGTGCTCTACATTCTCCCAATTTTCCCCACACATCCTACACATTCTTTCTTCATCTTTTTTCCAATATTTATTTTCATTTTCTCATTTCCTAGTCTATACCTCGCTACCATACGTTTTTCTTTTATTTTCAATGGTTTTGTAATATATTTTGGTATCCCTTCCACCATTGTATATTTGTATTTTGTGTTATACTTTGTTTCTCTTATTTTCATCTCTCTTCCTTGTTTTTGGCTGTCTTTGTCCCTTTGTGTTATCTCTTCTTCATCCCTCTCCCTTCCTCCCTCAATCTCTATATCTCTTCCGTCGCATAACCCCCTCTTCTAAAGTATACTCTTCTCTCTCTTCTCCGTACTTTGTTCTTTGCAATTCTACCTCCTTCCAACATTCATATAGAATTTCATTATCTTTTCTATCTTCCATCCTTTCCTCAAATCTTATTGCTCTCCTCCCTGCTTGTATTCCTATTTTTTCTATTTTCATTTCTTCCTCTATTAAATACCCTGGTGTTTCTCTCTCCAACCCTAGTGTCCATCTCTAAAAATTTTTCTGTATCTTCTATAGTTCTTCCCATTCCTTCCATCATCACACTTTTTACTATTTTCTCAAAAAATATTTAAAAATATTCTTTTTACACATTTTTGTTTCAAATAAAAGTTGTTTAACTTTTGTTTAAATATATTTTTTGATCCGATAAATAATTGCTGAAATATAACAATCACGTGACACTAATTATTATAACAATATTCAATTCAATTTCAATCCAATTTCAATCCGATTTCAATCTGATTTCAATTCGATTTTAATCCGATTTCAATTCGATTTTAATCCAATTTCAATCTGATTTCAATCCGATTTGAATCCAATTTCAATCCGATTTCAATCCAACTTTAATCCGATTTCAATCCAATTTCTATCCAATTTTAATCCGTGTTTAATCCAATTTTAATCCGGTTTTAATTTGATTTGAATCCAATTTCAATCCGATTTCAATCAATTTCAATCCAATTTCAATTCCGACTGAAATTGGATTGAAATCAGATTGTAATTGGAGTCAAATCGAATTGAAATCGGATTGAAATTAAATTAATGTTGTATTCTAAAATTGGATTGAAATCGGATTGAAATTGGATTGAAATTGGATTGAAATCGGGTTGAAATCGAATAGAAATTGGATTGAAATCGAATTGAAATCGAATTGAAATCGAATTGAAATTGGATTGATATTAGATTCAAATCGGGTTGCAATAGGAATGAATTCAGATTAAAATCGGATTGAAATTGGATTCAAATCGAATTGAAATCGGATTGAAATTGGATAGAAATTGGTTTGATATTGGAATGGAATCGGATTGAAATTGAATCGAAATCGGATTGAAATTGGATTAAACACGGATTAAAATTGGATTGAAATTGGATGTGTAAGGGTTCAAAATCGCCCCCGAAAACAATTAACAATTTCCCGGAAGCAAGTTCAAAAATATTAATCGCTACGGAGTGGATTTTTCCCTACTCTAAAAAGGCAACGGTCCGCGCCGACCAATCAGAGAATAGACCCCACTTTTTAAGCACGTTATCAACACCGCCAAAACGTTTAAAAGCGAGAACCCAGCATTAAAAGACACATTTTCTTGTCCTCTTACGAAAGAGGAAAACAAGAAAATAATTTTCGTCCCCCCGTGATCCTTTAGATAAAGCTGGAAACGTTTCTAGTGCTTTCATCTACATAAAGCCTTGGACGCGTCGTCCTAGAGGCATAGCTCCATATCTGTCCTGATCTATTTTTTTTTTTTTTTTTTTTTTTTAATAATAATAAAATTTATTCCAGAAGACAAGTTGTCTATGGTGGAAATTACAATTTCCGTGGATAGATAACATCTCCGAATGGTATTTTCAAGCACACTGCCCGATTAACTTTTCTAGGTTAATAACACGTACCTGTAAATAAAAGAGTCTTATCAACAGCTCCAGATATTAGTTGAATTGAAATTAATCTCCCGGAATTTAATTGACACCTGCGTACAATTAAATTCATTAATAATAACACGTTAAATTTCAGCCGATTAACCCTGTTTGTTACGACGAGACAAATTATTGGAGGTGGATCGACTCCAGCCTAAATCAACCGCAGTTGGATGTGGCTGTGATCCAAACCCTTAGTAGCCGTTCTTTATTTCCTGTTAGAAGCCGTTCCTTATTTTTCCGTATTATTTATCCGTCCGAAGTCGTATTTTCCGTTCTGTTTGAAGCCGTTTTCCGTTTTCTTGTTTGGTTTTCAACCGAAGATAGAATTGTTTCGTTTATGTTATTTAAGAGCCGTTGTTTTTATTGCGTACCGTTTTCTGTTTAATTTTACGTTGACAAAGTAATTGGATTTATTTTGTAGAGTTGGAGTTGTGATTTTCAATGTTAAAGCAGCCGTTATTGAATTAATTGTGTTTGTTTAATATTTTGAATTGTTGGTTAAAATACTCACACAAGTTATATTCGTAAACCGTTTATTGTAAATAATTGTTGTATATTATTGGCATCTAATTTTCTTGGTGTGCACAATATATGTTGTTTGAAAGTTTTGTGCGTTAACTTTTTTTTACAGCAACCAGAACCCATTATTACGCAAAGCATTGAACACAGAGATACCGCTCTTGTAACCGTTCTCCGCTGAGCACCCCGGGGCCTTACAGATGGAAATTCGATTTCAATCCAATTTCCATCCAATTTTAATCCGATTTCAATCCAATTTTAATTTAATTTCAATTCGATTTCAATTCGATTTGAATCCAATTTAAATCCGATTTCAATTCGATTTCAATCCGATTTCAATCCAATTTCAATCCGATTTCCATCCAATTTCAATCCAATTTTAATCCGTGTTTAATCCATTTTTAATCCGATTTCAATCGAATATCAATCCAATTTCAATCCGATTTCAATCCAATTTCAATCCGATTTCAATTCGATTATAATCCAATTTCAATCCGATTCAATTTCAATGTATATTTGTCTTTTGTATATTAACAAAAGATTGAGTTTTTTCTTAACATAACAATAAAAGCAATATCAAAAATTAAAAAAGAAATAATTTTTTTTCTTTGGCCCTTCTCTTCATTCTATTCTTATTACTACTCTTTTTCTTTCTTCCATCCACACTCTTTTTTCCTACAATCTTCCTCATCCACCCTTCCCCTCTCTCTCACAACAACACTTTTCTCACTCTTTCGTCCGCTCTTACTTCACTACACTAATTTCAAATTCTCTACGTTTTCCCACCCCTCCCTACACATTCTACACTTCCTATCTTCGACCTTCCACCAGTACTTATTTTCATTCTCTTCGTTTTCTACTCTAAATCTTGCAATTAGTCTTTTATCTTCTAATGTCATTCTTCCGGTTATGTAATCCGGTTTTCTATCTGTTATTAAATACTTCGTGTTGTATTTTCCTTCTCTAATTCTTGCTCTTCTTTCTTTTGTCTGTGTCTCTCTATTTCTCTGTACTATTTCTTCTTCCATACTTCTTCCCTTATCTTTTTATCTTTTTATTTCTTCTCTTGCACATCCTCCTCTTTGATAATCTCTTCTTCTCTTCTAGCATCTTTTATCATATTTTGCTTCTCTACTTCCTTCCAACACTCATATACTATCTTATTTTCTTTTCTTGCTTTCCATCTTTTCTTCATACCGTATTGCCCTTTTTCCTGTCTGTATCCTTATTTTTTCCAGTTTACATTCTTCTTCAACTATATAACCTGGTGTTTTCTTCTCCAAACCTAGTGTCCACTTCCAATACCTTTCCTGTATCTTATCCAGTTTTCCCATTCTCCTCAATCCCTACACCTCTGCTCCATACATCAACACACCTTTTACTATTCTCTCAAATTTTTATCAACAATCCAAAATACAACATTAATTGTTTTTATTTCTTAAATAATTTTACTTGACTGGTGAGTGAATGATTAATGAAGAATTTAGAAAATTAATTAAATTGCAATAGTTTAAATTCAAATCGAATGAACAGCCATCTTTCGGAGAAGAGCGAAAACTATTTTGCTAAAATATTTGTATCATGATTAATTACAAAGAATTGTACGAATTTCCTCGTCACCAGTTTGTGGTATCGTATAGGACGCGTTACTATTTTTTTTAACATGGTCAGTTCGCCAATAGCCCTATTTGTCCATGTGCCACTAAAGTAGCATATTATGTGCTGTATTCAATCTGACGCAGTAGAAGATCAAAACCTCTAGCGTTAAGATAAACACGGTCCCTTAATATATTTATCTCATTAGTAGGAAAAGTTATCAATTTGAAATTCGGGGTCATCTCGAGCAATTTATATAAAAATTAGTTCAATATTTGAAACCGAATTTTAAATTGATTACCTATAAATTGATGGGGGGTGACCGCAGTGAAGAATACTTTTTGATTGCTTGACCGTAACCGATCAAACAACATTCTTACATTGGCTTTAAAAGAAGAATTTGATTTTATTTTGTGTATATCGTTACCACCACATACGACTAGTACAGGGGTTTCATATGTTATGCGACGTGTCCTTTTTAATAAATTGTTGTATGTCCATCCCCCTTGAACAATCTTCTTATGGAGACGGACGCCTCGAGCCTCCACGAACTTACACAAATTGCGAGCATTGCTATCGCCTAAAATAAAAAATTTAAATATATAAATGCAAAATTCGACAAAATAACGTACCTAAAACAGTGAAACCCTCCAACGCATTTATAGACATTTTCAAAAAACGAAATAAAGTGTTAACGATAGTAGAACAGATAAATCGTAACGAATTTAAAAGCGTCGCTAGTGTTACCAAACTAACAACATTATATTGTTGGTGCCAAATTTTAAATTCTTACATCAAAATCCCCATGTCTCACTTTTACTCTCTTCCCTTCTCCTTTCAATTTTCTAGCTTTTTTCCTTAAATTCTCCTGTATTTCTCTTTCTTTTTCATCAAGTCATTATCAATATAAATATCTGTACCTCTTAATTTTATTGTTTCTTTCATTATTTTTATTTTTCTTCCCAACTTCACCACTATCGCACTCTTTCCTACTTTTTTCTCTATTACGTATTTGTCTGTTATTTCTACTTCTACTCCTATTTCTTCTCTTCACATCTTCTTCACTCCTTCTCTACTTGGTTGTTCTATCTTTATTGGTCCCTTAATGACGCTGTTGTTCCTCCTTCTTTCTTTTTCTTGCCTTCCTATTCGTTTTTCCATTTATCTCATTATTTTGTCCATCTCGTCAATTTTGCCTTTCTGTCACCCATACTTTTCTTTTTTTTCCATTTCCTCCTTCATCCTTCTAATTTCATCCTTACATTCTTTAAATCCCTCTATCATATTTCTTCTCATCTCCAATATCAACATTTTTATCTGTTCCATTGTTTTATCTTCGTGTTCCATCTCTCTCTTTCTTTCTTGTTCTGGCGTCCTCGGTGTTTTTGTGTTTCTTCTCTTATCTCTTCATCCAATTTCTCTTCCCCACTTGTTTCTCTCTTCCTTTTCAAAATTCTTCTATATTTCTCAAACTTTCCGATCTTTAAATAACCATTAGTTTTTATGTACTCGCACTTTAAATTTACATACACTAAGTACTATAAGGAATGAGAAAAGTGAACATACAAAATCTCCAGAGTTTTTTGTTTGTGTTTATTGGATTACAATAAAATGAGGTGAGTTATTTTTCAAGTTTTTATTTATTTATTTCGTAAGGTCGATACAATTAATATGTAAGTGTAATAAACAGTGTCCTAAGTGAACAGTATAAACTTAACATATTGTGTTAAAGAAACAATTTGAATTGACAAAGCATTTCGTTTTGAGATTTACAAAAACTTAAATATATCAACAGCTACCTACTGTAAATACTTAAACAAATGTGATTTATTATTACTTTTTTAATATATTTTTTGTAGAGTGGATACCTTCAACAAGAAGCTTTCTTCAGCAAAATAATTAGTTTACTTCAATGCGTCGACGTTTCGGCAACTAAAGGTATTGTCTTCGTCAAGATGTAAAAATATTAATTCTTTTTTATTTAATATTTCTACTTGAAGAAGACTACACCTTTAGTTGCCGAAACATCGACACATTGAAGTAAACTAATTCTTTTGCTGTTCCCTACTCCTAAAGAAGGCCTTCTTTGTTGAAAAGTAATCCACAAATTTGAGGCATAAATGGTATTTGGCAAACAACCATTAATTTCTTGCCAAAAATATTAGAAAAAAATTTAATTACACAGAATACTGGAATTTTATAAACTGAAATAAATAAAGGAAAATTGAACTTAAAATGTTAAAGTTTGCAAATATTGCATTGTATCGTAATTTGGGTTGACTACATTGTAGGCGTAATCAAACTTACACCAATTTTAGGTTGGTACTTACATTGAATTTTTGATTGGATAACCTGTTAGCTTACTTTTCAAATTTTTAATGGTAGCAGTCGGGTATAATAGTTAATGATGGTTATGTGAATCTTGTTGGATAGATTTAATCTTTCAAACGTAATTTTTTTAATGAAATATTTTAGTAAATATAGAAGTTAGTCACAACAATATTTATGTTGATAACTTATTTCTTTTCCTGCGACAGGTACAACTGTTGCTGATTTCAAATGAATTATAAGGATCGAAAAGTGGCTACGACTGCATTTAGTTGTGACAAATAAACAGAATATTTCGAACATTATGACAAGGGCCATCGTTGACGTGAGTGTTAATAAGGAAGGTGGAAAGTGAACATACAAAATCTCCCGAGTTATATGTGTTTCTTGGGTCACCACCAGAATGAGGTGAGTTATTTTTCAAGTTTTTATTTATTTATTTTGTAAGGTCAATGCAATCATTATGTGAGTGTTATAAACTGTGTTTCAAATGAGCATTATATACCTATATACAAAGTGTGTTGACAACTATTTGCAAGTGTTGAATTGGTTCATCTTGACAAAGCATTTGTTTCGAGGTTTGCAAAAACCTAAACATACCGACCAAAATATTTAAAACAAATCGTGTTGTGTGAGTATTTTTTTGTGCTCTGGAAGGCCAACAGCCAATAATTTCTTGCTAACAGTATTAGAAAAAATTGATAATGAAACAGTATACTTCAATTTTATAAACTGTGAAATAAAGGAAGGAAAATTGGTCTTAAATTTTAAAGTTTGCAATTCTGCATTTCATTGTAATTTGGGTTGACTACATTGTAGGCGTAATCAAACTTACACCAATTTTAGGTTGGTACTTACCTTTAATTTGTGATTGGATAACATGTTAGCTTATTTTTCAAATTTTGCAGTTGTGGCACTCGGCCATAATAAGTATTGCAATTTTTTAGAATTATTTAATTATTCCAAGTTTGTTTCGGCGATATTTTCTAATTAAAATGTGTTAAGTCGGTTATTATTTTGGAACCATTTTTTCGTTACAGGGTACAGCTTTTGTCAATTTCAAAGGGGCTATAAGGTCCGGGAAGTAATTTCTACTGTATTGTTTTGTGAGGAATTAGAGAAACATTTCAAATGACTACAGCACGTGACTACATTATTAAAATACTCATTTCTGTGCCTTATACTGAATGAAGAAAAATATTTTGTTTACATATTTTGTTAGATGTGACATGATCGAACATAATTTAGAAAGAAAGAACTAGGTGAGCTATTTTTCTTTTTTTTTTATAAACATACCATCGCTTTAGTCATGTCGTAAATCCTAGTTAACAATTGGTTTTTATAACAAGCAGTTTAAAGTTTTCATTTAATTTTGTTATTTGAAAAGATTCTTTCGGTCGGTAAGGCACTGATATCGTAAGTCATGGAAAATCTGAAGCGTTCTGTTTAACATGAGGAATTTGAAAAGGCCAATTTATATGTCTCCAAAGTGTTTTTAAATTAAAAAATATTTAATATTTCAAAACGTTCAAATTCAAGTCTGATTTCTTTTTTTTTTTAGTTTTATTGTTATTTTAAAAGAGCAGCGTTTAATTTGTATCCGTAAAGAGGCATAAGTTTTAATTTTTTTCAATTAAACTGGTAATGGATTTATTAGAATATTATTCACATTATGAAACATTTAGTTTAATATTAGGAGTTTTTTGATATAGTAAAAGCAAATACAACATTTGAAAATGAAATGGTTCTTTTCACAACCACATTTTGTTTTTAAATGTTGAATGCTTCTACATATTCGTTTCAATAAGTTTCAATAAATAACATTATGTTTTTTTGTTAGTGCCTTATTGACATTTCATTTTAGTATTGGATGCAATCCTATGGCACCAAAGCACCGACACAATTAACACACATTAAAGTTAAAATAACTATGTAGCCTTATGTTTGGCTTTAAATATCTCGAAAAGTAACGACTTTATCGAAATATTGGAGAATCGAAAATTGTGCCAAAATGATAATTCCACCAGTGGTGTATACTTTGGAAGAGGTCAAAAACTACTTACCCCTGTCGTACGCTTCTGGCAGTATAAAAATCTTGACTTAACATAATAGGATTGTTTACAAAACAATGAAAAACCGTCGATATATTGTAATAACGTCTAAAATAGTCTAAACATACAAATTTTAATGAACATGCAATTCGTTGTTATATAGAAAAACTTACCAAAAGAATCGGTATTTATTCAAATACACAGAACACTCTCTCATTGGCTTGACGTCACAATTTTACCGTAAATATAGAATTGCAATTTTCATTAACAACGTGTGTTTAAATTAAAAATTGAAACAATGTTTAGGTTAGAATTCGATGTGAATTTTCTCAATTCCTCTCAAAAAAGTGTCTAAAAAAGGTATTACTAGTTTTTTCTAACTTAATAAACAACTGGGATATAGACACTTTTCAAAATTTAGAAAAATCGATCTTTTCGCTGTAACTCGAAAACAAAAGACGATAGACTATTCTAGTTTTCACCAATGAGTTTCTCTCGAAAAAAAAACAGATCGAGACACCGACATCCATTTTTCTCTATCTCTTATGGTTACCAAGAGACCCTATACAAACGTCGAATTTTGCGCACCCTGTACATTGGCAGCTATAAAGGATAGTTTTTGTTTTATTCAAATATACACGGTGGGGCACTACCAACGGATTATTCTGTAGCACTAAAACGATAAATAATGTAAGAAATCTTAAAGCATACATATATCGAGATTATTTGAAACCACATTTTAAAAATATTTTCGATTGTACAGACTGCTCCAGAAACACGTACTATGTCAAAGTTGGGTTATTTTAAATAGAAAACCCTGTATTTTTTTTCTATTTTTGAATTGTAGGATACAAAATAAAGTATGTTCTTCAACATGTCCCTATACCAACTTATAACCGTTTCTGAGATAAATCGATTTTACCTGATTTGCAGACCCTCCAAAAAATTTAAATAACTTCAAGATAAATAAGAACAAGCAATTTGGTTTTACATTACCTTACTAAGAACCTTCAACATCCTTTTTGCAATATTTACTATTATGTTATGATGTACAGAGTGTTTTAAATACTACCGCATAACGCTAACGACTTAAAAGTTGCATAAAACTTGCTTAACTTAAATGGAACACCCTGTATTTCTGTAACCTGTTGAAATCAGCAACTAATTATCTTTCAATTGGTATTAGGGTTACCAACCCCTAACTCTGATAGTTTTCAAGATATTTTAAAATTTGGTAGTTTAACAATTTGCAATTTTTGGAATTTAAGTTACCTGTGAGATATCAGTAAAATGAACATTATCTTGCAAACATTTTTAATGTATAGACCAATCCAGCTTTAATGTTAACCTCAAAAAAAAATTTTTCAGAACAAAATAACAGAAATGTGCTCATGACTTATACCGGGCTCTAAGAGTCAGTCGAATCACGCTCATCTGTCACAAACAACAGCAACCGTTATTAGTTTCACCAAAAATCGATTACATTGTAAACATTGGTTGTTAAAAAAATTCTAAAAATAATGGTTTTCGAAATTATCGTACTACTATTAGAGTGAGTTGTATTACATTATTAGTTAACAAGTTAAAGTTTGTCTATGTTTACAGTATGTTTGATTTTTGAAGTACCAAACAACAGTTGCTGTTGTTAAACATCAGTAAATTGTGACCGGTGTGCGTAATTCGACTGACTCTTAGAGCCCGCGATACTAGTCATAAGCACATTTCTTTTTTTTTCCTGAAAAAAATAAATATTTTTAAGGTAAATATTTAAAACTGAAAGTTGCAAGATAATGTTCATATTACGGATATTTCACAGGTAACTTAGACACCAGTACATCGTAAATTGTTAAACTATCAAATTTTGAAATATCTCGAAAACTATCAGAGTTAGGGGTTGGTAACACTAATACCGACTAAAAGGTAATTAGTTCCAGCTTTCAACAGGCTACAGAAATGTAGGGTGTTCTATTTAAGTTAACCAAGTTATTTACGTTTTAAGTCGTTAGTGTTGTGCGTTAGTATTACAAACACCCTGTATATCATAACATAATAGTAAATATTACAAAAAAGATGTTGAAAACTCTTCGTAAGGTGGTGTAAACCAAAGTTGTTTGTCCTTATTTATCTTGAAGTTATGGCATTTTCAGATAAAATCGATTTATTGCAGAAACGGAAGTAAGTAGGTATAGGATATTGGTGCGGGTTTTAAAATAAAACCACAGTATTTTCTTTTTTAGATTGATACAAGTAACGTGATGTTCGGTATACGTTTACAAAGGTTATATTAATTTTTAAAATTTCTTGAGCCGTTGCCACAGGGACAACCAACACGCATGACATCCTTACAACTAACTTAATACGAATAAAAAGGTTGCGTTCAACATGCCGCCCCTTGAAAGCTTCTAGTAATAAGACATTTTTCAACATAAGAGTACTATTTTATTTAACATAAAAAACATGTACCTAATTCTTAATTATCTAAACTTAAATTATGAAGAAAAACAATAAGAGGTACTAATATACAATTAGATTCCACTCAATTAAGTTTAAGTAAAGTTATCATTTATGGGCAATACACATAATTTTGTGATTGCACGTTTCAGTGTGCCATTTTTTGTTTTTACGCTCACTACACGCACTTGATGATCGGTACCACGATGTAGTTCTATCACTCTGCCGTACATCCATTTAAGTGGAGGCAAGTTTTGAGATTATGTTTGGTGAACCTCCATTTCTGTCTCTGTTGAAGATAATTAAGGTAGTTCTGTTGCCATCGCTTCCAATAGTGCTGTCTTAGTGTTTCTACTAGCTGCCATCTTGACAATCTGTTTAACTTTAAGTTTGTGACGTCAGCTTCTGGTGGTGCAGTGAGTAAGTCTCCAATAAGGAAATGACTTGGGGATAAGGCAGGAAGGTCATTTGGATCGTGGCTAAGAGGTATAATAGGACGGGAATTAATACATTCAATTCTCGTCAACACATACATCTCTTCAAAAGTCAGATTTACATTTCCAACTACCCGTCTTAAATGTTGTTTCACGAGTTTAATATTTGATTCCCAAAGACCTCCATGGTGAGGTGCTCTGGGTGGTATAAAATGCCAAGTAATTTTTTCGTTGCTCAAAGTAGAAGTGACGTGATTTTGAAATGATTTGTTTTTAATTATTTTTGCAATTTCGCGTTCTGTTCCAATAAAATTTGTTGTATTATCTGAGTAAAAATCCGAAACGTGACCTCTACGTGAAATAAAACGTTTAACAGCGCCTAGGAACGATTCGGTGGTAAGATCACCCACTAATTCAAGGTGAATCGCCTTAGTCGCTAAACAAATAAATAATGATGCGTATGCTTTTACTAGTCGCTTTCCGCGACCTCTACCTTCCTTCAACGATAATGGACCAAGATAATCAACTCCGCAATGAAAAAAAGGTCTAGCAGGAGTGATTCGGTTTAGTGGTAGGTTACCCATAATTTGTTCCGATGTTACGGGATTTACTCTGTAACATCTTATACATTTATTTATTACTTTTTAACTTTTTGCCTTATAGAATGTAAAGTAGTTAGCTGACCCGCGTGCAATAATCGAATATGTTCTTCCCTTATTAACGCATTTGTTAACAAATGTTTGGGCAAAATTATCTGATGTTTTGCATCATATGGTATAGCTGAGTTACGCAATCTTCTACCCCCTACTCGCAATACATTGTTCTGGTCTAAGGATGGATTTAATGATCGAATTTAACTGTTTTGGGCAATTATTTGTGTTTTCGTTAATAGCTGAATCTCGTTTTGAATTTCGTTTGCTTTTAAATGCCCAATTATTTTTTGTGATTCTGATTTTGCATTGTGTTTAAATCGTTTACAATACTACATAATTTTTTAAAAGACGAAATTTTTTCAAGAATATCTAAAGTTGGTATTATACGAGCTACTAGAAATGTTGAAGCTTTAAGTGACCGTATGTCCGTTCAAGGTTGTTCAAGTATTTTATTTTTAATGCAAGTCAAAAATTGTGGACCATGCCACCATAAATCTAATTGTTTTAATTCGTTTGGTAGCGTCCCACGAGATATAATATCCGCTGGATTTTCTTTAGAAGGTACGTGATTCCACATATCATTGGTGGTAAACGTTTGAATTTTGGATACTCGATTGGCCACAAATATTTTCAATTTAGAATGTTCTGTTTTTAACCATGATAAAACAATAGTCGAGTCGGTATACAATTTTATTGTTTTAAATGTAATATTAATTTCGTTAATGACTTTTCGAGCTAAACGAGCTAATAATAATGCGGAACAAAGTTCTAATCTAGGAAGTGTTGTGGCTTTTACTGGTGCTACTTTTGATTTCGAACACAACAAGTGAGTGGTTACAGATTGCTTATTTGCTACAGATTTAATGTAAATACATGCGCCATATGCTTTCTCGGAAGCGTCACAAAAACCGTGCAAGAGATAATAGGTAATTGTTCGAGAAACTGCCTCCATATCGTGATAACATGCATTGGTACTGCTTCATCCCAACCTATTTGTAGAAGCCATAAAGTTTGAAGTAAAATTTTTATCGTGACTATAACTGGCCCTACTAAACCTAAAGGGTCATATATTTTGGCAATAGTTGACAACATAATTCGTTTTGTAACCCTTTTAATTAATGTTAAATTGGAATCGATTGAATACTATAAAGTGTCTTCTTGACAATTCCATAAAAGACCCAATGTTTTGGTGTCCCCTTGTTTAATTAAATTTATATCTATTAGTGGCTGGTTCGCGGTCATAGGTATCAACCTACTATCATTAGAAGCCCATTTTGCTAACTGAAAACACCCTCCCTTTAAAGTTTGTACGATTTCGTCACATAATTCTAATGCCTGTGGTATTGTATCTGCACCAGTCAATAAATCGTCTACATAAAAATCTTGTAGGATTGCCCTTTGAGCATTTGGGGCAGAGTTAGCATCTAGACCGAGTTGTTTTAAACATCGAATCGCAAAGTAAGGAGCCGGAGCCGTACCGTAGGTGACCGTGTTTAGTTCATAAGGTTGTAAGTTACTATAACTATCTGGTCGCCACAATATTTGTTGGTATTTACGATCATCGGGATGTACATAAATTTTCCGAAACATTTCTTCAATGTCAGCCGAAATTATGTATTGATAAGTGCGGAAACTAATAAGTATTAAAAATAATTCTTGTTGCAATGAAGACCCGACATGTAAAATATCGTTTAAACTTGTACCATTACTAGTTTTGGCGCTTCCGTCAAAAAAAACGCGTAGCATCGTGGTCACTTTATTTTCGTTTAAAACTGCATGGTGTGGCAGAAAAATGAATTATTACTATCAGTAACCGTGTTGATCTGAGATAAGCTCATGTGCCCTAATTGATAATATTCATTCATAAAATTAGAGTATCTGACTTTCAGATCATTTTGTTTTTGAAACCTCTTTTCTACACAATACATTCGTTTTTCTGCAGTGTGCAAAGATAAGCCTGACTGCTCAGGTTTTGTTCGAAATGGTAATCTTACAACAAACCGGCCATCGGTTGTACGACTGTGTGTAGTCATAAAATGATTTTCGCATTCTTTTTCTTCGGTCGAATACTTGCAAACTCAAAAACTTTAAATATTATTATTAATTATTAAAATACATTATTTACCTACGATTTATACGTTCATTGGCTTGATTAGACATTAATACGTTACCACCAAGTACCCAACCCAAGTGGGTTTTTTGCAATATCGGTTGATTTTTGTGTTTCATTTGTCCTCCACACAGTAAGTTATAAAAAACTTCTGCTCCTAATAAGATATCCACTGGTAGTGATTTATAAAAATCATTGTCCGCTAACTTTATGCCTACAGGTACATAAAACAAACTTCGATCAAAATCTACAATCGGTAGATTGTCTGTAATGTTTGGCAGCACTAGGCAATCGATGTTAGATTTAAATGCGTTAAATTTTGATTTAACGGTAACATTAACCATTTTATTGATAGAAGTAATATTTTGATTAATTCCTGTAATGCTCCAATTAATTTCGTTAATAACGAGATGTAATTTTGAAGCGAGATCGTTTGTAATAAAATTCGACTGGCTACCCGCGTCTAATAACGCCCTGCAAACGTGAACATTTCCTTTTGAATCATATATTTCTATATTCGCAGTCGATAAAAGGTATAAGTATCTGACGTGATTACAAAAAGTTGCGTTTGATTCTGTCGAAGATGTAGACGGTTCATTTTTTATGATTTCCACATGGAATAACGTATTATGACGTCTATAGCAAACTTTACACCCGCGTGCTCTACAATAAAATGTAGCGTGCCCTTGACGCAAACAATTGGTGCATAATCTTACGCGTTTTGCTTCCTGAATATTTATCAGGCGTTAATTGTTTAAATTGTTCACATTCAAAAATATTGTGAGATTCACTACAAAATGCACATTTAATCTGATTTTGATCTTGATTGCAAACCACGTTTACTGAACGTGGTGGGTAGTGTACGAGATTTTTCGGTTTCGGTACATATTGGTTATGAGAACCGCTTTATTACTTTTATCAAATTGTAGCGATTCTAACAATTTGCACTTTTGTTTTAAAAATTAATGAGATCACTTAATTTTGGAATTTCGGTAATAGTATTGTTTTCCCATTCGCGAGTAGTAAAATAATCTAATTTGTTAACGATTACGTGTATAACTAATACATCCCATTGATCAGTGGGCAACCCCAAACTATTTAAAACTTTTAAATTTAATAAAACTTTATCGATTAATTGACGCATAGAACTTGGATTATCTTTTGTAATCGTTGGTAACGTGAATAAAGCGTTTACATGAGTTTTAATTATTAATTTTTTATTGTGAAACCTTTTTGTAAGTAATTCCCAAGCTATTGCGTAATTATCTGAAGTTGTTGCTAATGATGCTACCACCTGACCTGCGTCACCTTTTAGGAAAGATTTTAAATAGTGCAGTTTCTGAATATTTGCAAGTGAATTAAACTTTTGAAAGTTTCGTAAAATGATAACCATTGGTCATATTGACCGTTAAAAGAAGACAAATTTATCGAAGGAAGCTTTAAATAATTTTTAGTCTGTTGTTCAAATACGTTATTTTGTGTTTCGGGTATATTTCTAACCGGTTCCAATTGTTCCTTCGCTAATGCAAAAAGTTTGTATAGTAGTCATTTTCAAAACTTTCTCTTTCTATACAATTGATGCGAGATGATTCATCACCGTCACTACCTGCTTCTAACAGAAGAAGGTATTTGGTTTTGTATAATGTTAAATTCGTTTAAAATATTTCCAAATTTATTTATTCGTATATTTAATTCGGTTATTTTTGAACTATCAAAAACTTTTAGAAATGATTCAAACCGCGTTAGGTGTGCTTTTACTAATCCACGCTTGGCTTTTAAAGATTTAATGTCGGCCATTTTGACGAGAATGATATAGTTTTAACGAGAATCGTGTTACGAGATAAATATTTATATAAAGGGAAAAAAAAAGGAAATTGAGACTTACGTAAATTATATTATCGGATGTTAGGTTTTGTTGTCGAGAAGGAGCTAGGTTTCTTCTTATCCATGCGGTTTGTTGACGAATAATAATGGCTGCTATGGTTGCACGTGTTGGTTCACTTTTAATTATTAAATTATTATTCGCGACGTTTATTAATTAATTAATTATATTTTTGTTCAATTAGACTCGAAGGACCATGGTGCGGGTTTTAAAATAAAACCACAGTATTTTCTTTTGTGGATTGATACAAGTAACAATTTATTTTAACAAAGGTTATATTGATTTTTACAATTTCTTGAGCCGTTGCCACAGGGACAACCAACGCGCATGACATCCTTACAACTAACTTAATACGAATAATGGTTGTGTTCAACAGATATGTTAAAGAACATATATTATTTTTTATCATACAATTCAAAAAATAAAAAATACAGAGTGATACATTTAAAATAACCCAACTTTGATACAGTACGTGTTTCTAGAGCACCCTGTACAATCCAAAATATTTTTAAAATATGGTTTCAAATAATCTTAAAAAATGCCTTAAAATTTCTAACATTGTTTGTCGTTTTAATGCTATAGAATAATTCGTTGGTAGTGCCCCACCCTGTATTTATTCGTTATCACGTAATACGGTTGTCAAATTAATTTGATACACCCGGTATATGTGTATGTATAAAGTCTTAAAGTTTTATCTTAATTAAAGAATTCGTATAAATTAAATAGCTTTTTGTATGTTTTAAATTTTATAGCGCCAGTTATTGTTTTATTTATTTCTATTTTTATTTATTTTTGTAACACTATTGTAATACCTTTTTTTATTATAGGAACAACGCGATAGTGCCAATGAAAACGAAGTTAGTCCCTCTCCAAACTCTGTAGGCATTCATTTTCTTTCAGGATTTCTTAAATATTGCTTTTGTGTTTTTTAGGAAAACGTGATTATGTTTATTGGTTTTGAATTCGAAGCAAACTAAGTCTTAATTTTAGGTAAGTTTTGGTTTTGATTTTAAAATCACTATTTTATATTATTTTTTTAGGAGTATTTTTATATTTCGATAGAATTTTTTAATCGAGTCATATACTTAAAATTTCGTCTCATTCAAAATTTTAATTTGTCTCTTAGTGTTTTTCAAATTATCTTTCATTTCTTAAAACTGTTAACTTTTACATCTTTATTTATTGCACGGTTTGCAAAAAATAGACAAATATAAACAATGCACTACTATTTTAACTTATAACTAATTGAAAATATTTTAGTACGAGCAAATGCATGGTATTCGTTGATGTCTCCTTCACATTCAAATTTTAACGGTCTCGAGATGCATTCGTGTCCAAACTCAAAATAGACGGAAGGAATTTCAAGGAACTAGGAACAATATAAGATAAGTTTTTATTAGTTACTTTTTACATCATGTCTTACTTCGTTAATAGTGTTCATTTTCTAGTCATCGGGACTATCCTTTTTATATATTGAATACAACGTATACATTATTAGCTAACGTATTTCAAGAGTGTCGTTTTGTATGTCTCTTATTAACTTAAGTAACTAACAAGAATAACATTAACAACAAATTATTCGTTATCTTGTACGAACAGTTTTGTTACCAACTTAACGTAAATGTCAAATGACGGCATGTCAATGTCATTTGTAAATAAAAAACCAACGCGACGGTTATTTCGTGATTTTAAACATGCATGACGTCATAGGGATAATTCCTCAGCAGAGGATAATTCAAATGAATGGACTTAATAATTAATGGTAATGATTTTTCTTCTTATCATTAAATTTTTTCTATTAACGTCCTAATATTTAATGAATCGAGGTTTTTATAATGTTTCTAAATTTTCAACTTATTGAATTTTTTTTTAAATTTATTTAATTAATACATTAATACATAACATTTTTGTAATCGTTCGATCGCAAATTGCAATTTTTTTGAGTAATTAAATTTAAAATTTTAATTAATTTTTAAATAAGTGATTTTTTAAGTATTGTTTTTATGCAATACAATTATTAACTGACTGGCGGAGAATGTTGTGCAATTAAACTACTTTGGAAATAGGACAAGTGAAGAATAAAAGCGGATAGGTATTCTAAAAGTTTGGTCTCCTTAACAATGTCAAAAATTTGTCTGTTCATTTTAAATATTTAATTATAAGTTTTTTTCTGTGAGTTTCTTCTCATTAACTTTTTTTTATTCAATACAAAACATATTATAGTTGATATTATTTTATTAATTTTATTGCTACTATTTTGCTAATAATAATGAGTGTCTTTTACCAAAGTGCTATGCTATCAGTAATTTGTATTTTTTTAGTACGAGAAAAAACATGGCGGTGAGTCGTCGAAGTGCGAATTCAGAGGGATAGGATTATTTGTGGGGTTACACTAAAGCAGACTGAAAGAAGTTTCAAGAAACCAGGAAATTTTAATTTGGGTAAGTTTTTGTTTGTTTAAATTGCGCTGCTATTGAAATCGTAACTGTTATCTTTTCGGTTAAGGTTTTAACAGGAATGTTTTTTCATAAGGTGTTTTTTTTCATATTCTGCAAAATTTTGCCGTTTCCTCTGGTATCTTGATGGAATTCTTTCTTTTGCTGTTTAATATTTGTGCACGGCACTGTTTTTCCAGGGTGTTAAACTTGCCTCGCTTTGTCCATTCGATTTATGTGACTTGATCATTCTAATTTTCTTTGTTCTATTTTTATTTTTCTTGATATACACATTTCTTATGTGATCTCTTCATTCAATCGCTTCTATGTTTCTTAAATATTTCATGTCTGCAGCCTCTGTATACTATTTTCTTGAGTTTTATTTAGAACTCAATTCTCAACTTCATATGCTACTATGAGAATTTCGTTATGTGTTCTTGTTACCGTTGTACTTTGTTTTCTAGTTGCTTGTGTATCTTTTCTTTTTGTAATTATTGCCAAATATTTGAATTGGTTGACTAGTGTACGATATTTTATTTTCTTCTTTACTGCAATTAATCATAACGTTAGTTTTGCCCTTATCGACTCATCACCTTCGTTTGTTTCTATTTTTCATTTTTAAATCTTGACTTATATTTTTCTTATCACCTCGGTTCTCTGTTCACGTTGCTAGGAGAGGGGAACAAGCATACCTAGTACTCGGCCAGTGTTAAGTATATCGAGGCGTGCTGTTGCATTGGTAGGATAGGCAACGCAGTACAGGGAACGGTGCTACTTCGTTCGTGAGGCTCCTAGGGGCCTGGGGTCGGCTAGTAGTTGATAAAAATGTTCTCCCAATTCTGATCGTTTTTTCTGTTTTAGTCGTTTATGTATTTCTCAATTTTTTAGTTCTTTGCTGTTTTATTCAAATTTCTGTAGTTTTCTTGTTTTTACTAAATTTATTAATTTGCTTTTTTCATCTTAACAGATGATTTGCATCGGATGTAATTTTTTTTCTTCCGTTTCACTTAATTCTTTTCTTAATCTTTCATTTTATTTTATTTTTTCATAGTCTTCCCTTTCTTGTTACATATTTCCATTGACACCTTTCTTGTGTGTTTATTATGGTTTTGCCCTGTCGAATAGTCGAAGTTCTTTGTTTTTTATACATATAAGATTTAATCTACAGTTTTTTAGTTATTAATTTTAATTATTATTTTATTATATTGATTTTCATTTATTTAGTTGTTTGGTTAATTTTTGGTTTAAATTAATTTATTCTAATTTTTTTACTTCTGTGATTATTTTGTTGTAGTTTTAATACAATAGTTCTACATTTTTTAACTCTTTGATTGATTTTCTCAATGTTTTGTTATTTTAACCGAGTCTTATTATTAGATTAGATTTTTCGAAACTTTTCTTTAGTGCAAAATGAGGTAATTCAATTAGATATAACCTTTTATTTGTAATAGACTGTAACTTTAAAATATAAAAACATATATTTTTAAAGTTACAGTCAATTACCCGCTTTTCATTCTTCTCATTTCTCTCGTAATTTTTTTTAAAGAGTTTTAATTTAAAATTAAAGTTAGAGCCTTGCTATTAATTCCCATCAAAGTTTTTCAGTTTTATAATTATCGTAAGATTTCTTTTCAATTGCACTTATTTTAATTTTCTTCTTATTACTCCACTTCTTACAGATAAGATAGGGAGTTAGGCGACTCTTTTTTTTTACTTTTTTCGACGAATTAGAGTTGGTACTTGGTACGTTATAATGAAACAAAGAAAATTTTGTTCGACCGCCGATATCAGGAAAACCGGCGGTCAGATTTTTATAAAATTTTGCATAGTGCAGATCGGATTAGATTTTGGGCATAATCTATTAAGCCAACATACGTACATTATCAAAATATTTACAGAAATATTACTTTTACACTTTTTTTTTCAAATCAAAGTTTTTTTCGTCTTAAAAGAAACGTGTGCGCGCGCAAGATGATCCGTAAATCGTTTTTATTTGTGTATCGTTTTCGATCCTTGAAAGTATTTACAAATCTTTTTGGAAACGACCTATAACACATTTAAATTTATAATAATTTATATACATTTTTTGCAAATTTTGATCAACCTGGATTTTCTCTAGACAACATAAGTGCATCTTTTTTTGGTTTAGACTTTTAAGTAAAATTATGACAATCACACCGATCGATTCAGAATTTCTTTCTCATTCGAGTCTACTTTTTACATTTCTTAATTTCTCTTTATTTCTGGAACAGTTTGCAAATTGTGTACTTAGAGGTACTAGGCTAGCATTTTTACATAAAGTAAATGCATCTTTTATAGTTTAAACATTTATGTAAACTTATGTCAATGATACCAATCGATTTAGAATTTTCTTGTCTTTCTACTCTACTTTTTACATTTTTAATTTTTTTTCATTTAGAAATTTTATGTAAAACTGCACGGAGTGGGATCATACAAGATTACCCTCAACAATTTTAATTGTACGTTAAACTATAGCTAATCTTTTTTTTCATTTTTTATCAAATTATTATTATTAAATTTTTGAGTGAAATGTTTTATATCGCCGCACAGGTTCGAGATTCTTTTACACGCTTCTTATTAGAAAGATGTAACGTGTTTTTTTACCTAAGTTGAGAACTAAGCAAAATTGTGGTGTAACTCTGTTTGCGAAAGGTAGTTGTCGATATAGTAGCGTGCGTCGATAATGTAGTTTTCCGTAGGTAAACAAAAATTTGTTCGAATTGATAGAAATCTGTGTTTACATTTGAGAAGATTGTGGGTAGATGGCGTCATGGCATTTAAAAACAAATTGTTTCTAAAATTTATATCAATTTGTATCCGTTTTTATTCTTTGTATGATCCTGTATTAACCGAGTACTAATCGGTATTGTTTTTGTTTCCGCAACAGAGCGGTTTTGGCTTCGAATATTCTAATAAGGATATGGTGATATTTGAAGCATTGCCTATTGTTTCAAGTTTAAAAATTTTCTCTTCGGTTTAGATTTTTAAAAATAATTTGTAAAAGGCATTTGTTGTCTTACAAAGTTATATTGTAGCCATAATTGAGGTAGGACTATCGCTTTTTTAGCTACTTCGTCATTAAATCACTCTATTAGTCCGTTCAAAACATCTTCAGATTCTTCAATATTATTATAAGACATCGTCCTCTCATAATATTCATGATCATAAGTAATAATGTAACAATTTTGTCCATGTGATTTGGCACTACGTACTGCACAATCTAGTGTGGTGTAAATTGTATCTTTTATTATTTGCGGGATTAAATTTCCTAAAAGTAACCATGCTGTAATGGAAGCTAAGGCACTGTGGGCAAGTCAGTTTAGATTTGCGACTGCTATTGGAGTACTGAACTGTTCGCACGTGAAGATAGAGAAACCTAAAATACACGGCGACGAATACATAAACCGCAAGGGAGAAGCAACTTTGAAGTGCAAGCTACGTGTAATGAAAAGTATATATTTACTAGCGTGGATGTGAGCTGGCCTGGTTCCGTACATGACAGCCGAATCTGGAAAATTTCGAAGTGAGAGAAGTAATGCGACGTACAGAGAACGCCGTTCTTATTGCTGATCAGGAATATGGAATAGAGCCTTGGCTTATGACTCTTTTCGAGAACCTGTCGACACAGACTTAAAGAAGGCTTACAATAAACTGTTGTCAAAGGAAAGGGTAATAATCGAGCAGTGTTTTGGACAGCTAAAAAGGCGTTTTCCTGTACTGAAATATTGTTGTCGCGTGCCACTGGCTAATGTTCCTGATATAATTGTCGCTTGTATTATTTTACACAACATTGCTAAGGCCTTGCAGGATCCAGATTTTGAAGTCAATGATGAAGATGAAGATGTCATACCTGTTGATGATGGGGATGAGGAACAGAATGACAATGTACGTGTTCGCGGTCAGGAAGTGCGTCAAACTTTAGCCAATATAATACAAGATTATAACGCAGTATAACTAGTGATGTATGTTTGTAATAAATGTTTATTGATTGTAAACCCAAAGTAATAAGAATACAAAGTAAAGTAATATACATTTCATAAAAGTCGTACCTACATGCTTTTGAAGTCCAGAAAAAAAAACAAAACAAAATACATCATCTAGAATTGCTGTCCAACAAACTACGCATGAGAAAGATCGGGATACCTGATACTTATTATATACAGGGATAAACAAAAAAATAAAACATAAATATTTTGAAAAGTTATTGAAGGTTGAATATGGTCCAAAAATCAGGTAACCCGATCTTTATCACGCGTAGTTTAGAAAGGTCAAAATAGTAGAAAACCCGAGTGTTCTTATCCCACTAAACAATTAGATGTTCGTGTAAGTTCGCCCATCTTCGTGTACTATTTGCATGGCAGCGCTTTTTATTTTACTCCCATAATACTCTCGTTGGACTCGGGTGGTCTGTAGCTGCTTTAACAAAACTAACTGTTGCAGCTCTAGGTTGGACAACTTTTGAGTTTCCTCTGTTTCGCCTGGCAGTGCAATTGTTGCTCACTTTCGGCGTGGAGGAAGTGGCAACGGGGTAATAGCCGAAGTTATTTGTTCACATTGATCAATGTTAGTGTTAGTTAGTGTTATGTTAGTTTTACTGGGACAGAACGCAGTGACTGTGTCTCCAAACGATGTACATTGAGGTGACGTACCGTACGATGTGGCACCTGGCATGAAAAAAATATTTAAATTAGACCTGGCGAAAGCACGACCGAAAAATATCCTTACCTGCTATTTTTGACAGGGCGCTGGATTTTCATCACCTTCCATGGCCTCGTATAAAGCTTTTTCCCATGGAAGCAGTTTAATAGATTTATTACCCGTTGTTTTCACATCAGTCTTCTTTTTTAAACGGGCCTTCATATTATTAATTTTTTTCATTAGTTGTCCCGGGGTGATAATCTGCCCCATAACACTTGCATATAATTCTAGGATTTTTTTTATTGCGTCTCCTTTCTTTTTCTTAAATGAAGGTGTCTGTGACTTACTAAGAACCTCTGGATATTTGCTGATTTGATTTGCTATGAATTCCAGCACCTGCACCTTATCACTTTCACATGCAACATCATCTTCGGATGATGACATTTTGAACACTAAGTAACAGTGTGTGTATAGCAGTTTGCTAAACTGCAGGTTTGAACACGCAAAACATTTTGTTTACAATGGCAAAATAATAAAGAAATGCAAGACAAACATTTTATCTAAACACTGGGAATTCACATAACGTATATATGAGCTTTTACTCGCTTTTATGAAGCATTTGCTTGCAAGTATAAGGTAATCATTATTCATATTAAATGAAGCAATTGCTTTTCCTTTTACCTTATGCTTACAAGCATTTACTTTATTTTTATTTATATGGCTCATTATTTTCGTAAGTTAAAGAGTTGTGTGAAACTGCAACTAAATTATTTTTTATTTCTGAATGTTGTTAATGTAGTTATCTGTCGGTACTCATTGGGTACGTTTGTATTACTTCACCACCGAAAGTTAGATGTCGCTACTATAAAGTTTAAGCTTTGATTAAGACCTACTGAGCGCCGATAATATAGTTATCCATAATTACGCGTGAGCTATTATTTACAGTTGGGGTATTACGTTAGTAGATGGCGCCGTAAATGACAGTGCATTAAATATTGAATTGAAGTGGCGTACTGTATTTTTATTTTTATGTGACTTCAAAATTTAAATACTAAACATTCATTATATACTACCGTTGATACTAAATTTATTTTAATTATTTAACAAAAATATGGAAATTAATTACTAAGAGTTTTTAGATTTTTTTATCGTTCCATTGCTAATTTCTATTTTTGTAACTAATTAAAACACTAAATGATTTTTTTAACTATTTTTTATGCAATATAATTAACGGAGTGATGAAGAATTTTGTGCAATTAGACTAATTTTGAAACATTTAACAATGCCCACAATTTGTTTGTTTTTACAAATGTTTATTTATAAGTTTTTTCTACTACCACCTTTAAAACACAATTCATCGTGTGCGTTGGCACGATGCTAAGTAACGTTTTAAATATACATTGTCAAAATGTGGCTTTGTGCGTTTTAGTCACGACACGAACTTGACAACAACGGATTTTAGTAACGGGTTGAACACGGCTTCAAATTAATTATGTCACTTGTCAGTTATTTAGGGTTAGTTTTAATTGTGAAAATGTTTCTAATGTTACTGTCAATCTATAATTACCTCAGTATTTTGTATTGTTATTGTGTCGGTTAAACTGAAAAGTAAAGTAATTTTCAAATTTTAAGATTTTTGTGTTGGTTGTAGAAAAAGTATAGTATGCAATTCGTTTTATAAATATCTGTATACACTCGTTTTTTACACATTCACTTCGCTCATCTCTAAGTAAGACTCGTGTCTAAAATGTTCTTTATAAAACTTGTTGCGTAATATATACTATTATCGTATCACCATCATTATGTTAAACGTTTATCGATATTCAGTTCATAGTATTACATATGGTAACATTATCTTGGTTACTCATAATACGTTAGTCTAGACAAAGCCAGCATGTTACGCATGCGTTAAGTCACCAACATGAATTAGCTCCTAAAGAGCAGACAATCATGAATAATAATTGGCCTCAGCACTTACATTATCATTCATCAGTTGTCTAATCAATATGAATCGAGAGTAGGTGTGCGCTTGCACAAGTCATAACATTAATAAGAGATACACAAATATTTTTGAACATTTGTTTTTGATAATAGGATAATAGTACATCATGCAATGACCATGTAATGCTTACTATTAGGACACGAGTATACGACACATGCGAATTGCATACACTATTTTTTCTACGACCTCACAATGTTAAATAGAAACGATAATTTTATAATTGAGCGCTACTACTATAGTTACGAATTGTCAAATTGCTAAATTTATGTTTGACTTTTAGCCACAGCACCAGTCGATAAGTGCAATAAACAACGGTGTATTTCTATTGGTTCTGAATTTGTATCCTACTCATGGAACATTTGATAATTACGTATTGTCGCAATTCTATTGGTTCTAAATCTGTATCATAATGAATTTCATTGTAGTACAGATCGTAAAACTCTAATAGATGAATTACAATACAGAAGTAGAAAAAGCTTTGAATAACACTCGAATATTGGCGATTTAAGCCGACTCGGACGTTCAACGTCCTCGACTATTCTAAATCGCATAATATTCTTGTTGAATTAATAAATAAATAAATAAAATAATAATAATAAATGTCGTAGAAAAGTGTTATCACATCAGTAATTTGTACGATTTTAGTACGAGAAAAACCATGGCGGTGAGTCATCGAAGAGCGAATAATACAGAGGTATATGATTACTTGTGGTCGATCACACTAAATCGCACTGAAGGAAGAGTAAACAACAATTTGGGTAAGTTTTTGTTTAATTTACTGTTCTTAAAATTATAACCATAATCTTTTGAGCTGAGGTCTTACAGGAATGTTTTCTTCTTTTATCACTAGATAGTTTTTTTAGTATCTTGATGAAATTATTGCTTCATTCCCATGTTTTTCTTTTGTTGCTTGATTATGTGCGCTGGACTGTTTTTCCAGGTTGTTCGTCCTCTTCGATTCTTGTTTTTTTTTTGTTTTTCATGCTTTGTTAAACTTTCCTTGCATTGTCTGTTTGATGCGTATGACCTCATCATTCTAATTTCTTTTATTTTATTTTAAGTTTTTGTTGATATACACATTCCTTATGTTATCTTTTTATTCAATCGCTTCTAGGTTCCTTTAGTATTTCATATCTATATATTCGGTTTTCAACTCTATATACTACTATGTGTATTGCGTTCTATATTATTGTTACTGTTTTAATTTTGTTTCCTACTTACGTCTTATGTACTTTTTCTTTTTGTAATAATTTTCAAATATTTGAATTTCTTGACTGTTTACGATATTTTTGTTTTCTTTTTTACTGCAAATGTTCATCTTCTTATAGTGACCTCCGTGTGTTCGTATTTTATTTGTATTAGTTAACAGGCGTCAATTTAATTCATTTTTTTCCGTTTTTGTTACATATTTCCATTGCCACATTTGTAATCGTGTGTTTAATCTTCCTCATGTGTCGTTTACATATTGTTGTCCGTAGAATAATCTTAGTTCTTTGTTTATACAATGTGTTCTATAAGAAGAGATATATACTGTTTTAGAGATAAGTGTTATCGCTTCAACAGTGTCTGAAATTTATTAAATTCCGACTTTTCCAATGAAGGTAAAAAAAAATGAATGTAACACGTGAATAAGAATTGAATTTTATATTACACAGTAATCTGATTTTGTCCGAGTATTAAATTATAATTTAACTTGACATATGTAAACAAGTAGTCGTTTTGTTTTAAAACAGAATATTTGATTATTCTAAATTTCACACAATTAAACTAATGGCTCTCTAATAGAAAATTTTATCCTCATCCACATGGTATATTTGTTTTTAACAAATTGAAGCAATGGTGCAAACAATTAAGAAAATAGTGAAACCTAAATATCTTCAAAATAGTTGGAAATCGTATACAGTGAATTTCATTTATCAGTCTACATTACATTACATTGTCCCATGTATACTTTTGAAAGAAACGAGTCAAGCCTACCACTTTAATATGCTCAAAACAAAATCAATTGCTCTTAGAGTGTCAAATTGGAAATTTTAATATTCATTGGCATCTGTTTAATATACAGAGGAGTCAACATTTTGCTGTTGAGAAACTCGGCGGGTTCGGCTTACTTCCAGAGATATTCGAAAAAACCCAAAATTGTGTTATTTCGTTTTCATTATATTCTGAAGTTACCAAAAAACTGAATGCACTTTGTCATTGCCACTCATTCGGCTCTATAAGATGGCGTTCATGAGTTTTCACTACAAGTTTTCGTTTCGAAGGAACCATCATCAACTTTATTTTTTCTTATGACATCCAAAAAAAGTACACTCCGTATAAGAAAGGATTTTTTATTACGAATTTAACGATGTACTACACAATATGGTTATTCGTGATTTTATTGAGAAAAATAAATAAAAAAATAAATTTCTAATCTTTATGGTCTAGTGTGCGCTGAATGAAACCATGGCAGCAAAAAAATTAAATCTATTGTTAGTTCTGACAGAATCGATTCGATGACATAGTTTAGCAACGCCTTTCAGTGTAGGTCATATTTTAACACTGAAAAATATTTATAGTAGATACTACTTTGTCATTCAAATAGATTCTGTCAGAATTAACAATGAAAGAAATGAAGTCGATTGTTAATTCGACTTCATTTTTTCGTTGCCATGGTTTCATTCACCGCACACTAGACCAAAAAGATTAGAAATTTTATAAAACGTTATTTTTTCTCAATAAAATCACGAATAACCATGTTGTGTTTTTTGAGTGCCATAAGAAAAAATAAAGTTGATGATGGTTTCTTTGAAAAGAATTGTTGTAGTAAAAATTCGTAAACACCATCTTATAGATCAGAAAGAGTGGCAATGATAAAGTACATTCAGTTTTTTTGTAACTTTTCGAATAACTTCAGAATACTATAATAAAAACGGAATGGCATAAGTTCGGGTTTTTTCGAATATCTCCGAAAGTAAGCCAAACTCAGCGAGTTTCTCAACAGCAAAATGTCGACCTATCGAGTGGACAACTTTTTCCAAATTTAATCGACTCCGTATCTCTCACGGTTTCGGAGATCCCCATGCTGTTCATCCTTATCTTGGACACACTGTATAACAAACTGTTTAGCTTATCATAATGGTAGGCTGTGTCAATGCATTGACTTGTTTCTTTTAAAAAAATTTTAAAGGTTCATTATCAAAATTCAAATGATTCTGAAAAATTTTTGCATGGCCGATTTGAAAATTACCAACTAAATAAAGAATTAACGCAAAAGAGAAACGTATAAACACTTTACTTGATAGAAACGCTTAGCTATTTTTGATCTTCAACTAGAGTTACAGTCTCCAAAAATATAAGTTTGTTAAACTTATTATAAATTAAATGAGGCTACATTCAATTTAACAGTCTATAAGGCTATCAAAAAACAGGGATACTGTTACATGTGGTATGAAGCCATGCGTCTTGTGTGTGTTAAGCAACCTTATTTTGTATTTTAAATGAAACTGACTGACTTTTTGATCTGAAAAACTAGCATTTACAATTTCAAAAAAAAAAAAATGAGAAAGCTATTTCTGGAGGTATTCTGAAGTGATCAAACATAATTTATCAGTGTGAAAGTAAATTTTGCTAACCCCACATATGGTTCTTTGAAATAAATACCAAGAGTTTAATAAAACTGCATTGAGCTTCCTTGAAAATACTCTGAAACCCTTTAGAAATAAGTTAATACCTATTTAAAAATTAAGTATAATTTAATAGTATACTATCCAACAAATACTATCATTTTTTCTTAAGTTTACCAAATGAATAAATGTTTTGGTTACTTTAATTAAGTTACTTTAGTCTATTGTAATGTGTCTACACTTATCTCTTACAACATCTAAAAATAAAGCTGCTTGAACGTAAACATATTATTTTTAGTTAATGCTTACAATTTAAGTGAAAACAAATCAGTCTATGCCCAAAAATATGTAAATTTACGTTCAAAAGAGATTGTTGGTCTTTAATATATTCTAACACAATGGAGCGAGCGGCAAAATCGCTACCATGCGAGATGAACTTGCGGAAGCGCTGTCGTTTAAATTTAAATAAAAAGGGACGATTAGTTCCATCTCGTATAAAGTAATTCAACAATATTGCTATCTTACCAATAGTTATTTGCATTAAACTCGATCCTAGGTAAAATAGCCTTTTTTTATCCTCGTGCAACATACTCCTACCTAAGTCGATCACACATTTAGGACAGACTTGAATAAAATACATCCTATGATATATTGGTGCAACCGGGCATTAGGACCGACTTAGATAAAATACATCCCAGGATACATTGTTGCAACCGGTATTAATGTAATATATACTTATAAATGATATTCGCTGTATAACCTTTTTTGTTGGAAATGAACTGTAGGTATAATCATCTTCTAACTATCTCTACCTCACGTCATAGAATAACCTGCAAAGACTTATTCTACAGTTTTGTTAGTAGTTTGGTTAATTTTTTTATGTATTGTTACTTTTTATATTAGCTATTTTTTTTGTATTTTATTCTATCTTTATTACTCCTTTGGTTGCTTTTGTTCTTATTTAGAGTATTTTCAAGCAATAGTTCTACAGTTGCTTAGTTCTTTGATTGATGTCCTTAATATCAACCAAACTTACAGTTTAGTAATGTCAGTTCATTTTTAATTATTCCATCAATCGTATTTATGTTATTAAGCGTCAATATAGCAGTTACCTGTTTTTTTTTGTTTTGGTTGCGAACTTAAACAAAATGCTAGTGTAATTTTGTTTCCGAACGGTAGATGTCGATGAAGCTGTTTGAGCCGGTATTATAGTTACCCGCAGGAAAACAAATAGTTCGAGTTGATAGAAATCTGTTATATTTGAAAAGTTTGTGGGTAGGTGGCGTTATGTCTTTTAATTTTATTCTTTTTAGGATATGTCTAAGCTAGCGCTAATGGGTATTATTTTAATTTCCGCAAGAAAGCAGTTTTTGGTTCGAATATTCTAATAAGGATATATGTTTACTTTAATATTCGAAATTTGACGCGTTGCTTATTGTTTCAAGTTTAAAAATTTTCTCTTTGGTTTAGATTTTCAATTCATAAAAGGTATTGGCTGTTTTACAAAATGTTAGCAGTGTCACAGTATACGTCTACGAATGCAGTAGTTGTACTTGACTGAAAATTTTGTACTAAAAATAATTCGCGCAATGTAGTGAAAGTTACTGCCAGAGGCGTAACATTTCAAAAGCTAAAAAATGTATGTTTTTAATACCTGGAACCTAAATTTACAGTCTTTTTGATGTCATAACTATTATGATTTAACATAAATTAAAAACAAATCATTGCTTTTATCACATTCCTTTGGCATGTTTAAGGTTTTAGTGGTTTTCCTAAAACTTGAAGTAAATGCTTTGCCAAGACGAACCAATCCACTATTGCATACGGTTTCGTCACCACATTGTACAGGTTTATACTGATCTTCTGGGGTACCATACATAACACTTACATCACAATAAAATATTTGTGTAATATACCATACGAATAAATAAATAAATTACTTATTCCGATTTAACACGACCGATCTATACAAATTCTAAGACAATTATGCTTTAGTTGCCGCCACTGGTTACTGCTTTAACCACAGAAAAATGATTCGCTGCGTTCATACAGAAATTTCACTGAGCGACAATTTTGGTCTTCAGTAGCGTTCGCGGTGTACTCACCCGCAACCAGGAGTAGCCAAAGTGTACCTAAAATGAATTCGTCGATTTCCGATTGTGCGGTATATCGCGAAATGCCACTGCTAAGAAATAGTAAGCTTTCTATAACCGCTCCCCTTAAGTCATGAATAATATCCTTGCGCGTGGGTACAGCGCACGATTTCCGTAGGATCATCATTTGGACACCCAGTTAAACTGCTGCGCAACGAAGTATTATTATTCTGTGCTTTAACGTTGCTCTAGCCTACATTTCTGTATTCGTGGTAGTCATGTATTTCATCACTTGTAATCCTTGTTTCTCACTGAGGAATTGTTATCTCACAACAATCTGTGCAAAAATAGTGAAAACATAGCTACACATCGTCACGAAAATGTGAGGCTAATGTATTTAAACTTTGGCTCGAATTTTAGTTTCACTGCATATCATCAACGCGCAGTAACCTACGCTAAAAAAAGTGAATACCAAATTTTTCCATGTATTTTACATGAACTGCAACTACTGCATTCGTAGATGCATACTGTGGCAGTAATTTCCATTTCAAAATTTATTTTGCACACAGCACCCAGGTAACAATTCTTCAAGAAATCACGACAGCAACGTTGACGATCGTGATTAAACTTTACGTTATCGTGATTTCGAATCTGCATAGAATTCGTTGCTGAGGCAGTGGTCAAACCGCGCTAAATTTAATTTTTGAAATTGTCACGACAACGACAACTTAATATCGTGACGAAAACTTACAGAAGAATCATGACGAATATGTTACAGAAAAACCGTGACGTAATCAATATATAAAACATCACGTAAGCGATATGAAGAATCGTGACTAAAACGTGACAAAAACAATCAAAGATGACGTGACGTTAGTTACCGATTATTTCACTTTTTCTTACATAGGAAAAGTTTTCAATTTCCATTTTAAGCTGCCGCTTTTCAGATTAAAATGGTAAACACCGACAAAACGTTTTAATACAAGTATAGTATCGCAAAAATAAAATTTTTATTGGTGTTTAACCATTCTAATTGAAAAGAGTCAGGTTAAAATGAAAATAGTTTTTCCTTTCTATGTAAGAAAGTTTGTTTTCGTCTCCAAAAGCGGGCTTGAGATTTTCACGATCTAGTTGAATAGTTTTCAAGGTCGATTCCAACCCTCTGTAGATAATACGCAAGAGAAATTAGTTTTATAAACTTTTAGTATGTATTTCCTAATTGAAGACACAAGTGGATAAAGGGCCTATGTAACACTTTTTGAAAATTATTGTTTTTACATGGATAAACGGCCAAAGTACCTTAAATTTATTGTAACTAGGTTCAATACGATATTTCGTTATAGAATTAAAGTTAGTAGTGGATAAAGGGCCTAAGTATTACGCAGTAATATTATGAACCTATGGATAAAGGTCTTATGTACACATATTAACTTTAAGCCATATTTGTATCTGAAATTTTATTTAAAACAAATTCTTTTTAAGTGGATAAAAGGCTTAAGTACTCGAAAATTGACGACCGCACAGCGAATGAAAGACCGATGTCCAAATATGAATGTACATAGGCCATTCTTCTATTAAGCAATATGTTCTTTCCCTACTGGAATTAAGGCGGCCGGTCTTCTTAGGTTATGTCTACAATATTGATTGTTTCTTTGGAAGTGCAAAATACAGTCTTTTTGTTACATATTGTTAAGTGAATATTGTTAGTGAAATGTCATTCAGAAGTAAATTACTTGTAGAACTTGGAAGGAGTGTTCATGAAAATTCAGTATTTGAAGAATCCACAGGTAAGTAGGTGGTACTTAGTACCTATTAATGATATAAAATGCACACGTCTTAGTAATTGAATGCAGGAGTACCATAACAGAGTAAATGCGACAAAATTCCTTATAAACGAGATATCATACAGAATTTTTTCTGATTTGCACTTTTGGGCGAAAAAATAATTATTTTATTAGCTAGAAAACGGCGTTGTTCTTACGATAAGCGTTTGCGTATCGTAATAACTTCAGTACCAACACAAAGTAGAAAAGGATTATTTATTTTTATGTTGAAAAAAGTAAAACGCAATTTTTGTTTTTAACTGTTGTATATGTTTTTAACGAGGTGATTTTTAGAAGGAAATACCGAACATTCAGCAAGATCTGCATCAAATGAAACCGGTAAGTTTTTTAAATGATAGATTAACGTGTTGATTACAAACTGATATGTATCTACTTGTTTATTTCAGAACTTTCATTTGACTCTATTGAAAATGGTTATCAACTATATACTCCTCCAGGAAATGTTGCAGAAGGTACTACATAGATATTTAAAGATTACTAAGCAGAAATACACTTTAGATTTCATTGTAAATAGTTATTCTCAGTAACTTTAACCGAAAATGGTATATTTTATATTTTTATGCCATAAACCTTTAAGAATATTAAAAAACTTAATAAGAATTCTTTTAGAAGCTTTTGAGGAAACATCAAACGAGGAAAATCAAAAACTTTTGACACCTCTGACAAATGTGGTTTTGAGTGGTAAGGTTTCTTATTAAGTTACTTGACTGTAAATAAAAAGGTTTTGTTTGTTTTAGATTTTTCGCAGGATAATAATTCTTTAGTGTACCAGCCAGGTAATTCCAAAATAAGTAGCAACAACGAGGCAGATATTGAAAATCGAAATATTCAAAATATTAGAAAAACATGTTTTAAATTCAAATATTTTACCAGAAACTGACCCAGCCAATCACATTAGTACAGTAAATGTAAAGAAAAGCTTTTTTCCTACCTGAAAAAACTTCCAAGAAAAGAAAAAGATGCCCTAACCAATGGAAAAGAAATAAGGCTGCAATGTCCAGAGCAAAAGGTGAAAGCTACATGTCGCAGACAGGAAAGGTAATTTCGGCTAAAACCGTTAACTTAGGAAATCTGTGCAACAAAAACACTGCCGTTTATCATGTGACAGCAAATTCAGTCCAGAAGCAAGGACTGAAATACTGAAAAAGTTTTATGGATTAGATGTAAATTCAAAAATGCATTGTTATTTAAAAGCATTATAATCGGACCAGTCCAACGACATAGAAAAGGAATACAAAAATCTAAAACTGCATCATTTAAATACAATGTTACTCATAATAAAGAAATAGTAACAGTATGTAAAAGTGCAATTTGTTCGTTATATCAAATTTCGGAGAAGAAACTACGTGTTGTTCGAGAAAAATAATGCGGTCGAGTGGATCTGCACCGTCACCTGACAAAAGAGGTCAACATGACAACCGACCTCATAAAATTCCGACAGAAGTAACTGAAGCAGTGAAAGCACATATTAATATGTTCCCGGCCGAATCGTCGCACTACTCCAGACACAAGAATAGTAATAAAAATACCTTTCTCCTGAATTAAACATAAGCAAAATGTATAACTTGTATATTGAGGATTGCAATGTAAATGGTCTTCCAGAGAGATACAAGGTAAAACATTGCACCTATAGCAATATATTTTCCAACCATTTTAATTTATCTTTTGGACAACCGAGAAGTGACACTTGCACTACGTGCGATTCTGGATCCAATACTGAAGAACATCAAGAGCAATATCGGTATGCTTTTGAGCAACAACAGAAAGATAGAGCATATGCAAGCAGCACAGATAATGTGTGCTATGCTTCACTGGACCTACAACAAACACAACCTTTACCAAAACTAACCGTCTCTAAAGCTTTTTATCTCAGGCAGTTATGGTTTTATAACCTGAATATTCATACTCTAACAACTGCTGGGGATAAACCATATTTCTTTACATGGACTGAGGATATTGCCAGTAAGGGAAGTTTGGAAGTTGGTAGTTCTATTCATACATTTGCACAGCATTTTAAAAGATTTGCAGAACAAACAGATCATTTGATACTGTGGTCTGATTCATGTTCCGGGCAAAATAAAAACTTTAATATTATTGCCTTGTATCAGTACCTGATTTTAAAAGGAATGTTTAATGTGATTGACCATAAATTCCCGAAGTAGGGCATTCGTATTTAGATTCAGATCGCGACTTCGGTAGAATTGAAAAAACTTGCGAAAGATGGAAAAATTTTTATTCCCGATCAATATCGACAAATAATACAATCATCCAGTATCAAATCTTCTATTATTATCAATATGGAACACCAATTTAAAGACATAGAACAGATTATCCCGTCGTTGCACTTAATCAACCGAAAAAATTACACTTCAACAGCAGGTTTATTTTCGAGATAACGTAAAATGGATACGCGTAGAAGAATACGGAAACTACTACTACAAAATTGCCTGGATCCATTTACGCCATTTTACAAGGTAGACATTTTAAAACGTGGTGCCAATAAAGTTAAGTCCGAAAATTTTACGCTACAGACTATACAAAAAGCATAATGAAGTGACGGCAGAGAAAAGGCTAATATCAGGGAACAGCTAAATTTTATTGACGAAGAGTACAAATATTTTTATGAAATATTTTTAGAAAAAGATAAGGAAGTCGAAGAAACCAAGTATCCACGAAGAAAAAAAAGTAAAAATACGTAAAATTGCAAACATTTTTGTGGCGAGGACGTGGGTAAACCATATTATTGGTGGACATGTGCCCTTTTGTATTTTAAGTTCAATGTTTCATGTTTTACTAATTAGTGGATAAAAGACCTATGTACATTTGTTTCTAATTTTTACAAAAATATGTGTATTTTCTTTTATTACTATTACCATAAAACTTTTCAGTAAAATATCTGCACTTTAAATAAAAATTAATTTTAAATTTTATTCCTAATAAAAGTACCAATTAAAAAGTTTAAACTCAAATATCTCGAAAATATATTCTTGGTACATAGGCCCTTCAGCAACTTGTGTCTTCAATTACGATACACTTTAAAAATAAAATACAACCAATTTCATAAACACAGTGTGTATTTCTAATAAAAAAAAATTAATCCATCAAATATTAAGTAATTCAAAACTTAAGTAATAAATTAAGATACCTAGCTATTTCTTTTTTTCGGACTTGACGCGGTCATATGTATGCTGAAAAATATATTTTAGTATATTTTCCGTCTCTACTTTTGTGGATTGTTTATTGTGACATACAAAATCAACTATAACTGAAACAAGTTTTGTGTCTTTTAGTTTAAATTTGTTATGTACGCCACTCCAATTACACATATTCTGGGCTTCAACTGAAAAGCAGTGTTTGATGATATTGTTTAATGTTGACTTTGCATCTTTACCACCAATCATGCTAAGTCTGCTAACCTGTAATTAAAGTTTGTCGATAGATATTTAGTACAGTTTCATAAATACTTACAAAAGATTTTTGTTTCTCTGCATCTTCTAAAAGTTCATTAAAAACAGTAATGTCCTCTATCGATAAATGTAGTAAAACTTCATCAAAAATGTTAATAGGTGAGCTTATTTGTTGTTTTTGTTCCAGTCCATTTAAGTTCTGAACTTGTAATTTAATTGCCTCCCATTCTCGTTTCATCTGAATTATAAATTGCTCTGAAATAAAATGTTTTTAACAACATTTTAAAATGAAGAACAAATTACCTATTAAACGTCAGTTAAAATCAACTGCGTTCTTGACTTGGGCGATTTCAGTAAGAAGAACATCTGTCAATTCTAAAGAAAAAGCACAACAACCCAATATTTCACTGTTTCATTCCAAATTACCACTACATTTACACTGTGGAACGAATAAGTTGGTAATATCTAACTCTGTTGTGCCAGAAGTGAGATTTCCTAAAGGATCAGTACTGGCCGATGAGGATGGTGTCGTTTTCTGGTCATTGGTAAGAGTTTTAGATAAGTTAGAATCATTTATGTCCGGAATGTCGTCCACATCTTCGTCATGATAATATTCAAAATCTGAATGTTGATTTCCAGATCTTTCTCTTGTTTTCGCTTGACTCTCATATTCAGAATCCGTTAAAGGAGATGATGAAGAGTCTTAAGAAAAAATAACTTACCAAAAATTTTATTATTACATCGAATTGTACATGGATACTTTTTCCATGTTAGCTTTGGAGCAAAACCTTTTCGAGCATACACACTGCCAGATGTTTTAGACCAAAACACCTAAAATTAATTCAAAAATAAAATAAAGGATATGAACCACCATTATATTCATATTATTTAATATTTTTAATGACCCAAATCAAATTTTAGGAGAAAGTTGTAATAATTATAACTAGAAACAAAGATTAATTATTACCTTATTATCAATAATCCAGTTGGATGGAACCACTTCTACTTCCCCAGATTGAAATTCAATGACGTGAAACATATTCTAAACATTGATATAAATTATGAATGACAATAAATATTTTTCTACTAAAAATGGTATTACTATATAGGCATTAAAAACTATTTAAAAACAGTATTTACAGAGTATCTTATTCCAGTGTGTGAAGTAATGGTGCAACAACTAAATCATCCTTGTATGGTACAACAACCATTTTGATATTATTTGTTCAAAGTCAATACAAAGTTCATTTGAAGAAATCGACAATATTCCAGTAGCAAATAATGTTGAATTACATGGTCTTTCATATAAAGGTAAAAGTTTGTTTACTTTGAAACCTGTAAATTGTTTTTTAAGAACATCTACTTTAGTTAATTTATAAATATCGTTATTTTGCAACATTACAAAATTATTTCCTTTTTTATTTAATGCAATTACAAAATTTGGAAAGTAAATCATATTTTTATTTTTATAACATTTAACTGTTAAATCTGATGAACCTATTTCTTGTATTCGATTATAGATTTGTTGTGAAGCTTTGGGTGCAGTGCGCAAAAGATGCTTCAATTGGCCCAAATAACTTTCAAATGGAAACGCACTGAATTTATCTAAAGGTCCATGCACTTCAACATCATTTGCTAAATGAATCAAATTGTGTACATTGTAAGAGACATTGCGTTTTCCATAAAACGTAGGGAATTTTTTTACAAAATATAACAAAAGATTTTTAGCATAATTAAGATGTTCTATATATTTGTGAGACACGAGAATTTTTATTGCGATACTAAGAGTCATAAAATGTTTGTAATAATCCAAATCAAGAACTCCATGCAAACACACAGGTGCAGTATACAATAAAAAATTTCTTAATTCAGTTGCCTTCCATTTTCGGTAATCCTTCAAAGTTCGTGCTTTTCTATTGAATTCATCAGGCATCCATTCGTAGCATTTTTGTAAATTCAGAGAAACAAGATCCAATGTTTTAGAGTCCAATTTTCCTTTTCCAGGTTTTCCATGCCAGATATCAATTATTTTTTTGACGACTCCTAGGCATACCAAATGCATATAGTCTAAAGGAAAAGATTTAACCATGTCGATTGGTAAATCTTCTAAAATTGATTTTTCTTGCTTGTGATGTTCACAATTGGTTCGAGATCTAAATGATTCATCTGTTCTAAGTGGACACTCGGTTTCCAAAAAAACAACACAATTGTCATATATCCCCTTTACAGTACACCTGCTGCAACTATAATAGCCTGTATGTGATTGTACAAAAGTTATTAATGCTTTAGCTGGAGCATCACATATAAAACCTTTAACAATAATTTCATAGATATTATTATTTAGTTCTAATTTATTTGTCAACAACTCCATTAAATCTGATACAAATGGACTCAGAAAAGCGTTTATGTCTTGCGGCTTACTGAATCCTTCATATAAAGAAATAATAAATGGTTTTGATTTTCCACCTACAATTTGACCCAAAATTGGCCAAAAACATTTATTGCTGTCATTCGATATGGGCAATCCATCAATATTGAAATTTAAATAAATTTTAGAAGTATTACTTTCAATGCCATGGTTTTCAAGGAATTTATTAGTGGTAATTTTAAGCCGAAATGAATAAACTTTCCTAAACCTAAATCTTTAATAGGTACTGATCTTGGAGTTGACAAAAAGTTCTTGAATCAAGTGGCAGTTCATTATGTCCATGTCTTTTAAAAGGCTTAAAAGCTCATTCAAATGGCTATGCCTAATTTGATTTTTATGGCCCATTCTAACAATGATTCTGAAAATGATTTTGAATTTATAGGGTAATTTGTGTTCAAACTTTCATCACAATCACTTTGAATATAATCAAATCTTTCGGAATGACTTTCATCTTCATAATTAGGTACATTACTGACGTTACTTAAATTTTGGGTAGTATTTTCCACATTCTGTACAACCACTTCATTAACAGGATCTTTACTAGTTGAAGCAATTTCTGTTTTAATACGTTTTAAAATTCCTCTGCAGATTTTTGGTCAATTCATAACTGCGCCTCTTAGATAACTGCTTCTGAGGCATCATACTGTAAACGTATCCATAAACACTACGACAAAGATAAATCACTTAAAAGTATGTACCGTAACACATCAAGTTACTTTAATTGCCATCCAAGAAGTAAATATAGCAAGTTATAGAATGTGTCTCTAAACTATTCTACATGGTGAGCATAATTTGTTCAAACATTTCTCAAAATTATTCGAATACAAACAGGCAATGTAGATAATGTACTTTTACAATCAATTCTACAGATCAGGTCTTTTTGAGGTTTGATTACACCTTATAGTTTGTTACATGCACTACCTCACATTGATGCATAAAGATGCTATTCAAATACAGAAGTTTAATAGTTCGAACAGTTTTTTTAAGGGTGAAACAAGATACTCCACTTCTGTTTTCGAAATGCTCAAAGTTTGACAACCAAGTTTAACATTAAAAACATCATACAAACATAACTGTAATAAATTACAGTTACCTAAAATTAAGAAATAATATTACTCACCTCACAACATTGAGTAACTTCACAAGAAACACAAAGAAACACCAAGTACTTATTAGTGATGGCCATATACGTATTAAGTTGCTTGATGCCAGTGATACCACTCTCGCGCAGACGTAACGCAATGAATAAAATGTTAATAACTTAAAATTCTCACATTTTGTTTTTCTCACTGTAACGATAAAATAACGTTTTCTTCGTAACGAACTAATACATTTTTTCGTAACAGAATCTTTGAAAACTGCCTTCACGAGAATGTTTAATATTAAACTTTACGTACTCGTCACTGACAGGAAACACTAAAGGAATAGACATAGGATTTTCTAACGAATTAGTGACAAATACATCTTTAAACGGTTATTGTGTCACGAAATCGTCAAGATTAAAAATCGTCGTCACGCAGTGTTACCTGGGCACACTAAAATACGTATTTTATATTAATTGAGATTGAATAAGACACAGTGTATTTTAATTGTGTTAATATTTTTCTCAGTAATCATTGTTTACAAATTAATAAATATCGCGCTCGGTGGTTTTAAGTGTATACTTATGACACTTACAATTATGTATTATCTGTGAATGGGCCTCAAATTGATAATTGAAAGGTACTGTTCATATTATCATTTTTGTTAAGCTTTTCTTTGGTTTTAGATCCTATTGTATCTTTTAATATTTTTGAAGATTAATTCTCTATTTTCATCTTTTCACAGAGAGTTAGGATCTAACCTTTATTTTTTGTATTCAAGTTTTTTATTTAGTTTAAGCATAAACAATTGTTTAAGCTTTTGTTTTTTTTTGTTTCAGATCAGATCAGATTCTTTACCTTTAATTTTTAACAGAGTTAGAATACTCGCTGTTATCGTTTGCATTTTTTTAAGTTTAAATTCTCAAAACTTTTCTGCACAATCCAAATGGTTTGTTTGTATTCAAACTGTTATTTTTTTTGTTAGAAATATTTTTAACTAGTTTATATTATTTAAGATTCTAATGTTTGTAGAATTTTTGATATTTTCTATTTTCAACTCTTAAAGTTGTTAAATGTTGTTTTTTTATTTCTTTTATTTTTTAATTCATATTCGGAAGGACTATTTTATAAAACTGTAGATGTTAAAATTCTTAAATACAGGCTGTTAATTAAGTATGTGGCTGAACTTCAGGATGTTACTACTTACTCAATTTTAAGACTAAAAGTTTATATAAACATAGGTTCCTAAACCTTTTTATTATACTGGGTGTTCAAACTAATAATTAGTAGACGCAATAAGTTTGAAACTTGGTGAAAGTTTTTAACGTATACACAAATCAAAAGTGGTTTGGTGCACAAGGTAGCGCGCACCCTAAATGTACGCACGGATGTATTTTAAAATTTTCTTTTTCCAGAAGTAATATTTGCAATTGATTTTTAATTATTACGGCGATGCGATGTACAATACTCTGATAAAAAATCCGTAGAACGCCGCCTCTGTAGAGTCTGTCCAATGCCGTAGTATGTGCATAGGTATGTGTATGTATTAAACCTTAAGGTTTTATTAATTTTTGTATTTCAAATTTGATAAGATTTTATGTTTTAGCAATAAAAACCACACTAAATCCACCTCTCGAGTTTTTTCGATCAAATGAACTGGTTTTCATAAAATGATGAAAAATAAAAATACGCGTAACGTCATTTATTACTGTATTGTTTTCAAAATAATAAAAGTAAGAGGCATTACTACGTTTCGAAAGTAATAAAACCAAAACTAAAAATATCACTAAATTTATTAGTTGCCTCCGTGCACGCTCTTGGGTAAATGATACAAATCACTTTTGGTAAGTGGTTTCAAATATTATTCCTCTGTATACGTTAAAAACTGTTCCTAAGCTTCAACTTCATATACTAGTTTCCGTCATGAAGTTATTTACAAAAACTTTTCTTTAAAATTATTTCAACAACCTTTATAACAAAAGCCGTTTAGGATATATATTTATATAAACTTTGTCTTAAAAGTAAGGAAAAACATCCTGAAGTTTGGTCACTCTGTTAAAGTTACATATGACTTTTGCATGAAGTCGATGCTGTGAATCTTTAGTTTCATTCATCGCTATGTAGTACTTTTAGAATTCGAAACAACTACGTCGATCTATTTTTTTCTTTTCAGATGAAGGATGGGAATACGGGGAGGAGTGGAAAGAAGGGAAAGGGAGGCGCAGCAGAAAAAATGTACTATAACATACATGTTGATTATATGTAATTTATGTTATTCATACAATATATGTTTGTCATTTATCGGTTCCACGTTGTATGTATTAAAGAAATTAAAAACACGGAAGAACTATGAGAATTAATCGCGACTACTTATAAATTTGTCCCGCCTTCCTAGACATTCCAACCCCTTCCCCAAGGGCGGGGCAAACTCAGAGGGATTTTTTAAAAATGGGCGGGGCCAGGTGGGTTTTTTCTAAATAGGCGGGGCCGACCGCAAGGTAGGAGTGGCTACTTTATTAAGGGGCAGGACTAATTCCCAACCACGCCTCAATGGGCGGAGCCAAGTGTAAGATTCCTTAACATGGGCGGAGCCAAGTCCTAATTTTCTTAAAATGGGCGGGGCCAAGCCCTAATTTCTTAAAGTGGGCGGAGCCACGTGCTAAATTTTTTAAAGTGGGCGGAGCCAAGCGCCAAATTTCTTAAAGTGGGCGGAGTCAAGTCCTAATGATCTTAAAGTGGGCGGAGCTAAGTGCTAAATTTCTTAAAATGGGCGGGGCCATGTGCGAGTGGCTACTTTATTAAGAGGCTGGGCTAAAAATACAACCACCCCTCAATGGGCGGAGCCAAGTGCAAGATTCATTCAAATGGGCGGGGTCAAGTCAAGATGGGCGTGACTGCACTGTAATAGGGGGGGGATGAAGTTCATAAGTAGGCGGGGTTTGTTATTTAATCAATGGCCCCGTCCTTAATCAAAGTGTAGTCGCGCCCACCTTAGGTAATTTACAACTTGGTTCCGCCCATTTTAAGGAATCTTGCACTTGGCCCCGCCCATTGGGGCGTGGTTGTGCAATTAGCCCCTCCTCTTAATAAAGTAGCCCATTTTAAGAATTTTGCATTTGACTCCGCCCATTTTAAGGAATTTTGCACTTGACTCGGCCCATTGGGGGCCTGGTTGTGTAATTAGCCCCGCTCATTTATAGTACAGCCACGCCCTTACACCAATTCCTACGTTGGCACGGCAATGTGCCGAATCACATCCTGAGTACGTGGGGGCTAGGCGCGCGACTTTCGTGTGTTTTTATTAATAGGTACATATTTTGAAAAACATTTATGACTATATTTTATGTTATTTAACAATACATGTTGTTTATGTCATTTATATAATAAACGAGTTGTACTTCCTTCTCTTTTCTTCTGGCTCCTTCCTCCTTCTCCTTTTCTTCACCCCTCCTCTCTTTCTCGCCCTTTCGCCTACTCATCTTCGAGAAAGAGATTGAATGTCGGGAAATAAGTGGAAAGAAGGTGTATGATAAGGGAGAAAGATGGAAAAAAAAGGGGAAAGCGAGGAGGTTGAGGGTAAGTGGAAAGTCTGGGATTGGAGAAAAACAGGGAAACGTTGAAAGTCAGGGGATGTACTAGGTAAGAAAAAGAAGTATCCCTGACGCCTCGGTGCTTATCTCACCCTTAACAAGATTTGAAACAAACTTTTTTTAATAACTACAAAAATAAAAACGTAAATTATAGCTTACCTGTTGAACGAAGATCTTTCTGTTGTGTCATCTTGGAGAACGGAGGTTGACGATCAATCCTTTTTCAATTCAGCATCTAAACACGGTCAGAAAATGCCTCGGGTACTAGAAAAGCATCGTAATAACGGACAAAGTTACCGAAGTTGAAACGTGCACCTCCTGCGAATAAGATCTAGTGAACGGTTCCTATCTTAAACCACTTCAAAACTACCATCTTTCCTAAAACATAAGCAATAAAATGAAACCATAAAATTTTTAAACATTAACAGTTGTATAATCTCCGTTTAACTACGCAATTATGACAAAATGGAAACGAATCGAAATTAAATCAAAATTAACTTTAAGCGGAGATTATATAACTGGGCTTAAATTGATACGATTTTTCAAATCGAAAAAAAATAAATCAATTAAAAAAATACGGAATACATTTAAAAACTCTAAGAATTAAAAATAATAATTTCCAACGAAACTACCCTACTAGTAGTGGTAGGTACCTACTGGGCTAGATTACATAAATTATATACAGAAGAAATAATTATAATAAACGAGTGATTTTTTTTACATAAAAAGAAAAGATGATAGAAATTTACAAATTTAAATCACAATCGTCCAGAAACTTTTAACCACATTGGTTAAATACCAATTCTTGTAATAAAACTCTGACATCACAGCTAACTGAAATCTTATGTTTTTGGAAGTTGACAAGCATATTCCGTCGTCGACAAGCGTGGACAATCTCTAATAAGATGGCCAGCCTCTTGGAAGAAGAAAATTAAAAATTAAATACGGGTTATAAAGCTTAATATTCTTGAAACGCGACATTAAATGGCACTCGTAGGGGTTGCAAATGAAAACGTTTTAAGATTGTAGTCTAACAAACTACCCTGCTTTCACTAAACAAAAAGATTTGCAAAATTTAATCAAGGATAACTAGGTTTATAAAATACTTGAAATTGTAAGCTTTAAAAAGAAGCAAATATTATTTAAATACCCCTAAATAAACTAACAAAAATTGTACACAAGTAAAAAAAAGAATGATAGTTTAACCCTGAAAATTGTGAAACTAGTACAATTGAATTATAAAAAATTTGCGTCGCAATGAATATGAAACGTACTCTTTATAAATAAAAAAATGCAAAAATGTGGATATAATAAAGTTAAAACTTTTCATACTTTTGATCATCTCAGCTTCAGTCCATTTCGAAAGTAAATAATAATGGACCCACACTCTGCGAACCACCCCAGAAGTAGAATTTGAATTAAAATATTCAACTCGCCATCATGTCCTTGTTCCTATTAAAACAATATCAATTAGTCTCAGTTAATATTAGTACAATTAGCGCAATATATACATTAACGACTTTGTTTTGAAAATGACCGAAACGCCGCAATAAATGTTTAGGGTTCAAAAAAATTACTAAAAAAAGGAAAAATGTAATAAAAAAATAATAATCTTTTAATTTATATCAAGAAGAATCGAATATTAAAATATTTTCATAATTCATAATTTTGAACATAATAACACTAAAGAACTAAAAAAAATTGATTAATAAAAATACTAGGAGAACTGACAACGACCTAGAAACCTAAAGATTAAAAATATCATTAATTTTAAGTAAAATGTGTGTCTTGCGACATCTCGTGTAAACATTGACACGTATGAATAGTATAAACTAAGAAAAATGCCAACAGTTAACTGTAACGGCACGTGTGTGTTAAACTGCAAAGGGCTATCTAAGCGATAACTTTAATGCTTGTAACACACGTTGCCGATAAAGCCAAGTATAACTTGTACTATGGCATTTTTCTTAATCATTAATTTTCTATCATCCATCAGTTTTTATAAAATCATCTAAAAATCAAAATCACCTGTAAATTACACACACTTTGCTCCCTTGATATATAAACAACTATTTATATGTTTTTACAGCTAATTTCAATATTGTCTCAATTGAAGATTTAACACAGTAGTCCTATTAAATAAAAAAACAAGTTTAATTTTTGAAAATGAATTAAAATAACAACAAACTGATCGTGTTACATGTAAGGTTGTCAGGTTACATTTTGAAGAATCAAAAAGAAATAGGGTTGTTAAATACAGGGTGTTCCAAATACGAATGACTGATTTTAAACATAAATTCTTCCCAGCTTATTAATTGCTTTAAAGAGATGGGGTTTTCACTAGTTTCATTAGTTTATCAAAAAGATTTTTTTAGGCTTGGCTGGCATTTCATCTCATCAACACAGGGTGTTTTACTAATGTTGGTCAAGTTCAAAGGGAAAAATATGTTTTATTTTAAATGGAACACCCTATAATTCGAAAGAGCAATCATTCTCCTTTCCAAAAATGTATAGTTTTCTATCTTTTGTTTCATTAACAACAAAGATATTCGAGATTATTTTAAAAATCGGGTTATTTTTAATAATATTAAAGATTTAAACATTGGAATGATTTCAAAATTTCCAATTGATCCTATGCATTTATATTTAGGTGTAGTGAAAAAACTTCTTCTCACATGGACAGGTGGTGACTTGCGAGTACGACTATCTGGTAGGGTTGTAACAGAAATATCACAAAATTTAATTTGTTGTAGGGAGTTTGTTGTCTAGAATTTAATAGAAAACCCAGAAGCTTATCAGACCTTGCTCGATTTAAAGCAACAGAGTTTCGAACCTTTTAAATCTATATAGGTGTCTTAGTTTTAAAAGATATTGATAAGGCTGTCTATCAACACTATCTTTTACTACATCCCTCTGTTATTAAGTATACTGTCACGTAAACGGCATTTGGTAAATTTTGATTCTGGTGTTGCCAAAAAATTGTTAGATTGTTTTGTTACTCATTCTAAATCTTTATATGGTTTAGAATTTTTAGTATATAATGTTCATGTGTTGTGCCATTTAAGCGAAGAAGCTCAAATATTTGGTTCTCTCGACGAATTTTTGGCCTTTCCTTTTGAGAACTATTTAGGTGAAATAAAAAAGTATGTTAAGTTACCTAATAAACCTTTAGTACAGTTGTTTTATCGTCTTACAGAAGCTAATAATGTATCAGCCATCAATATTAATGTTACAAAAAAATGTGAGATACAACACTTTTGTGGACCAATTTTCTTAGATATATCTTCAAATTCTATTAAGCAATATAAAAAAATAAAATTTAACAATTTTGAATACAGCTTATTCTACTGTGAATTGTTATTGTCTTAATAATCAACATCATGTTATAAAAATTAGTAACATTATAGTTAATGCTGAAAATGACATTTCTTTTATAGGTCAAAAATTTAGATCTTATGAATCTTTTTATACTTACCCTTTTCAGTCGAAATCTGTTGACATTTGCACTGTTACTAAACTACAACAATGTATGGAAATTTTTCCTTTCTGTAGTATAGTTACAAAATGTATGCTATTCCCTCTTGACCCACCTCAAAATAGTAAATGGTTGTCACTTCCTTTATTATGATTTGATAATATTAGTATAGAAATAAACATAAGTTGTTAATATGTAATGCTATATTCTTATGTGTGTGTGTGTGTGTGTGTGTGTGACGAAAAATAAAGTACCATATAGTTTATATGTTCAATTTAGAAATAAAATTTGTTTGTGATTTGTCTTATTTTGAATTATTAAAAATGTCAAATAAAACTGTATCTAATAAAATATTTTTTTAGTTTTTTTGTTTAATTCCAATATACCTATACTATTATAATATTTTATTAGCTGGAGAGCAAAAGTTACTAATTATCGACGTTTTTTCTACTATGACATTGTGTCGTGAAGTCGACATTGCAATGATGTTCTCACCCGTCCCATATGTTTATTATTTTTTGCAAAGCTTACTCTTGCCCGATTTGATTTGTGTCACTTTTTTTGAACTATTTTTAAAGATATAATTTTTGTTAACGGCACTGACGGCATTGCAAAAGTTTTTATTTCACTTTTACAATTGATCTTGGTTGTTTAAAGATTTTAATCAAGCTATGTACATATACCGCAATGAGAAAGGTAAAAATTACTTAAATGCATATATTTTGAAGATAATGAAATATGATGATCTCAGATTCTCTTTAATGTTTAGTATATTTACTAAACGATTATACTTTGTGGTGTGGGAAAATCGGCGTCTGCCCTCCTCGGTCATATCACGGATAAATATGTGGTCATATATAAACACACGTACAGATTAAACTGACGTAATTAACAAGATTTTGGTAGTTAACAGGTAAGTATATCTTACAAAGTATTAATTAACGCATTCACTATTAAATATTTTATTCAAAAGGAAGAATAAATTGACGTCACGACTCCAGTAGTGAGAAACCTAGCTGGTTGATTGTGGTTTGGTCCATTTTTATCGCACTATAAAAATTTTTGCTGATGCTGCGTGTATTCCTTACGTAGGATGTGACGTACTGTAAACATTAAACGGATACGAATAACCCAACACATGACAATACAATCAGCGATATTTTGAATTTTATTTTCAGTATCTCTCTTTCGTTGCAATTGACTTGACGTACCTAGTGCGACTATATTCAGAAAATTCCGAGCAAAAGGTAAGAAACTAGCTAAATTTTATTGATTATTGCAATTGCTTAGTTTTAAAATTGTTCTAAAGCGACGTGGACTAAATGTTTTTCAAAAGATACGGTTAGTAGTTTACAAGTAAATATATTCTGGAATTACAAAGTCAAAAATCGTTTTAAGTACCTACATGTAAAAACGGGAACGGATGTTTGCGGGTATTGGAAAAATAACTTTTGATTTCGTTCCAATTCTTTCATAAAAACGAAGGAAAAGCTTCTTTGTGGACGTAATAAAATAATCACTCATTCGCGATCATGTTTATATGGGTTTAAAAATCGATAGCAATAGTTTATACTGCAATTGCAAATTGAGTTATTTTTTTCATAGGCGTGGGCGGGAGCAGAAAAAAACATTCGGTAATTTTGTTTCGTAAATTTGTTATAAACCGCAAAATAGAAAAAATATTTTTAAAAATCATCATATTTGTGTTGTTTCAAAAATATATAAAATATGGATCTGTAAGTTATGTATACAAATTTGAAGATTTGTTTAAATTTTGAAGCTATCACGCAGTTATTACATTGGTTTTTAAAATAAAAATTTGTTGTTACAAAACTCAATTTGCTGGTATATTCAGGATTACCGTAAACTATAGGCGACTTGGCTTTTTAACTTTCGCTGATGCCAACTCAATTTTTAGAAAAAGCTTAATTCACTGGATGACTATCCCTTAACGCCCCGTCGGTTCAATTAGAAATGATATCGCTGGTCATAATGATTTCAACGGATTTCAATTATCAATTACACATTAGATCAATTAATATAATTTTGTTTATTGTAGACACGAATTAGGTATACGACCTCATAGTACAAACAATGCCTAAGTTAAAGAGACTGTCAACTCGTCGTAGAAATGAAATTGCCGTGAAAGAATCAAAATTATTTTTAAAAGGTTTACAGGAAAATGTATTAAACAAACCTATTGAAGGCGTATTCGATAATACAAATACTAATACTACAAGCACTACAGTAAATTCTGATCTACATCAGGCATCCCAAAATTGTGTTAGTGAAATAATTGAACCGTTGCATGATATTCATTCAGAATCATTACATTCTAATTTATTTATACCTAACGAATCAAGTAGAGCATTATCATTTAAAGATAAACTAAGAAATTACGCAGTTGAAAATAAAATTAACCATAGCCAATTGAATAATTTACTAAGGTTACTAATAGACAATGGTCACCCAGAATTACCCACAGATTCAAGAACATTACTCGAAACTCCACGAATAGTACCTTTGCGACGTTTAGGAGATGGAAATTTCTGCGATTTTGGTCTTGCACTAGGTTTACAAAAATTTTGCACAACTATAGCGTTCCAATGGACACAAAATTAAAGCTTCAATTTAATGTTGATGGTTTACCTATTGCTGACAGTTCAGTTAAACAATTTTGGCCCATATTATGTTCAGTTTCAAATATTGATCCCCTCCAGTATTTATTGTTAGTTTGTTTGAAGGAAACTCTAAACCAGAAAATGTGAACGACTTTTACAAAATTTCGTAAACGAACTTAATTATGTAATTGCCAATAAAGTAAAAATTAATAATGGTGAATATGAAGTTGAAATTGAAGCCTTTATTTGTGATGCTCCAGCAAGAGCTTATATTACGGGAACAGTTTCTCATGGTGCTTATAATGCATGCCACAAATGTACAGTTCGCGGTCAATTTGATACCAGCGTAGTTTATTTAGAAACTAATGCTCCTCTACGTACTGATGAAGATTTCAGATCTAAAAATATTTGAACCACCATAAAAAACTACTATTTTAGAAAATTTACCTATAGACATGATTAAAACCTTTCCTTTGGATTATATGCACTTAGTATGTTTGGGAGTCGTAAAAAAATTATATCAGTTTGGCATGGGAAACCAGGTAAAGGTAAACTTGATTCCAAAACTTTAGATTTTATTAACAATAACTTAAAAAATGTCATCGGTGGTTGCCGCTTGAAATTTCACGTAGATTTTCTGTATTAACTCATTATAAAAAGTGGAAGGCGACCGAATTTCGCACATTTTATTGTACACTGGTCCTGTATGTTTAAAATCTGTGTTATCTCCTTCTTATTTTAAGCACTTCATGACTTTGAGTATTTCAGTTAGAATTTTGGTGAGTAGCACATCCTTTAAAATGATTGATTATGCGAAAGAATTAATTTTATATTTTGTAAACAATTTTGCTACATTGTATGGAAAGAATAACATGACCTACAATGTTCACAACCTTATCCACCTAAGCGAAGATGCAAAAATATTTGGACCTCTTGATAAATTTAGTGCTTTTAAATTTGAAAATCATCTAGGAAAAATAAAATCCTTACTTAGATCTGGACCGAAACCTTTACAACAAGTTTATAAAAGGCACCATGAGTTATCTGATATCTTGTTTAGGAAAGAAATGCATTTTTCTGCAAACTATGCAAATTTCCCAAATTTTATCTTAACAAACAAACAAGGAAATAATGTTGCGCTTTTAAAATCTTCTAAAATTATTAAAGTACTTCATGTCGACAACGATACTATGACATTAACTGCAATAGAGATTAACCGTACTGATTCTTTTTATGACAAGCCAACTAATTTGAATATTTTTAATATTGGAATATTAGAATTTGAAACTCATGCGATTCAACAAACATATCACTTTGAAGACGTGATTGCCAAAATGGTTCTAATTCCACACAAAGATAAATTTGTTTTCTCCCTTTATGTCATACAAAATTTTGTTAAGGTTTGTTTATTACTTTTAATTTATCTATTACGTGTATGTACATATAAGAATTTTGCCTTTGCTTGCAGATAAATAGTAATTAGCTGCATTTGTTTTCCGTTTTTACATGATGTTTATAGTTGTTGATTTCATTTCTTCGAAGGAAGTTGAGGTTGTTCCTGAAAGGTGGCTGAACAACAATCAAGTACCTTGGGCAAAACCTTCAAGGTTGTATGCAAAAAAAACTTGGATGCAAAACCAGAATGGCCTCTGTATGATGCAGTGGCTAGATTTAAAATACACGATTTGGTGAGTTTGGTGTTTGTTTTATAACATGAAAACTAACCATCGTATGTTTACAGAAACATATGAAGAAGCAAATAAGAAGTGTACGCTTTTATTAGAGAACAGTTCATCAGAAACAGAAAATTTGCCTTATGAATCGAGATCGAAAAAGTCAAACAAACTTTCAGATTTTGAATACGACAGTTATGAAAAAGTGATGATGAAGACACTAGTGATGGTTTATTAACCGATGAACCCCCTACCATAACTAACTCAATTAGTAGCTCTGCGGGGAATACTTCCAGAATAGCGCAAACAACAAGAATAAACGATGATTCTTTAATTTTAAATGATTTGACATTGACGCCATTAATTCAATGCACTTGTTCAAGCGGTAAAAATAAGAACGCCTAGTTGACATATTTTTTATAATCATAAATTTGTAGAGCTAACATCCATTAAAAGTGAAATGGAACCCTTTAAACAACAACTATCAGTAATAACAGAAGAAGTTTTTGGTCTGAAAATTTTTTTAGGTAAGTACAAACATAAGTGTTGCAGTTTCACATTTTTCATTAAATGTATTTAAATTTGCTAAAACGGCATAACTTTTTTCAGAATCTTTTGCAACGAATATGAAAAGAGATTTCGTAATTTTAAAAAATATGCTTAAGGAAATGCCAGCAATAACGGCAGCTGCAGGACCCAATACAAGTAGTGCTTCCAATAAGAATGAAGAATTGAATGAAAATAATAATTCAAAACAATTTGTAAGTTAATATACTCTCAATGTAAATGTACATATAATTTTATTATAATTTCTAGGAAACCATAATTTCTCACATTGGAGGAAAAATCCAGATGTACATGTATCCAATGCAATTAAATATTGCTTCACATTGGAACTACAAAAATGTGCAACTGGTCTGGTTCCAATAAAAAGAGCCAGTGAAGAATAAAAAATTATCAGCTTGATAATATCTTCAATATGCGGTCCCCAATATCCAATAACTGCAGCAGAATCTAGGGTGAAGTATGTATTTCAACATACTTACGATAGATTGAAGTCTGAGGTAATTATTTTATTATTAAGTTACTTTTCCGTAAATTTATAGACTTTTCTAAAATTGTTTTATTACCTAATTAAATTAGGAAGGCTACGTTTCGATATAGGTGTTGTTATCTTATTATTGCCTTAATCAAACAATTTAAAAAGGCCGAATTCTGTTTACAGTACACGGTGTACATAATGAATGGGGATATAAATGGAACAGTGGTTTCCTCAGTATAAAACATTTTTTTTCATATGTAGTTTTGCTTTACGAATTTCGTTTCTAAGTTGATATATACAAAAAATTCAATTACAGGAAAGTTGAGATAAGAGGGAAATTTTGTTTAAAATTAAAAGTCAAATTTAAGGAAAAGATATCAAACAAAATTTTTACCAATGGCGTATTACATTTCGAAAAACTCTTAAGGAAATATCATAATACATACGCAACTGAGTAAACTACGAAGTTCATTTGTTTACTGTTATTAAGGCACTACCAAATTGACCTCCGGCTAAAATTTTGTTTGGTTATCTTCTAGCGTTCAAAAGTTTTTACACAAATGACTTTTTCAACATCCTGTAACCATAATCAACGCTGTAACTTAGAAATTAAAAAATTGTTTTGTACTAAGACTTCAAAAGTTTATTCCCAACCTTTATGTTAACCCTGTATAGAAAAAATTAGAAAAATAAAATATCGTTTTTGTTGCAGCTTAAGCAGAAAGGAGATACTCCTGCTAGACCATGAATACTACACTTTTAAATACCCATATAAAGAACTATATAAAATTATTTTATTAACATATTATTATTATTTTGATATTATTCTATTCAATAAATGAATTTTTTCTACTTTGTGTTAACAATATGCGGACTCATGCCATTTGTGGTCGTACACGTCATATTTACAGACCTCTATATATTCACGTTTACGAATAACGTTTTCTTGGCGGTAGTGATATAACGTATTAGTCATGTTTATAATTGTCGAAGTTTTCACATTTACGAATAACGTTTTTTTGACGTTAGCAAATATCGTATACGTCACGTTTATAAGTGTCGAAATTTTTAGGTTTACAAATAACGTATTCGTGACGGCAGCGATATATCGTCTTTGTTATGTTTTTAAGCATAGATATAGTGACGTTTACAAACAGCATTTTCTTGACGGTAATGATATGTCGTATTCGTCACGTTTTTAAGTCTCGTAAAGTTATCTTCTATAAATAAAGTTTTTCATGAGTTTTGATATAACAAAAAGTGAGCGGTTTCAATTCAAATCTATAACTTTATCGTCATGAGACCGAGATATGTCACGTCACGAATAGAAAAAATCGTCACAAATTTTTAACAGATTTTTCGTCGTTGTGCTACCTGGGTATTTCAGTTCCTAATTTGTTGTGGCAATTGTCGATACGTTACAGTAACTCACATATGAATGGAAACTCGAATTGCATGTACAAGGTGATGAAAATTTTCGTGCCAATATGAACAACTTTCGATCTCAATAACTTGCTTAATTCAAATGGGATACCCTATGTTTTTATTCATCAATTGATGTCTTTTGTTGTCTTCTTTCGATACATAATAACATGTCCTATGCTCAAATTGATGAGACACCCTGTGTTTTTTTATCATCAATTTAAGCATAGGATATGTTAGTATGTATCGAAAGAGAACAACAAAAGACATCGATTGATGATTAAAAACATAGGCTTAATTCAAATGGGTATGGTATAGTAATTAAACTACACCTTAAATTTTACGTAAAATCTGAATATAAAATAAAAAATAGCATGTTCCATTTGAAATAAGAAAATTGACAGCTACTTCCGGTACAACCGGAAGTGCTGTATGAACGAAAAAAATTTGTCAGAGTTCAGTGATGTCGAAAACAGGCGCAGCACTGTTTTCAGAAAATGAATCGAATTAGTTCTCCATATACTTTTAATGCACGCTCGATGTGCCGGACCCTGTATATTAAAATCTGTGTAAAAAGGTGGCGCCGCCGTGGTGGATGTTCGTCCGTCCGTATCGCATTGTCAATTTATTGTAACCCTTCCTACTGTACGTGTGCGTAGCATGCTGTCCCATCTAGTTATTTTTAAGTGTTGAAAACAAAACACTTACACCAAGGGCGCACCAAAAGCCAATGTGATTATTAATTGCCAAAAAGCAATCATAAAAGAGAAATGAAAGATTTTTTGGGGCTTCGCCCTATTATTGGAAAAGTATGAGGGCAACCGCCCCTATTGCTCCCATGTAGTCGGTGCCGGTGACTGTTTTAACTTTTTTAAAAAATATGCCAGTATTAAATTATTTTTCTGTTTTCTTATGAATAGTTTGCTTCAGTTGTTCTTCTTCTTTTTAAACTTAAAACACTCTCTAGTAGATCTTGCGCACCAACGACACAAAATGCAAAAACACCGTTTTTTCCTTCCGGTAGAAGTTATCAAATAATTGTTCCAGGATAATGATCGCTAGACCCTTTTATTGGAAAAATGGATTTCGAAACCAAATGTAACCAAACTATTTGCCAACGCTTCGCACTACTGGTGGGTGGTTCTTCAAGAAAGTGCCAGTGCTCCAAAGTCATCACTTCTAGCACCCACCAGTAAAAGGGTGCGAAACATTGCCGAATACTGAATTTTTTGTAGTTTGGTTTCGAAATCCCTCCTTCCAATGCAAGAGGCCATCCATCATCATCCTGCCACATTTTTTTTAAATTAAAGCGCATAATGTTGTCCGCATTTTTAAAAAGTTTAACTGTAATCAAAATAACTGGTTCTTTTGAGTACAACAAAAGTGAATTAAGTGAACAAATTTTAATAGAAGGGAATGAAAGTAAAAAAAGTTAATGAGTAGAAGCCCTGTAATTTGTCAACAGCTTAACTAAGAATTACGAAACTATTATGAAAAGTAACGAAATAGATGCAAAATCAAAAAACGCTTTCCTTCTTCTCTGTTCCAAATAAAGTACAAATACATGATATATTGCTGCACTAGTTAACAGCACAAGAAAATAAACAAAAACCTACATATATAAAAAGTTCCGCTTCCTTGGAGTGCCCATTCTAATTCCAATCCATTGGATGTGATTAACACCGCAAGTATGGACTATAAATAAGACTTTCAACCCACTATACATTGCCTAACTGAACTGAAAAAAAATCAATTAGTAATATGTTAAGATATTCATCAATACTTAATACTTATTTATAATAATAGAACAAGTACGTAAAATCTAATAAAAACCTAGTTTAATCGAGTAGCCGTGACAACCTAAATAATTGAATCATGAATATCGCCATTTTTGTACAAAATTAAATCTTTCGCAAAATACTATTTATTTCATGAAAACCATGATAAATATTTAAACTAACGTATGTAACGATAAGTTTATTACCGAATAAAACCTAAAACTAATAACACCAGCATACACATCTGTAAGACTTCAATTTTTGAAATTTAATTTTGTACTAAAAATATCTAATTCGCGCAAGTTACAGCGCATTTATAAAATTCGTTATTGTAATGTAGTGAAGGTTACTGCTAGAGGTGTAACATTTCAAAAGCTAAAAAATGTATGTTTTAAATACCTGGAACCTAAATTTAATCTTTCTGATGTAATAACTATTGTAATTTAACATAAATTAAAAACAAATTATTGCTTTTATCACATTACGTATTCTGATTTAACACGACCGATCGATCCAAATTCTAAGATAATTCTGCTTTAGTCGCCGCCACTGGTTACTGCTTTAATCTTACTCTAACCTACATTTATGTTTTCGTTGTAGCCGTGTCTACTTGTAATCGTTGTTTCTTACTGACGAATTGCTATCTCAACAATCTGTCCCAAAATAGTAAAATATAGGTACACATCGCCACGAAAATGTGATGTTAAATTATTTAAACTTTGCCTCGAATTTTAGTTTCACCCGTTTCACCGTATATCGCCAACGCGCAGTAAACTGCGCTAAAAAATTTAATACCAAATTTTCCCATGTATTTTATATGAAGTGCAACTACTGCATTCGTCGATGTACACTGTGGTTATACTATTTATGTGTTCCTTATACACGAGATGTCGTTAAGATACATATTTCACTTATTTACAAAATCATAAGTTCCTTTAGTACTTGATTTTTTATTCAAAATTAAAAATTTCAATGTAAGTAATTTCCATTTAATTCGAGTCGATATAGTTTTTCATTTAATACGAAAAATGCAAAAAAAAAACAAAAAAAACAGTTTTTTCATTGCCTGATACATGCCTCACGAACGTAGTTCCCTCAAGTGCGTTGCCTATCCTACTAATGCAACAGAACGCGCGATATACTGAACACTGGCTCAGTACTGGGTATGCTTGTCTTAACTTATATTTTTCTTATCACCTCGGTTCGTAAATAAGCGAGTTGTGGTCAAATTACGCCTCAATTTGTTTGAAATTTTTTTGACTATTTTTGACATTTTTTTTAACCTCGAAGATGCCCTCGTACAAAAAAAAATCTAATTTACCAAAATAATGTAATGCGTATAGAAATTATTTAATAAAAAAATTTAGAACAGGGTTTTTTTGGCTCGACCGCATAATAGAACAAAGTGTATTTAGGTCAGATCGACGGTTTGGTTTGCAAAACGCTCGCCGTTACGCGTGTGAGTCACCAAGTTCGTGCACAAACAGATTTTTGCGAGTGAAATTGAACACTCTACAATCTACATCTACACCTAAGCCATTCGAAAATTTGTAAAATTACGATTCTTTTCGTTTTTGAACCATATTTATAGCACAAACAGATAATTATGGAATAATAAGATTATGTTGATATTACGTTTTGAAAAGATTTCAACGCTGAATGGTTCATGAAAACCGCTCCGCAACCCAACCCACCAAATTCGTTCGTAAAAGCATTTTTTTCGGGTGAAATTGAATCTTCTACAACTAAGCCGTTCGAAAATTTGTAAAATTACAAATCTTATGATTTTTTATTCATGTTTTTACGTAATACGGTTGCGGAGTTATAAAAATTACAGTATTTCGTATTGACAATGTAAAATTGCTTGAAAAAAAAATTTCCAAAAAAAAATTTTATTAGACATTATGCGACAGGGGCACAAAACGAACGTTTTTCTTAAATAAACTTTTTCTTTATCGATTATAATTTAGAAATTATGGCCGTTTTAGTTTTCGTTTGAAATTTTTTCGGAAAAGTTTTTCGCTTATAATTTTTGACAAGACGTGAGATCAAAAAAAACTAAAACGGCCAAAAATATTTATTTCTTTATCCGCGTAAGATTCTTTTTGAATTTTAAAAATCGGTCCAAAAATAAGCGAGTTACGACTCAATTTGTTTAAAATTTTGTTGACTATTTTAACATTTTTTTTAACTCGAAGATGCCCTCGTACAAAAAAAAATCTAATTTACCAAAATAATGTAATGCGTATAGAAATTATTTAATAAAAAAAAATTTAGAACAGGGTTTTTTTAGCTCGACCGCATAATAGAACAAAGTAACTCGACGGTTTGGTTTGCAAAACGCTCGCCGTTACGCGTGTGAGTCACCAAGTTCGTGCACAAACAGATTTTTTCGGGTGAAATTGAACACTCTACACCTCGTACAAAAAAAATCTAAATCGAAAAATAAAAACACATCTTTCGTAAACTCGAAACTTTTTTCTAAACGAAAATATCTCGAGCCGTTTTAATGCGAAACGAATTTGAAAAAAGGTCGATTTTCGCATCGAATCTGTTCCTAGCAACGTGAACAGAGAACCGAGGTGATAAGAAAAATGTAAGTTAAGATTAAGAATTGATTAAATATTATACAAACAATTGTTTTTAGTTAGCACTGTAAAAATTGTTTCTCTTAACCAAAAAGAATTCTGAACTCATTTCCAGCTTAATTGTAAAGATTATTATCACAATTAATTGATTTGATATTTTCTATTTACTTTAGAAAAAATCAGTATACTGCAGTCTCTGGGTCTTTCTAATAATGTAGTAACTTGAGATGTTTGTTTAATTCTTCACAAAAACAATGCAATCGTAGCCACTCTTCCGATCTGGCAACCGTAGTTGTACCCCTAAAGTAGAAATAAGGTTCCAAAATAAATGAGTGTAATTGTCTCTTAACTAATACATTTTAATTAAAATATATCAATAAACTTACAATAATTAAATATTTCTAAAAGAAATTCAAAGTTATTATGGACGACTGCCGCCATTACAAAATTTGAAAGTAAGCTTGCAGGTTATACAACTTAAATACCAACCTAAACTTGGCTTAAGTTGTTCCGATTGGTGTATGCAACCCAAATTGTAACAAATAGGAAAAAAACAATACAATACAATATTTTGTAATTAAAATTCATACATTGTTGTATTTTTGTTACGACAAACTTTATAGGCACAATCTAAAAATTGTAAAAATATTCACCATCAAAAAACTAAATAATAATGAACAATCACATTGTATTAAATATAAATCTTATAGCAACTAAAAAATGATACTGTAAAAAAGTTGGATACATTATAAAAGTAAATTAATAATAAGTGATGGTTTCAGAAGTAACAACAAAAAATGATTAGATTATAGTATATGGAGTAGGTACTTTGCCCTAAGAATCTTTTGGGATACAAAAATTAAATGAAAACCAGATTTAATTTAATTTGTTGCTTATTATGTTAGTTACTTCAATTAATTCGATTCTAATATTTTATTTAAAATTTTTAACCACAATTCATTTTGTTAGTGTAAAAAGTCGATCGAAAGAATCAGCAACTTTACTTAATTAACAAAATTCTATCTAAAAAATCTATCAATATGATTAAAGTGTTTGTTATAAAACGTAATTGCTAACAAGGATTTCGAAATTGAAAGATTTGAAAACAATAACATTTTTATAAATAATTTCAAATACTTACATTGTTAATGTAATAAACACCATTATTTCAAAATTAAATTATACAAGTAATTTGTTCAAAAACTGGAAGTGTTTATTCATTTTATACATAGGCAATTATTTAGTGAAATAGGAATATTTACTTTGAAATTGTTAAAAGTTTAAGAAAACCATATTACTACTTTAGAAAGATTTCAAGAGTAAATATTTCCTACTTTTCACTGCTACAAGTATTCATCAAAATTAGAAAAATAACTTACCTAGTTCTTTCCTTCTAAATATGTAACGTGGTATATTCCAAATAACCACATCTAACATAAAATATGTAAAAAAAAACGTTTTCTCTTAATTCCACATAATGTACAGTGATGAGTACTTTTATTCCCAAAAACATAAGTAATAGAAATTAGTTTAATAATGTATAATTTGAAATTTCCTTTAATTTCTCACAAAACAATGCTGCCGAAATTACTTTCCGATCCTTTTCACCCCTTTGGAATTGGTAACAGTTGTACACTGTAGTAGAAAAATGGTTCCAAACATAATTTTGGTTTTAATCTACTTGTTAACTAACACATTTAATTAGAAAATATACCGAAATAAACTTAGAATCATTAAGTATTTCTAATTTTAAAAAGATTTCCAATAGTTATTATGGCCGACTGCCGCCATTACAAAAATTGAAAAGTAAGGTATCAGGTTATCCAACATAATTACGAAACTAAGCTGGATTAAATTAAATACGCCTAAAACGTATGCAATCCAAATTGCAAAAACTTTTAAATTTCAATCCATAAAATCCACAAGTAACTAAACTACATCAAAATAGTAAGTATTCCGTGAAACAAAATTGGATCTCAGTTTGCACAAAACTAATAATTTTTGTGTAGAAAAAACTGTTCAATTAATTCTATTAAGCAGGGATTATTAAATTTAGACAAACCTTATCACTCTTTGCCAAGTCTACTATTACAGTACAAAACAATTTTCTTTAAAATTTTATAAAAATAAATGGCATTCGGATCAATTTTACGATCTTTAAAAAACAACTCACCTAGATTTTTAGTTGTAAATATTAAAGAGTAGTATGGTTCATGTAAGCCAGAGAAAGCCACTAGAGTATGAGCACCTTTAATTGCATACATCTTCTCAGAGTCAAGACAACTATGCCTTTTTTCAAACTTTTTCTGTGGTTTGCCTGAAACTAAATAATGTTTCTAGACACCAACTAGATACATCATTTGAAATTGACATATACTCACCAAAACTTTTTAAAATATGATACTTCACATTGCAAAAACCACTTGAATTAAGATATCGCCAAGCAAATTAAAAATAATTAATTTCTCTCAAAAAGAAAGAATTAACTACGAGCCGCCATTACACAATTCGAAAAGTAAGCAAACAGGATGCCAATGGGTACAAACTTACAGTTGATAGAATCCTTTCAAAATAAAAGTTGTGATAAATTTAAATAAAGAATTGTTAAAAATTATCATAAAATGTAGTATTACCACAGTATTACAATTCAAAATTTTAAGATTGTACAAACATAAACTGTTGCATCAAATTTTTTTACAAACAATAATAGTCGCATTCAAATATGAAAATAACATACAAGTAGCTACATTAGATGTCACTATAAGAAATTATAGACTATTATAAACTTAGGGGCTCAATTATAGACAAATAACGTGTACCATTGTTTTGAAGTCGCCAGGATAGGAAGAGAAGTGCAAGGACGGAACTATATCACTGTCACATGAAACGTGGAAAATAAGCTTTAAGTCTAGACTAGTTCTTATACCCGCGGAACTAAAAGTATTAACTAATTTCAAATTTGTAAATTTTAAGTAAATTATTATAGTTATTAACGAATTTAAGCAAATATGTAGCAAATAACAGGCGAAGTTTATACATCAACCGAGAGTATTATTTGCGTATCGGCCCTCTGTCGTTCGTAATTTCATCGGAAAATTACTTTCTTGAGACGGACAACGAAATATGCCCGGGTCTCACATAGTTCGATAAGAAAATCCCAACATCATACCGCAGTATACATACTAACGTCATAGTATAAATAATATACGCTATGCTTCAGAAGAAAAACTCTTACTTATCCGCGTGATCAAAAATTTAGTACACCGATTTAGTACGCATAAACTGTATAGAAACCATTATTTAGTGGTTCACTTGTCAACCTTACTTTAAAAAATTCTATGTAAAATATAGCATTGTAAACTGAAATTGTAAAATGAAACTGAAAATCGGTAGACCTTTTGATTTCAATATTCGTTATCAATCGTGAAATATTTTCCTTTTTATCAAATCGGTCCCATAACCTTCTGTAGTTGATCGTCTGATGACCCTTTCCTTAACAGAAGCTTCATATATCGTGGAAGATTGTGACAAGATTTGAAGACAGCTCTGGAAATTGAGACTACTGTAATATCGCTTGACCATTTGTATCTTTTGTTTATAGTTTCATGCAGCCTTCGTGGTAACTGAAACCACATAAATCAATCCATTTGATATTGATGCAACAAAAGGTTCATTCTATTTATACTATAAGCCCTATAATAAAAAAAAAACTAAACATTTTTAATAAATAAACAACATTTATTACATAATATCAAGATTTTGGTGTATTATTTAACAAACCATAAATAAAATTTATATTATGCAACATTATTTCAATCGTAATAAATATAGAATGTCGAAAATAAACTTAAACATGTCATCTTTACCAAAGACAACCATGTTGTAACTTAGTAATAAATTTACACTTAACGTGAAAGCATTTTATCTATACATCATAACATCTGGACTTTGATACATACAAATGTAGGCATCGCACAGTAATCTCCTAGCATGTTCAGGCAAATACCTATCCAACGGTGCACTTTCGTGGAGCGATCGACAAGATTGCTCATCGGACAACCATTTCGAAACGTCTGGACATGCCACCATTTCTGGTATGTTGTATCCATTTTGTTCTCCTTTAAATATTACAATAATTCCAAACATTTCGTCAAAATAAATACGAACCTTTACGATCGGCCATAGAATCAAAAAAACACCAAGGTGCTTCATGTCCGACGCCACATTTTACGAACGCGACATAATGCGATGTTTCAATACAAATTACAGCAAACAATTCCATGAATAATCGCGGAGGTTGACAATGATCTGCCATAATAGAGTAATCTTGCAATACTGTAATCTTCTTTGGTGTATGCGACGACCGACGACTATGTGCATGTGCTTTCTCAATACATTGGAGACAAAATGCTGTACTCTCTAAACCTTCTCCGCATTCACCAAAGCATTGTCGACATTCCCATTTCGCAACTTTACCACACACAGTACATTGTCTTGGTGCTAGAAAATAGCATTAAATCCAATAATCAGATAAAACTGATGAGACTTACAATTTTCGATCACATCTGTCACATCAAGTAATTGTGAAGGTAAAATCCTCGGGTACATTTTGAAACTTTTTCCAAATCTTGGCATTTGAATTATAAGGCAAGATGGAACTTCTTTTAATTTAATATCACTAGTTAAAAAGCTTTGTTCGAACAATTGTTGAACAGTGGGCAACGTCAAGCCGTCATCTTTTTCAACAAAAAGCTGGTAATGATAAGCTTCCTGTCCAGAACTGAGTTTTAAAAAAGGTTCCGCTTTCAAAATTTGTGCTAACAAAGAATTAAGAAATTCTTCCGGATCCTTTTCTTCACTGGTAAGTCCTGACACAGAACTAAGCTGATCTAAAAGTGTACGTAGATTCATCACACGATCCGCTCTGACAAACAACTACGTTTCGTAAAGGGTTCACTATCTCTTCGCGAAGCACTTTTTGTACCTTAAATTATATATTATCTACATTAAGAATAAAAAATACTAGACATACTTCTTCGTAATAAGGGATGTCATCAACACCTTTTGGTCTGAACAATAAGCTATCGAAAACAGCTGTAAACGTAAACATTGCAAATAATGTTGCATCTAGATAACACGAATTGTGATGTCCTTGAATTCCTCTAAATTTACCACAAACTGCTTCGACATCACTTTCGGTTGGCATACACAATGGGGCTACAGCTCCCTTAACTATTGGACACTCCATCTAAAGATACATTAACATTAATGCTTTGATTAATGGTATATAAAACACAAACCTCAACACCAAATATTTTATCAGCTACTTGTTGTGTATGTACTTGAGCTCCATCAGAAAACCGAGCATCTTTGTGACACTGGCTTAAAGGGACAAAGACTCCTTTGTTTTCCGGACACTGAAATAGTCTCTGCCCATTATGTGTGCCATCAGTTAAGGTCAAAGGTAAGTCCACATGTTCTGCTTCTAATTCGACACCCACAAGAACTTGGTGCAAACCTGGTTCAACACCCATCCATCGAATCACACCGTACAATGGATCGGAAGAAATATCGTTTGATATTTCAACTAGGGTGCCGATTGTTAAATCATTTGTTGTGCCGGGTGTTGGTGAATTGTAATGTACAACGTTCGTTCGATTTATTTCTATTACAGATAAAGGTATATTAAAATCGTCTTCGTAATCATAATTGCGGTATTGTTTTGGTCGGTTATTGTGCAAATACTTGCGATTTACAGGTAAAGTTAAGAAATTACTTCTTATTGCCATTTTTTGTTTAAAATAAGAATTATGTTTACGAAATTAGAATGTGTACGTCCAGGTTATAAAACATGGAACATATGAAGTAATTTTAAAAATAGAATTCTAAAATTGTTAAGCGAGTCTTAGACTTCCATCGATGCAAATCTATTTTTATATTTTTTTTTTATCCAAATTACTTGCTTCCGGCAAATAAAAAACAAGGTATGAAGAATCTCCAACGTCCAAAGCGTGGTCTAACGTTAATTCAGAATATTATGTAATATCCTGGAACCCACTCATACAATTAATCTAACTAATTTATTCAATTATTAATGTCCATAATTGCAAGAAATGGTAAAAGGAAATCATGAAATTAATGGATTATTCTAGTAGTTAAAAACATATTTAGTTGCAAAATATAAGTATATACCTTGTTTAGAAATAACAGTGTGATTTTTTTGTTCGTTTTGTGATTTAAAACATGTATTTGGTTCAGAGGTTCTATTTAAGTTTTAATTTTTGCTTGTTTACACAGAATACAGAAAAGTTTTAGTTGTAGGATAAGAAGAATTAATCAATCCATTCAGAATATTCTGTATAGATGGTGATATTAAATTAAATTTAAATATCAGTCCAGTATCATTACATGAAGCGTATTCTTTCAAACTGATCTAAGTGATTCGATCGATCTGAACTGAACCTGCACATTCTTTCAAACAAATTGATTTACCTCCACTTTGTCCCTAAGTGGTTTGAATCAGAACCAACTGAACTGAAGTGAACTGATCTGAACTGATTCAGTTTGGAACAATACAACTATGGTGTGCATGTTACGACTAGAGGTTGAAGATATTAGTTCTGAAATTTTAAGTTCGGAGAAGAAAGTTGATAGATCATTGAGAATTACATTCAACGTTAAGTTTATTTCGAATGGAAAAGGAGAACCAACCAGAAGAACGTAACATCGATGACATCATCATCCACAATTGAAACACGGTTTAATTAAAAAAATTGATCAAAACCCGAAAATTTTTTAACGTTCTTCAATAACTGTTAACTTTTATGAAATCAATTTACATGCATTTTGTGTGTACTTTACACATCTCTAACCGCCAAATTAATCACTTTAGTGACGTTTTAGGAAAAAAGTTTGTTTTAATAAATGACCACATGGAATAGATAAAATGAATGTTATGCTGTTTAGTATTCTGTAAAATAAGCAGCACGTCAACTTACAACAATGATAAAGTAGAATGGTTATTACGCATTATCAACCACTATATAGTAGATAACTACCAGCATCTAATGAAAACAAATAATTAAAAATAAAAAGTTTTAACAATTGTACGCTGGTACCGGTTGTCGGTAACTTTGATTGCTGAACACTGATCAAAACACAAAAAAAAGGCAATAAAATCGCAACAACGCTAATAGCGAAAGAATGAAAGCGCACCAACACCTACTAATGGATAAATAATGAACCATTACAAAATAAATTACAGCTCGATAGTATAAATATTTCAACACTTACTCGTTTCAAACTCCTTATTCAGCCCGACACCGTTCCTGCTCACATTTTTGCTTTCTGTTTCTTGCATAAGTTTAGTCTTTCTAGGAACTGTCTTGCTACCATTTATAATTTGAGAAACTGGATTAACATTTTTTATGCGCGATACTTTGTTACTCATAACGTTGTTTGGTTTGCCGTGTTTTTCAATCAAATTTAAGTAATCGTTCTTAAACGCCTTTCCAGTCATTTAAAAGTAGAGTATTCTTCTAAATCTTTGGAATTCGTTGTACCAGACCAAGAACCCCCAATCGCTTCAATTAAATCTATTTCAGTTTTTGGTTTTTGCTCAAATTTATTCCTAGTATCTTTAATTAATCGTAAATTATCCGATTGTATCATAGTGTTTTCGTCAAAATCATTATTTGTATTCGTGCTGGCATTACTAACTGTATCTACAATATTTTGCATTGATAACGAACTTTTAAATTTATTGTAATTGCTGTTAGTTGTTGTGTTATTAATTCGTAATTTTTCGGAATCGGTTTGCGTGTGTGCCTCGTTTTTACTTCTCGTTTCCGAACTTCTTTTATGAACTTCGCAATCTTTGGCGTTAATTGCAAACGATGCCACATTTTTCTTTGTCAATTCTTCGAGTAAATCTATCGGGTTAGATGATTTAGATGAGTATTTCTTAGACGTACTATCCAACGTTTGCGGAATAATCCTTTCGATCGTTGTGAAAATGCCAAATCCTGATGGACACACGAAATACTGTATGCCTGCACACGAACCAGTGCAGTTGTTATTAATCTTTTTCTCCTGTCATAAAAAGAAACCCAACAGTTAGTCGTGTTGCCCAAAGAATTAACAAGGCTAAAAACTTTTAAAACTAAGTTTCTTTTACTTCTTTTCGTCTTGAAGGGGGATTCTTTCGAAAGATGATTACAAAAAACCTTAATGGCTGGTTGCACAATTGTTAAAACCGTATTAAAGATTGTTTTTAAGAATCCCTTAAGATTAAGTTGTGTTGGTGCAACCGGCCATAAGAGTAAGAAAAAATGTAGAAAATGGGAAGGGAAATACTGGTGGGCGGATAAGATAGCAAATGTTAGAAGGGAATATGTCAAGTTGAGGAGAAAAATGACAAGAACAGAGGGAAGAAATGTAGAGGAAAGAGTGTGACGAAGAAAAAGTATGAAATCAATTGTTGAATGATTTGGGGAGAGAAGTATGGGGAGACGGGTACAAAATTGTAACTGGAAGAGTAGGAATGACAGCAAGAAGTAGGATGAACAAATGAGTTTGGCTAATGATTTCTTTTCAAGGCAAGAGAGCGTAGACTAGGAAAAAGGATCGGTAGAGAAAGGAGTGGATCCTCTGACAGTGAAGGAACTGGATAAGGCCGTTAACAGGATGTGAGACAAAATCCGGCGGGTAGCACGTGAAGTGCTAAAGGAGATCTGCTGACATGCTTCAACGAGGTGCTTGGGAGGAGGTTTCTTTCCAAACGTATGGAAGACGGGTAGCTGGCACTGTTATCGAAACCTCGGGAGAGTGATTTTAATTCTATATGTCTGCTTCCAGTGATGGGAAAAATTATGAACATAATGTTGGAGGATAGATTGATAGAATGGATTAATGAAAGAAGTGTATTGTCGTTAGCTCAGTACGGCTTTCGGAGAGGAGGTCATCCATAACAGCGATAGAGCGGCCACGGTCAAGCAGGTTGGATAAACCACAGAAAAGTGTGCATCCTGGCGAAAATCGAAGTAAGAAATGTTTTTAACAACGTGATGTAGAGAGGAATTGTAAAGGACTGGTGGATTTAGTGTTTCTAACATACACAGGGCACATCATTAGGGGCTGTTGATTGGCAAAAGAAGCAGTGTGGAACTGAGAGGGAGAGTACCACGAGGAATCGGTTCTCGGGCCTCTGTTGTGTATAACAGAGTGTTGAGATTAGCGATGTTCGAAGGGATTCAGTTGGTCGTAATAGAGTGGAAGAAATCTCCGAGTTGGCTCTAACACGTTAGACGTTAGTATTTTAGAAAAAAAAAGTTCAATGTATTATTAATGTTAAAACTTCTTGTTAATTTATAATCTCACTAATTATCCAAACACTTGGTCCGTCTTTTAGGAGTTAGTAAAAATGATTCCAGTCAAAAAGACACCGTGTCCATAATTGTGTCGACGTTTCGACTTGCTAGGCCAGTCTTTTTCAAGTATTTCAGTCTGTTTGTTCATATACATTAAATGTTATTTATTTTGTACCGTTTTCTATATTTTTTAACGACAACCTTTTTTGGTGGAGTATACAGGTTGTTTGTAAATTCAGGGCCACTTGATTTACTCTTTTATTATCCAAGATAGACAAAAATTTTGAGTAAGAAATGTTTTACAAGTATGCTCAAGGTGAGTATTTTCCAAACTTTACACCAAATGACTGACTTCCGAGTTTAAGCCGGAAATGATATCAACTTTATTTTTTTAATGAATCATGTAGTATTTTTTTTAGGCTCAAGTGATTCTTTGATACATTCTCTTTAAAAAACTATAACACAAGTATATCGCTAAACAGTTACTAATAAATTAAGTTATTTATTATTCATCTCAAAGAGATGCTTTCGATTGGTACAATCAATCTTAGGAAGCTGTGAAAACTAATGTGCAGAACGGTCAGAATACAATTGTTAGTAGTCTTTAAAAAACTATAAAACAGGTATAGCGTTTAAAGTCACAAATCACGAAATCAAAATTTAACAGCAGTCGATCATCAAATTATTATTATGCAACTTATGAAAACAGATAACAGCTAATATAAATAATAGCTTATAAATATCTCTAACCAAACCACAAAAGAAAAAAATAACTAGTTTAACACATGTTCAAAGTGCCCCCCATTTTGTTGTATACGTATTCTACCCGTTGTGCACATTAGTTTTCACAGCCTCCTGAGATGAATTGAACCAATCGAAATCATCTCTTTGGACTTTAAATAATAAATAACTAATTTATTAGTAAGTTTAGCGCTATACTTGTGTTATAGTTTAGTTTAAAGAGAATTTAACAAAGAATCACTTAAATACTACATTATTCATTTAAAAAAATAAAGTTGACGTCATTTCCGCTTAAACCGAAAGTCAGCCATTTTGTGCAAAGTTTGGAAATACTCATTTTGTATACTTGTAAAACATTTCTTAATAAACTTATTGTCTATCTTGGATAATAAAAGAGTAAATCAAGTGGCCCTGAATTTACAAACAACCTGTATATAAGTTTTTATTCTGGATCAAAGAGGAACTCTTAATGAGTCACCAATGCCTTAGACTACCCTGAAAAAGACTGACCTAGCCAGTCGAAACGTCGGCACAATTAAGGACACGATGTCTTTTCAACGAAATTCTTTTTACTAACTGTTGGGATAATTAGTAAGATTATAGTTCAATGTATGTTATAGATAATAATATTATTTCCAAGCATTTTTTGTATAATTAATATTCTTGTATACAGGGTGATTGATGGTCGATGGGACATGGAATTGACAAGAGATTGATCTGAAAATTTTGACAGTGCCATAAACAGGGACGATTTTCCTTTCTAAAATATTTTTATTTTAGATATGTTGTTGCTTCTACTCAAAAAGTAGTAACATCTACACTGATTTTCCCAGATTTTCAGATAATGATTGTTTATTTTTCTTTCTATCTCTCTCAAAAAAATAGGACCAATAAAATTTTAATTTAGGTCCTATTTAAACCTAAAGAAGACCGAAATAGCTTACAAAAACCTTTTATTTTCAAAATAGTGCGGCTAACAAAAAATAAGGCGATTATTTTAACGTGACAAAAAGATGGCCAAAACTTTATTTTCTTCAAATAGGGCAGCCTATACATTATTTAAAATTCTAAAAGACAATTAAATGTGCTTCAAGTTGATGTACCATAGTAGTATGCCTAACTCGCCAAGCTGAAGAAACAATCATTTTTCACTTACGATGAGCCATTAAAGAGCAATTAGTACCTTCATATTCTAAGAACAGTAGTAGCATTGATTATAAAATTCGTAAAGATGCGCAACCTATATGGACGAAATGTGACACAAAAGTACGATGAAAAATAGATGGCTCTACCGTACAATTACGACGAGATTCTCAGTTTCCCTCTCCATTTCTTTATGTCAGTTCGACCGTACCTATCTCAATGCGTGTATCTTGAATAGAATATGAAAGTGGTTTGAGGTTCGAAGTTACTTCATTGTTACAAGATACTGCATTGATTATAAAATTAGTTACCGTAATTTTTGTGACAATTTGTAATTATGAATACGTTACTTGCACAAATAATTAAAAGAAGAGCGTAGACGCCGTGGACATACGTTTTTTAAAATTTCTTACAAAAATGTGAAACCTACAAAGGACTACAAAAAAAATTGTGGAAAAATTTGTGTTGCGGTTGTGGATATTGACACTTTAGGAAATAAGTTAATATGTGAAAAATTTTTTTTGCCCTCCGAAATTATTATAAACAATAAACGTAAATTATTAAGTGTAAAATCAGTGCCTGTAAAATTCTAGGAAGAAGGTAAGCAAATTACTATTATTTTTATTTACCCGTTAGGGTTTTCTTTTAATTCCAAATAGATGAGATAAACATTATGCTTATGCATTCATGTAGCGTACGTATAACGGGTGATCTGCGTAGAAGAGGCGTGCACATTAAAAGTTTTTAACATGCAGATAAATTAGAAAATATTCAAAATTAAATATAATATAATATCTTTTATCAGTGAATTTATGTTATTTTTTTCTTCTTAGAATCAACTTGCGCATATAAGCAAATTACAACCGAGGACGTCCTTCTCGATTAAAAAAACTCAGTAGATGCATCTTTTCCAACTGGGTCCGAAGCGAGTAAATTGTTTATGTAATAATAACCACAATTATATGAAAATACATAAAAATGATTTTTTTAATCATAACTTGTATTGATGCAAATACATTTTACTTCTTACAAATTAAATTGTTGTTTTATTGAAGTTTGAAACAAAATTTAAAAACAATTCGCAAATCTATTAGAACGCACCGGGATAAACTGAGTTGAGCGCTCATTATTATTTTTTATTATGCACGTGCTAACTGTAACAAACGGAAAACACCAAAAAACTGCACAAAAAACGAGTTTTTTGCTGCGTTTTGGCGTTTTCCGTTTGTTCTTTAGAATCTTGTAGCATCGTTTATTGAACTGGTTATCTAGCATTTAAGCAGTTGAAAAGGTATAAATGTGAGATATGTAGAGAAAAATAATTAAGTGAGAGGAAGATTTATTTTTGAAAATGAACTTTATTTAATGTGTAAAGATGATGAAGCCGAGCATATTTAGTTTGTACCTCACTTATCAAAAGTATTTAATTCGTCATTCGCTATTCATAAATGTACAAAAGGTATCGTTAAAAACTTTTTTACATGTTTAACATCAGAAAGCAAACAATTTTCTTAAGTTTGTATTGAACATAAGACTTTTACTATCAATTTGTTAATTAAATTAAAAATAAACGCTACTCTTAAAGCGAATCGGAAAAACCGGAAATTACAAATTTTATCTTGATTTAGTTTAAGAAAAATATGAAGGCTTGCGTATCTGTACGAATTTTATAATCAATCATAGTAGCCAATTTTTGTAGAAAATGTAACTTTAGAATATTGCCAAACTTCTTGTTTCCAGTTTCATATGGAGCACGCGCCTATTGCACACAAGAGGTAGCGCATGATCTGTTTCAGATGTTTTATGACCACTGGTTTAGGCGTTTGGGCCGATCGGATTGGCCTGCAAGGTCCCCTGACCTTACACCTCTCGATTCTACCTTTGGGGTAATTTAAAATAGAATAGTCTTACCAATTGCATCAAGCAACTAAATGTTAATGAAATACATAAAGCGACAACGGTTTTTGAAGTGCTTAGAAGTTATTGGGGCACAAAAATTTATTGTAAAATGTTTAGAATTCAATTTTAAATAGTTGATAAAATTGTCTTGCATTTGCATGAACTTTCTTTCGTTCATTGGTTTCAAATCAAGATGAGCAAGTCCAAGTGAAACCTTGAAATATGGTTTTTGTACTCATGGCCTAAGATTACTGATTTCCCGGTTATTCTCGATGCACGGGAAGTTCCATTTCCCGCACCGCGGTGTTTTTTAGTTTCCGAGGGAATGGGAAAAGTTTTTGTTAGGCTGGTATTACTTGACAACACAAAGCAAAAATTTATTTATTAATGAACTATTAGTACAGTTACTTGTTACAAAAAATAATATACCTAACTTTTTTCGAGAAGAAATTCTCCGCATGAGCACTTTGTTTGCCGCACTCCTACGGTCGTGCGGCATTAGTGCGAATGCTTTTCTAAGAAATGTGACTGCTCGCTTTTCTCAAAATAATGAATAATGGCGTCATTATCGCTGCTTAAAGTCGCCATTTTGAAAACTGATCCCCAATTGTTCAGCGTGAGTCAACATATTGACATGAGGTTTTCACTACTCCTCTGATGAGTTCTCTATAGGGTGAAAAGTTTGACCTAGGTCATGATAGGTCATCAGATGGACTTTTGAGGTAATGCGCTCGCATGATTGCACATAAATCTCACATTACCCCAGAATATCACCTGATGACCTATGATGACCAGGGTCAAAGTCGAAAAAGCCCTCTGGGGAACTCATCATAGATCACAATAGTGAAAACCGCAGCTCAATATGTTAACTCTATTCTGAATAAATTGAGGACCAAGTTTTTCAAAATGGCAATTTGAGCAGCGATTACGGTGCAATAATGCGTTTTTTTTTACCCGAGTGCTAGGCTGTTTAGTTTACTTTATAGTGTTCAACTAAACTATTATTTTTGCAATATCGATTACAAGTGGCAACTCCTACGGTCTAAATTTCAAGGTTTCACTTGGACTTACTTCAGATACATAGTTTCATGGAATTTCCTGCATGTTCTTGGTCGTTCTTGGTACAATTTCACACATTGTCATATGAAGAATAAATAGCGTTTTTTAATAATTATTGCGATTATTTCAAAGATCATTTAACACGGATTATAGTCTATTATTTTATTTAAAACTTTTGACGGCAGAAATTCATTTTCTAATTTTGACTTATAAAGTGATATTTTTCATAATCAAAGTAAGTGTCAAAATTCTTTACTTTTCGTAACTAGTTAAAAAGGTAAATTTTTTCGCCAGATTGTTTTGAAATTTGTTTTGGAAATGATAACCATTATAACGTCGCCACACCTGATTAGAATCTGAATTCGAAATAGGTTCAATCCCTTTTTTTCGTAATTAGAAAAAAAATTGTATGTTACACATGTGTGTGACATTCGTTAAAAAAAATGCGTTTCGTCACTAGTAACAATTAATCTTATTTATGACTTACTTTCAAAATTTTCTAAGATAAAAAAATAAAATAATTCTTATCTGGAAAGTAGGTGAAGATATAAGAAAAAATAATCATGAAAAAATTGTAATTCAAAAAATAAAATAATATACAGAGGGTTCCATAAAAAATAAGAAAGTTGTGACTACTTTTGAGTAGAAGCGGCAACACCGCCAAAATGAAAATACTTTAGAAAGAAAGATCGTGCCTTTTTATCCAAATTTTCAGATAAATTCTATGTTCCGTTTCCATAAACGTCTAACCTTCCATCGACCCACAATGACACTCTATACTGTTAAAACAATTACCTATGTGAAGTTAGCCATACATCCAGCCATAAAAATCAATTTTTCTGTAACGATGTGTAAATATTGTTTATATTGAGTTAAAACACAATTAATTAACACAAATAATTCTTATTTTAACATTTGTTTATAAAAAAAATTGTTTAAACAAATTTGCATAGTTCACTTGTACGTATTGAATTTAAGAGCTTCTTTCATAGTGTTCGCATGGATTAATTATTAAGCAAATTTAGTAATAAATAGTTTTTACAATTATAAACAACATATTAAAGAACATAATTGCTAATAATAAAATTTGTAATTCATGCTGGAACATACTCTACGTATGGAGTCAGTATTATGTCGCGCTAGCCATAACTTTGAAATCAAATATTTTCGTTTTAAAAAATATTAGCATTTTTATACTTTGATATGTTGTTTATAATTATAAGAACTATTTATTGCTAAATTTGCATAAAAATTAATCCACGCCAAGACATTCAAATTCTCAAATTCACCTTCGAACATTCAGTACGTATGTACTTAATGTGGCGCGTAGCCATTACTTTGAGATCAAATATTAGCATTTTTATTATTTGATATGTTGTCTATAATTATAAAAACTATTTATTATTGTATTTGCCTAAGAATTGATCCACGCCAACACGTTCAAATTCACTCTCGAACATACGATATCGCGCGTAGCCATAACTTTGAAATCAAATATTTACGTTTTAAAAAATATTAGCATTTTTATTCTTTGATATGATGTTTATAAAAACTATTTATTACTATATTTGCATAATAATTAATCCTCATCAACACTATAAAAGAAGCTCTTAAAGTTCGATAGGGGTAAGTGTACTTTGCAAATTTGTTTAAACAATTTTTTTATAAACTAATGTTAAAATATGAATTATTTGTGTTGATTAATTGTTGTTTTAGTAGAGGTATAAACGTTTAAGTAAGTCAATATAGCGTTACAGAAAAATTAATTTTATGGTTGGATTTATGGCTAATTTCACATGGGTGAAACATTTAAGTCGCGCAAATTCCATCTGAGTAATTACATATCAGATTAAAAAATAGTTTAAACAAAAGTTGTGTACAATGAAATAACAAATACTTTTATTTGAATAAAAAAATGGGTAAAATGGGTATTATTGTACCGGGTGGGCAAATAAGCGAGGTAAGCGGCTGTATCTCAGAAACTAATGATCGTAGAGAGTTACGGTAAAAAATTTGATAGGTAAAGTGGACAAGGTAAAATGCTGGAATTATGTTTAAGTTTTCAAGATCGTCGTCAGTGGGCGTTTCCGCCATCTTGAATTACATAAAGTTACGTTTCTCGCGATTTTCCCCAATCAATGTAACAAAAAAGTATTTGCGTTTTAGTGTTAACTTAAAGTCGAACATTTTTTGTCAAACCAATTTTTCTCTATATTTCGAAATACAGTGGTGGGGGGTATTTGAATGTTGTTTTAAATGAATGCCTATAACTTCGAAACGGCTTAATGGATTTGGATAAATTTGGTATCATTGAAAAGAGCATTATGACAGTTGTGACCTACACGGCCGCCGATAGAGAGCGTTATTCGATATTATATCCAAAATATTAGATTTTTTCAAAAAATTTAAATGCAATGATATACATTTTTTTGGACCAGATAATGGACAAATGACCAACCAGTGAACCTGCGCAAACCGCATCTTAATATCTTTTTCCTAACTCAAATTATTAAAAAAAAATACTAAACCAGGAAAATTCATATATACCCATTTAAAAATGCATCGGTTGCTTTCGATAAGAAGGCAAGTAGTAGGCCATGGAAATAAAAGACAACTCCTATCAAAAATATTCACGAGAAATTTCAGTTTATTTAGTGCTGTAAATTTAAGTCACGCGTAAACGATTTTCCTTCTGTGTTCAAATTGCCTTCCGTCATATTCCACACATTGTTTCAGTCTTTCTTGAGTCGACAAAACCGCAGCCTTGATTTCTGCCGCTGATAGTTGACGGATTGAGTTTCGAATTCTGTTTTCCATATCCATTCGTGTTGTTGGTGGAGTTTGAAAAACAATGTCTTTTAAGCGTCCCCACAAGTAGAAATCCAGACATGTCAAGTCGGGAGATCTTGCCGGCCAAGAAAATAGGCTTCACCTTCCTATCCAGCGTTGTCAAAAGGTCTCGTGAATATGGTTTCGGATATTAATTGAATAATGTGCCGGACAACCATCTAATTGCAGAAACATAGTTCTCCTAGTTTCCAGTGGCACATCTTCCAACAAAATTGGCAAGTCGTTGATCAAAAACTCTAAGAAGCGGTTACCAGTTAAAGCTTGTTCAAAAAAATAAGGTCCAATAATTCTGTACCCAATGACACCGCACCACACATTTAGGCTCCAGCGTCCCTCGTGTTGCACTTCTCTTAACCAATGCGGATTTTCAGCGGACCAATAATGCATATTATGACGGTTTACTCTACCATCACTACTAAAGGTAGCCTCGTCGGTCCAGAGAATTTCCGTTAAGAAATTTCTGTTTTCCTCAAGTATGCCTAGCACCCATTGACAATAATTTAATCTATTATCGAAAACTTGTTCATTTAGCGTCTGGTGCAAGGCTATGTGGTAAGGATGTAGTCTAAAAGTAAAAAACAACATATGCGTAAAAATAATATAATCAGAATAACACAGAATTGTGTGTGCAATTATTTACCTATACTTAAATTTGGAAAATAATCCAAAGACTACCTCTTTTTTAGTTGAATATCAATAATCATCAAAACCAACTTACGTACGAATATTATGATCATAATATGCAATGGAATGGTAGCCTTTATAGTGCTTTAAACCGTTTTAAATGTTTTTAAAGCAGCCAGTTGCGGGGGTGAATAAAAAAATACGAAAATATGAAATTTATTGAACATCAATATTTCTCTCTCAAAATCGGCACATGGGCATAAAATGTGATTAGCATCATAATTTCCTAGTAACATTTTTTGAAATTTTAACAAATTGACCCATTTTTAGGACATTGTTTTCCAAAATTACGAACTTGACAATTGGCAGATGTTACCTGTCAACTTTTACTTGACGCATTTTAAGATATATCAGAAGCAGAAGTGATTGCCCCCCAAAGTTTTGTTTTAACTACAATAATAAAAAAAATTGCCATATGATTCCAACTTTATGGCGGACACTGTATATAAGTTTTCCTGGTTTAGTACTTTTTTTTTTAATAATTTGAGTTAGGAAAAAGATATTAAGATGCGGTTTGCGCAAGCTTATTGGTTGGTCATTTGTCTATTATCTGGTCTAAAAGTCATATCGCATTTAATTTTTTTGAAAAAATCCAATATTTTGGTTATAATATTACGAGAAACCGAAAAGCCCAAGAAATGCTCTTTTCAATGATACCAAATTTATCCAAATCCATTAAGCCGTTTCGAAGTTACAGGCATTCATTTAAAACAACATTCAAATACCCCCCACTACTTTATTTCGAAAGATAGAGAAACATTGGTTGTAAAAAAAATGTTCGACTTTAGGTTAACATTAAAATGCAAATACTTTTTGTTATATTCATTGGGGAAAATCGCGAGAAACGTAACTTTATGTAAATCAAGATGGCGGAAACGCCCACTGGCGGCGATCTAGAAAACTTAAACATAATTCCAGAATTTTCCCTTGCCCACTTTACCTATAAAATTTTTACCGTAACTCTCTACGATCATTAGTTTCTGAGATACAGCCGCTTACCTCGCTTATTTGCCCACCCTGTACATATTGCTAGGATAGGAAAATCAATGTAGGTTGACGACTTTTCGGGTATAACATTGATTCAGATCAGTGGTATTATAAACATCTATATACCAAGTTTCAGAAAAATCCGAGCAGTGGTTTTCTTGATATCCTGTTTACATACGGACGATGGTGGGACAGACGGCCAGCATTTTTTTGCTTTATTATACCGTACTAATCCTAATTAGTCTAATTTTGTGAAACAAAAGGGTGTGACGAATTGGTTTAGACTTTCGCGGCCTGTTGATGAATTAATGTCTAGATTCCGGTCTAAATGCTATCACTGATTGAAATTTTTCATACCACGAACCTCTAAAGAAGCTGGTACCACTCGTGTTAGCGAGACGTTAGGAAGAAATTCCAATCCACGACGGCATTTAGACTCGAATCTTAACGACACTAGTCCAAAAACGTGTTAATTTAGTTAAGTTACGGAGTAAAATTTATTATAATTTATGTAGTGATATAATGAACAAACCATCGTGGGAACAAATTAGTTCTAAATTCTACAAATAAGATTGTCTACTTTATTTTTATTTTCGAATTTTTTAAAAAGGGTTTTTGCTGAAACTACTAAAATTAATTAATTAAACAGTTATTGTGATTATGGAAAAACCATCGTGGGTACAAATTAGTGCTTAATTCAAGGTATTGTTGAAATATGATTTTGTTGAGCTCAATTAGCACCCCCATCACAGAAAAATCCCCACTTCAAAAATCAGTATTACAGTGAATCTATTTTGATACCAATTCTAATTTTTTGGATACAAATTAGTGTCATTGTTTTTTTTCAATTTGCACAAAGTGGGGGTGCCAACTTTATCGACGTAATGCAATGAATTATATAAGAAATTAATAACTCAAGAAATATTAAAATATTTAATAGACAGAAGAAGCCTAACGGATAAAAGAATAAGATGCAATGTTCAAAGTGGGAATGAAGAAAATGAAAATAAGTACTGGTGAAAAAATAAAAAAAAAATGTAGAATGTGTGGAAATGGGCGGGAAAATCTCAAACACATGAGGGTGTTATTAAGAAAAGATGAGAAGGAATAGATTGGATGAGGAAATGTTGAAAAGAAGAGGGAGAAAGTTTAAGTTAATTTAATTTTTGCAGAAAAACTGTTGAATTTTAGCTTAAGTACTTTAAAATTTAATCCGCCATTTTAACAGATAAAAAATTATGTAAAATTTGAATCGAGCATAGTAAAAAACATACCATTAGGTAATTTTGACAACAATATTAGTATCGTGAAAAAGGCCATTAAAATTACCAATTTATAACTTTCGGGTGCCATTTTGGCGTAACTATTTGTCTAAAAATGTATTTCTTTAATGTTCTCTATAAACCTTTAGGTCTGGAACATATATTTTGGGACATCCTATAAAAAAAATTTTTAAAGAAATTCTGCCTCTAGTTCTCTATAGAACTAGTAATTACAAAAAATTACAAAGGGAACAGAAAGTAGATAGTATGATTATGTAAATAATATAGAAATTATACTGTTTATGTTGCCAATAATGTCTAATTACTGTATGATTCATGTGTATGGAATTTTTCTCCCAGATAAGTCAGGTAATTATAATATGGACTTAGTATTTAATTTAAAAAAAAACCTTAGTACTTACATGAAGTTGTATACCAAATCCTTTTCCTATACCCTTAATATTACCGATGTATTTTACAGTGCCCAATAATACACCTCCAAAATCTAAAAAACCAACAACAGAATGGAGCGAAATCTGCATCAGTTGATCGCATTTTTCTGGATGTTTCGCAAGTTGAACCCTTTCTTGAGGTGAAGTTACTGATGCTAAATAAGGCCACACATTTTCGGTTACAGAAACAATAATACCTTGTTCACAAATGAACTTATCGGTTTCCCAACTATCACTATCGTCTTTAAGAAATCGCACCGCCAAGTTTCTATTCGGCAACAAATTATCAATTTTTACGATGGTTCCCAAAAGGGCAGTACGTTGATTTTGAGGTTTCGCTTGTAAACTTTTTACAAGTGCATTCTGCACTAGTATACCGTACTCGTATGTACGTTTGTTCATTTTATTTATTTTGTCAATGTACCTGCATAATTTAAATGACTATGTAAACATAACCTTGTCGAATATGACTCATAAATGGAATCATTCGGGAAATGTAAGGCGTAATTTTTTCAATATTACATATTTATGTAACAGTTAATTACAATATTCCTAATTTACATGCCGTCAATTCCAATAAAAACTCGGAAACAATAAACATCTGTCAAACTGCACGATAAACACACACGGCCTTGAAAGAAATCATGGGTGTTTTCTAATCATTGCCAGTGCCGTACCCTTATAATTTTCAGATTCATTTATAATGTGCAAATTGAGTCAAATTATTTAAAGGAAAGGTTAGATTAAGTTCCTAAACAAGAAAACAAAAACTCAATATTTACAAGAATTCAAAAAAACATTTTTTAGTTCGACGGAAGCCGTACAAATTTGCTTAAATCATTAATATTAGTTTGATGTGAAAACTATCTTCAAACCAATCAAGAAGACTCAGTAGCCCATCAGATCACAAGAAAGGAGAAAAGTTTTAGCGTCTGTGACACACCGAAAAATCAGCGGTAGCCGAAAATGGCTTAGCAATGAAATTCACAAGATAGTCTCCGAAAGTTTCATTTACTAGCAGCGGCTAATGGTTGTCACAACATATTGGTTAGAGGCCATGAAGCCTGACGTTCAACCAGATCTGGAATCAAATCCTCAAGAACACCCGTCCGCACATTACGAAAAACAGATTTGACTGGTGCTGTGCAAGTCCTGCCCCCTTTAAACCAACAACCCGTGAAGCAGAAATCATCAGTCTACATTCAACATCGGAGATGTAAGGACTTCTGAAGAAGGTGAAATGGAGGTAAATTATGGCCCGTTATCGTTTATGAGGTCGCGAGGAAAACCGTATCGTCCGGAAATATTGTTTTCCAGTTCCCCCCTTACGGTCGTAGTTTTAACGAAAGTGAGCGGAAATACTTCCACTCACATATTGAAAAGATCAGTAACCGCCAGGATATGTTTATAGCCAGTGTCAGATCTCTGAAGTGGTTGCTTCCACTTTCGGGCGTCTCGCAGTATATGAGTCATGGTATGCTCGTAATACCGCCTCCTGTGCACTATCTGGGACAAGCAGGAAGGCGCTAGGGCGTGCCTGTAGAGGTTGCGATCTTTCACGGCGAAGTGCGTAGCAAGCGATGTTGACCTAGTGTCTCAGCTTCTCCGTGGTTGTATACCATCCCAGGTACGAAGCAAGTGGTTATTGGCTTGGTATTGTTCCGTGACTTAAGCCATCAAGTCCGCTACCGTAATACGCTCGTAGGGGTCGATTCACAAAGAGGTGCGCTTCACGATTGCTTTTCCGGCTAATTGCACTCGGAGGGGGTGACTTTCATTTATCTGTTATTCGAGAGGGTAAAAGTCTAGCTGGGCTGTCAAATCGCGTTTAATCAGGCGTTATGCTTTTTGTAAATATACATATAAAACGCCGGCACGTAAAAGAAAATAGAACACTTCAGGATTTATTCGAAATCAAAGACAAAGTAAAAAAGTGCAGAAATTTCTACAATAGCAAACATACCTAGAATCACAACTGTTTCGTCCGTTTGGGACTCCTCAGGAGTTAGAGAACTTAAGTATAAGTTCACTATTGTGGTGTGATAGCACGAGTCGACACTAGATGTCGCAAACTTAGAAGATTAATTCAAAACGAGGCGTCGAAAAGGCCCACAAATACCATAAGTTTCCGTTAACTAATTAATTAAAATTAAAATCAATATTCCTTAAATTTAGTGAGTTGTAGTTGTAGTACTAATTTTTTCAAATGCCCAATTTTTGGCATTTGATGTTTGAATTTTTACATTATGTTGTATATTGACAGGCAAACATTATAATGATTAAAATGGTGTTACACGTTGATATTTCCTTTAAATGTTGTCCATAAATAATTTTATTTTCTTTAAAACCACAAAGTCGTACACGTACGTGTGTTGAACAAACTACTTAAGAGTATTAAAACGGTAAAATTGAAATATTTTACTACAGTTAAATTGTATTAGACCCTAACTTATTGCACACATTGAGCTGTTGTTGTTTTCCAACAACAATATTAACTTATTAAAGAACAATGTAAACGTGAAGTACTGTTCTTATACTAACAATTACATAAAACATGCCAGGCCAAGCATACCAAACAAAATTAATGTTTTATGTTTCAAGTGTCTTTAAATGATTACTTTCTAGCCCATTAACTTAACAATTTCATTTTATGTCTTGAAAAAATTTAAACACTTTTAACTGTTGTTATTGTGTATGTTTTACAAAATTTTATTAAACCTATAAAAAATATTTGGAAAAATAAATCAACTTTGTTCAGCTGAGTTTTAAATGTCGTTGTGTGCATATATTTCATATAAAATTAAAGAAATATTAGCGTAAATGTCGTAGATGCCCATTAACCTACTTTAAATTGATCTATAATTTTACTTAAAGACCATTTTCGATAGTTTGTGGTGCCTTATCCATTAAACTTAACACAAACAAAATTAGAGGTGTTTCTTTGATTCCTCATGGTATTACTTTATTTTATAACTAAATTTAAATATTCCAAATAATAACATTTAACGTTAAACAATTTGTGCTCTGACATCTAAACATATATCCTTAAACTAATAAAAACATAGTCTAAAAGATTAGCATCTGTGGAAGTAAAAGTTTGTTACAAAAAAAACTCAAGATATATTACAAAATTCTGATTCATATCCTAAATCTTTAGTAAGTTGACCATCCTTCAACAAATTATTAACAACAGCTCTCGCTAAATATCCAATGCACTGCATATTTGGTGTTTCAAATAGGTACGATACTTTATTAGATTCAAGATTGTTGTCCTAGAATCTTGCAAATTAGTCAAAATTTTACTAATGTCGAACGTACCTTAGAATACATATAAGCAGCATCTTTTATCAATTGTTCTAAATCGAGTGGCTGATTGAAACTTAGTTCGGGGTTACGTGTAAGAATCGTAGATACGATCGACAACAACTCGACTATCAACTGTCGATATTCGGGCTGCTGAATGTGATTAAGCATTTGTTCCACCAATAAAGAAAAAGTTATCTCCGATCTAGCCATATTGGAAAGAGTCGGTTGTTGCGGAATAATATTTCCCATTACTTTTATGCCTTGTGGTGTACGTTATCATTACATCCCATACCTGATGGTAAATGAACTTGGTACTCGGCATAAACAACCCTCAATTGTGCGACGTTGCAAAGGCTTGAATCTAAAATATTACAAATTACTACACATTAGATCTCCATTTAAATAATACTTTTCGTTATCAGCCCAATCTTTAATCGACAAGACTTTATCAATCAGTTGCCGAATTTCGTAAGGACTGTGATCTTCTATTTTCTTTACGCTGCCACTGAATTTCAGATACAACCTAAGAGCCTCTACAAACCAACCTACACGAATCTTCAGTATGCCCCTGAACATATCAGGATCTGTCGAAATTAATCGTCCGCAATACAAAATAACTTCCTGTTGCAACACGGCTTGAATAACATCGTAAGGTTGAATTGTGTCGTACACCACAATTTCAATTTCGGCTGGCGTCATAGGTTTATCAAAAACAGTTTCTTTCTGACCAATTACACCAACCGTTAGCTGAACATGTTAAAATATTATTCATAATGACATGGATCAGTTTAGTCTTTACCTGCTTTCCGTGTACAAGAACTGCTGTAATAAATGGACTGATTGAATCAACAGTGTGGTGGAGTAAACTGCTAGTGTAACGTACAGCAGCCCAATGTCTCATTCCACCCGCTCTATGGTAAAGTTGTTCCAAATGTTCAGTGACCGACAAATTACCTACACGATAATTAGATCCTTCGCGCTTCAACAAAAAACCATACAACTGACATTGTGCGTAAATGTTATCGTTGTGTTTAATTTCATCTATAATATCCGGTGTAGGTTTATCTTTGAAATGCTGAAATATTCGTAATACTGCATCAATTAAAAAAAAATCCGTAAAACATACTGCAAAGTTTTTCGGTTCTTCGTGATTGTCAATAACCCTTGGAACGTCTGTTAAGCTTTGATAACCTATATAATCATGTTCCAGTTGGCGAAATTGCTTAAATTTTTGGTAAGGTAAGTCCAAAATAGTCATAAAATCTAAATGCTCTGTAAAACTTTGAGTCAACAATAATAGTTCATAATCCGGACCTTACCAATGCACGAGCTTGAAATTAAATTTTGTAGTCTTCCGATTCTAACTTTAACGCCATCGCAATAACCCTTTTTCAGCATCGCGAGCAAATCCAGCATTTTCTTAAATTGCGGATCTCTCATGTGTTCTTCCCTGATTAATAGACAAACAGTAGGCCTACCCGATAGTCTCCAGTAACGTCCAACAAATTGTACTTCTGTTTTAATGTCGTCTATAAGAAGTGCCATATCGCGATAAAGGTAAAAATCGGAAACTTCAAATATTAAGGGATAGCAAAGCACCGTCATCCCACATACTCTGTACACCTTTAATACGAATCTTGTTACATTTATGAGCAAGTTGAACATAAAAAGTATACCTTGCTAGTACCTAAACTACCGACGGGTCGTCCCGGTCGTCCATTTAAATTAATTTTGTGATTCACGCCCAAGTGTTCATAAACTTGCACAAGTTGAGTAGAAGACCATATTTGAACAGGTTCTACTTCGTGAGGTGTTTGAGTTTGTATACCGTACGTGGCCATCATTGCTTGTAGTCTCATCGATTCTGCTATCAACACTATTTGAACCACTAAATCAGTTGCAGTTCCCTGCACAAATAAATTCGTAGTTATGGTAAAGAATTTTTAATTTTTTTTATTTCTTATTCGCCTAATATAAAACATGCAAGTAGCTGCGTTTCTAATTCGAATTAAGTATAGCAAACGTATCGTCATACAACGAGACTGGTTTCTTTTGTGTGTTCAAATTACAATGGAATAGAAACAATTTAGAAAAAAACGAGTCTCATTTTCAATGAATAAATTATGAATGATCAAAATGCGAAAATGATAATTAACAGAATTAAAGAACGAGAGTAGATCACTAGATGACACCTCTTATCAATGAGAAACCTTAAAAGGCTACATTGTTATTATTAATTTTATACCACGTGAAAATTGTTTATAAATAAATTCAGCTATAACTTTTGAAGAATAAATCTAAATCTAACATTTATTTGTTTACCAAAACAAAGAGAAAAAATAATTGTGGGAATCAGAAAGAACGGATACTGAAGCAAGGTAAATGAAGAAAGGACAAGAAGTTTACGAGAAATTTGGAGGGAGCAAAAAAAGTGTCGGATCGCCGAAAAAATACCGAGTAAAGAAATTGAATTTAAGGAGTGAAAATTTCTATTTCTTTTGTCACTTTAGTCGTTAATGCTCCATTGGAAAGAACTGTCAAAACTGTATAAAACTAAGGAGAAAGTAGTTTTGATTAATTTTAAACAACATGTTTCTACTTATGATTCGGGGCGAACTTGGGAATCGCCGAAACAAAATGTAAACGTGAACAAGTGGATTTTGATTTCAATGAGACGCATTTTGCTTCAATGTAATCTAACTAATTTTGAGTTCTTCACACAAGAAGGGTTATTCGATTGTTATTTTATTGAAAATGAAACAGTCTCGTTTGTAATTTGAAGTTGTCAACTTTTTCGAAAAATTATTATGCTCCCTGGAAACTAGAATTTACCTCTCAGAATATTTTTCTTAGTTTTATTTGAATAGCTCCAAAATTTACGTGTAAATTGTATTATTGTAGTATAATAAGATTAGCGTGGGTTATTAGGTCAATTAAAAATTGAATTCGAATTAAAATTCAAGGTCGCATTTAAGATCTGACTTACAAAATCTGGTTGGGAGCTTTTGGTGATGTGACCGTCATTAAAATTTAATTTCAGTCAAATATTTAATTTACTTTGGTACCTATATAGTGGCTCTTAAACAAACACAACAAAATCGTATTTTCTGCGCATTTTGGACGGGACGGCATGAAGAGCCTTGTCGTACTGAACAATGCTCTTTTCAACTCGTTCGATATACAGGGTGGTCTGAAATGATTGTAGGAAACTTAAAGGGTGAAAAGTACATCAAAAATAAAGGCCGGAGTGTCATATAAACTATGATCGAAAGGTGCCCCCTAGCGGAGCTAGCGACCCCTAAAGGTGCTCCCCAAAAACCAGTTTTTTATTTTTAATTCCTAAACAAAAAAAGTTATTCAAATGAAATTTGGTAGGTATGTTCAGCATTTCGAAGTGGTCATTTGGGATTTTTTTCAATTTTTAAAAAATCTGGACAGATACGGGGCCGTCCAAAAAGTTTGACAAGTATAAATTTTGATAAGCTGTAACTTTAGGATATTCTGATGCAGCTCATATCATAGCCCATACTTTTTCCTTTTCCCACATGACCATTTCGAAATGCTGAACAAGCCTACCAAATTTCATTTGAATAACTTTTCGTTTAGGAATTAAAAATAAAAACTGGTTTTGAGAGCACCTTTAGGTCGCTAGATTCGCTAGGGGAGCACTTTTCGACCATAGTTTATATAACGCTTCGGCCATTATTTTTTATGTACTTTCCACCCTTTAAGTTTCCTACAATCAATTCGGACCACACTGTATATACGTGCTTTGGAATCAACCTGCAAGCTACTAAAATGACAAAACTTGTAAAACTTTTACTGTTTCGCTATAAATTTCCGTCCCGTTGGTGGTGATTCACCCTGTATATAGTTAAATATTCACATAAGTAAAATGTGTGTCTAACGACATCTCGTGTAATATGGACACGTATAAATAATAAACTAAGAAATGCCAACAGTTAACTGTAACGACTGTGGTCATTATAAGTGCATTATCGCTCCTGATAACGATAATTCACTTTAAACGTTCACAGTCGTTACAGTTAACTGTTGGCATTTCTTAGTTTAAATATTCACATTTTAATATTAAATAAGTTTCTCGACTGATAATTGCTTAAGTTTTCCTTCTAACCGTTGTTTATTCTTATGGCCAAATAACATGCAGATTTGCCACCTTAAATCGAGGGGAAAAGTAGGAAAGGAGAAGAGAGGTTAAGAGATTTATGTAAGAAAATGTTAAAAGAATAAAGGTTAATAAGAGGAACAAGAAAAAACCAATACTGAAATAAAGAAAATAAGGGTAGATATTAGCAAGATCAACGAGAAATGGGAAGAGGAGTTTAAGAGATTGGAGAAAAGAATAGACGGTCTGAAAAGGGAATGAATAAAAAGAAAAAAGAAACAATTTAGTGATAAAGAAACTAAAAGTGAATGGAGGAGAAAGAGAAGCTAAAGAAACAAGTGGAAGAGATGTTGAAGAATAAAATAGAGATGGAGAACAAAATAGAGGAGACGACATCGAAACAGAAAGAAATAGTACTAATATTAAAAAATGAAAGAAAACTCATGGGAACTAGAATATTTATAGACGACAACATGACAAGGAAGGAAGGAGAAATACAAGCGAACATAAGGGCAGAAGCAAAAAGTTAGAAAAGAGAGAAGGAGAGTAAAGGTAGGATACATGAAAATGGATTATTAATGAAAAAAATAAGATGGGAGGAGAGGAGGAAAAGTTAAAAAGTGGTTAACAAAAACTAAAAACAAGACGTGGGGGGAGGGAGGAACAAAAGAAGAAAAAGCGGGATATAAAGAATAAAATAGATAAAGAAAGGTAGTAAGCAAAATCTTATTTTAGAACGTAGCATGAATAAAAAAATAAAGGGAGCAATTTTTGAGAATATCTGTAAAAATTTTGGGATGGTAGAGTTACTAGAGATAAAGAGGGGGTGGGTAATAGATTATGCGATAGTAAACGAAACGAGTTTAGAGATGATAGAACTAAAATTGGTGAAAATGAATAATCCGACCACCAACCTTTATAAATAATATTAAAGGAAGTAGAATAGGAACAAAAATAAGAAGTAGAGGTGGAATAGGGTATGAAAAAAATTTAGAAGAAGTAAGGAATGAAAAGATATAGGGCAAAAATGGAAGACTACAAGACGCAGAAAAAGAAGTAAATAAACAATAAAAAAGAGTAGCGAAGACAATGGACGAAGAAATAGAAAAACAAAGACACAGAATAAGAAAACAGGAGAGAGGAAAGAACAAAGAATGATAGAACAAAGAGTGTGAAGAGACAAAGAAGGAGAGTTTGGAAAAATGGTAAAATATGCATAGAGGAATTGAGGAAGCTAAAGAAAAACTTCATTAAAGAATGTGAAAAAAAAGAAGAATACAGGGCAGAATTCGAGGAAAATGTTAAGAAGAACGAAGATAGATGAGAAAAAATCAATGGAATACTGTACAGAATTGTTAGAAGAAGAGAAACAAAATCGAAAAGGATGTAAAAATAAGAACGGATAGAAAAGATTAAGAGGCGGAGAGATTCAAAAAGAAGAAGAAGAACAAGAAGAGACAATCATTAAAGTGAAGACCGGAAAGTCAGAAGGGACATACGGAACACAGGAGAACAATGGAAATACGCAGGAGAGAAGATGCGAGAATGTTTGGAGGGGAGAGGAATTTCCAAAGGAATTGGGAGAAGTAATTATATGTCCGATTGACAGGGGGAAGGGAAGAGTGAAGTAAGAAACTATAGCGGAGACAGTATAGCAAACGTCGGATACAAAATCTATGCACATATATTAAAAAGACGATTTAAGGAGAAAATATACAAGAAAAAAGATAATACCAGATCGGCAAGCGGGATTTAGGAAAGGAAGGAGGACAATGGATAACATACATATACAGGGTAACTTTTTTTAAACCTTACAATCGCTATAATTTCTAACAAAACGAATTGAAGAAAAACAAAAATACGTCAATTTCAATATCGAGGGGATCAATTTTTTACGTATTATCTTAATGACAGTTGTGGAACCACACCCTTAGCCTTCAGAAACTACTCTTGGGAACCTTTAAATGGCATGACACCACTTGTGATACGTCAGTTTTAGGAAATTTAATAAGGATTTCAGTATCGTACCTGATTTACAGATTTAGATTTTTTTCAGCGGGGTCTTCTCAAATCAGTCATTTTCAAAACTCAATTATTTTTCAACATTCATTTTTAATTAACAAATACCAGTAGTTAACAACTATAAGTTTTGAAGTAAAACTTTTACAAATTTTTTTGAGGGCTTTTGTTGGAATAACCCGCCATATTTAAAGAGATATTCGTTTAATAAACATTATTTGACTTTTGCTTAATAGTGAAACCTTACTATTTTGTCTTAAATTCTATACTGTTGCTGGACTACAAGTCAGCAGGTCACAGTATTGGTTGAATGAAAAAAGAAGCGGAGCTTGCTAAACTGAAAAATGTTGCTGTATTTAGTAATAGGGTTGGTTCACTAGTAACGCATGGGACTGCTTTAAAAATAAATTAAGATTTCAGTAATATTCAATATGTACAATATGAACAAATACAGACGTCCTACAAAATTTGAAATGATGATGTTTAAATGATATAACAGCAAAAGAGAGACAACTACAATCTATCTAAAAAGCAAGCGTTCAGAGATTCAACATTCACATTACTTACAACAGATGGTTTTGCCTGTAGCATCATGGAAAAATAAAAAAAAAACACAAACATATTAATCAAGAAAAATAATAATGTTGAAAGGGGAACTTAAGTTCCGGTTAGCCGCACCACTGGCTTTTTGTATGATAAATGAGTATCAGACCTTAACGTACATGTTTTAAAAAAGCGTTACATATTACGTAAATGATGCAACTACTGCAATTAAAAAAAAACTCTTAAAACTTAAGTTCCCTCCTTAAAAGTGTACAAATTAATACATTTGTGACGTTCTTACCTGAAATGCGGAATACCTCCCCGCCTTTCTAGGTCTATTATAAGATGGTAAGTAACGACGAATCGGATCGAGTTCATTTATATGCAACAAATTTGCTGTGAGCAATTGAGCTAAAATAAACATAGCCTGATTCCACAAATATAAACCGGGTTCGGGTGCGGGTCGTCTCGATGCCGAATGGGGTTCTAAACGTTCTTGTTCAATGTAGTCGTCGGGTACGTAATAATACATCGGTATAACAGGATCTATAACAAAACTTAGCTGACAATGTGTTATAAACCAAGATTAGCCCCACCTCCGTAATGATCAACGACCATTCTGACTTTAAGTAACTCTTGATATTCCTCGATTTGATCGGGCAAAGATTTGAAGACGCCGTCAATTATCATGAATATATAAAATACCGGCCATTCGCATTCAATGTTTTCGAAATTTTTTATTTCGCCAACTTTGTAGTACCTACAAAACAACGAAATAAAGATTAGGTCAGTTATAGTTTTATGGAACAAAGTAAATCGCCAAAAACATTGAATGTTGGACCATCGATTAATTAATAAATTATTCAAAAAACGAAAAACAAAAAAACTGGTGGTAACAAGTAAAAGGCACGACATCAAAACTATCTTGAAACCAACCAAGAAGATTCAGCAGATTATCAGATCAAGAATGAAAGAAACCCTCATTTAGGAGTCAGAGCCGTGTTCTTGTTGCAAAGCATTCAAGGAACCACCAAGAAATCGATGAGAACTTAAAGAACATCAAATGTCGTCTGGGAACCACCGAGAAGTTAGCGGTAGTCGAGTTATGCGCTTAGCAATGGAGATCATGAGATACTTTTCGAGAACTCCAAGTTGCTAGCAGCTTCATTCAGAAAATTTTAACAGAAAGGAAGAAACCCTGACCTGGAATCAGATCCAAATACCCAATGAAACCCCATCCCTCTTAAACTTTTATTAATACAAGCTTCGAAGCAGAAATCATCAGTCTAATGAAACATCGTAAAGGAAGGACGTTTGAAGAAGAAATTCAAATTTATATTCGATACTAGTTCAGAACTTACTGCACATACCTACTTACTTTCGATTCGGATCTTCGATAGTAGTCTTGTAACCATCTCTATTGTAGCGCCTAAACCCGTAGTTGCCCTTTAATTTGTGTATTATATTTTCCTTAGTGCGACCATACAACGATTCTTCGTGAGAAGCGAAAGCTGGAAAAGAAATAGTTGGCAAAAGAGCGGCGTCAACCTCCTACAAAATCCGTTAAAATTTGTTACTTGACAACAACGTACAAACCTTTGAAGAAGATTCTCTCGGCAGCATCGTTTCAAATATGCTTCTGTTACGATTATGAGCATCGATATCAACATATACAACACTCCACGAAGCGCCCTTTTCGCCAAATAAGTTGCAACCATTTATAGCCTCTAAAGCTGATTTAGCCATTCCAATAGAACTAGCGTGAATTTCCGTTGTTCCATCGTTATATTTTGTACCCCTTTCCCATATACCATAATCCGGCGTACGATACGCACGTTCAACATAATATACTAAATTCTGAACAAAAGCCACTTCATCCTGTTAAACAAAATGTAATAAAAATCGCCGAAATACTAAATCATACCTGAGTATAAATAATTTGTAAACCTGAAGTTATCATTTGGACCAAAATATTAAGTAAACCGAAATAACGTCGATTTGTAGATGGGGGTACTCGTCGTCGGTGAACACCACATCGCCTTTGGTTAAATGGAATTTAACGTGAAGACAATGAGCGTTGCACTGATTTTTCTTGAACAATTCGATTCGCGCAGCTTGTTTAATCCAGCATTGTAGAATTCCTCTCATACATTTTACTGCCGATTGGCCAAGCTCATACGATTTACCACGATCATCATCTATGCGCCTAAATAAACAAAAATTTATTTTTAGAATTATTAATATACAAATTGTTATTCCATTTGTTAAATCACTCCAAATGAATATCTCGTCTGTACAAATCAATGCAGTTCTGTAAAAAAATGTGACAAACCCTCAAAACGTACAAGTTTTTAAAAAATATAAGTAAACTTTCATGTAAAACAAACAAATCAACGTAGAAATATACTAAGTGACATAGAAAGAAGAACACCCAGTAATAATGAATTTATTTGAACAAATTTTGGTATACTAGTGTATACGAATTAGATTAGTAAACGATCACAATTTGACAAAAATTAAACTGTTAACTTCTTCAAAAAACTTAATAATGTGTTGCTCCACCACGATGTCTTGTGCACTCATTAACACGTCTGGGCATACTTCTAATGAGGTGTTCGATTTCTTCTTCTCATGCTATCTGTAACTGATGCTGCAAAGCCGCTAGTGTTTGTGCAGGGTGAGGTAAATTGAGTAATCTTCTTCCCATAATATCCCAGGCGTGCTCGATGGGCGAAAGATCGGGAAATCTTGGTGGTCAAGGCAACAAAGCAATTTGATTAGCCTCAAAATGAGCCAAAGAAACCCTAGTAACATGAGGTCGTGCGTTATCTTGGTGGAATGTGCTGTTGGGGATGGTCTGAACATAAGGTACAATATGGGGTCTACGACCTCCTGGATGTAGCCGCAGCGGTCATGTTACCTCTAATGAAGACCAAAGGTGACCTACTTCCAATAGCAATAGCTTCCCATACCACAACTCCAACTGTGTGGTGCACATGCCTATTTACAGAAAATTGGGGATCTTGTCTTCTCACCCTTGCACAACCGTCATGCATACCCAAACAGAATCTGAATTCATCACTAAAGACAATTGAATTACATTCTTGGTCCCAATTTGCCCGGTCTCTACACCACGCTAAACGATAACGTCGATGCTCTGGAGTCAGTGATAGCACAAAAAGGGGACGGTATGAAAAGAGCCCAAAGGTTCTTATCCGTCTATAAACGGTTCGCACCCAATCGGTCTTCCATGTTCTTCAAACCACTGGTTCGCAATCTAAGACGGCGATCTTCGCGTTCTGTGGTTGTTCGACGACGTCCTGTACCTCTCGCTCTTCGTGTACGGCCCTCTTGGTTCCATGCCCGAACACAGACTGCCACAGTGTTTAAACTCCGTTGCGTTCTAGCGGCTATATCTCTCATAGACAAACCAGCCTAATGCAATCCCACAATTCTACCCCTATCAAACTCGCTTAATTGTCGAAAATTATGGCGTCTTCGCACTGGAGGCATTCTGATTAAATTAAAGAATCTCTTTGAAATGCAATTTAAATGGCTTAAATGACAATTGTACTTACAAATGCTTAATTCATTGTTTTAGGGCTACTTAATCGTAAGTTTTTTTGAATGAGGTTAACAAAACAACCGCTAGGGCAATATGGCTGAAAAACTGATCGTTTTTTATCTTAATATAAAGAAATATATTCCCAAAAAAAAAATTTACAAAATATTCATTATTACTAGGTGTTCTCCTTTCTATGTCACTTAGTATATAAAGATAGTATTAACTACTGCCTTCAATTTTTTTAGTGATTCCAAATTTGATCACCGTTTAAGGCAAACCGACCATTAATTATAGAGGAAAGGAATTGGATCTGGCCAAACTCCTGACGGTTGAGGTCACACACTGTCTGTGCAACAAAATAGTTAGACGGGGTGTTTTTGACTCCACACACAAAATTCCACTCCATTTCACAAACCTATAAAATTTTCAAAAAAAGCTTAACAAGTAAGGTTTGGTTCAGAGCAGTCTACAATATATTGAAAACATGTTCGTTAAGATGTTAGAATTTCTTGGATAAACTTTTGAATTGATTCCTCTAAATGTGACAATTTTAATTTCTTCGCATTTTGAAGAAGAGGACTTATGAAAGAAGAAATGTCCTCCCTCAAGTCCATCCACCTTACAAAACAAAAGATCATTCTCAGAGTCCCAATGGAGACCTAGAGTTTTAGAATCAGAACGTTCACCAATGGAAAATTCAAAGTCGTCGGAGTTAGCAAAGATAAAATTTTTTGTATTTAGATAAAAACTTGCAGATCGTCAGACCTGCAACAGAAAGGATGGAAGACATTTCTTCTTTTATTCGGATGGCGTTTTCGATACAGCCGGTCGAAAATAAAAGATGGTCCATATAGAAGTTTTTTGAAATAACTTCAGCAGACTCGGGAAAGAAATTCTTGTGTGCGTCTACAATATAGGTCAAACAACGAGTGGATAGTTAGCAGAAGCAGTTCCGTAAGTAATTGTGTTCAAACGAAAAATGTCGAGGGGTTTCTCTGGATTGTCTCTCCAGAGTACATGTTGAAACTTACGAGATTCAGGATCAAAGTTTATCATACAATACACAGCAGAGGGCGACCTCGACAATCTGAGCGTCATATACTAAAATATTAGTTGAAGTTTGTGCGCTAGTGGCAAAAATTACGCGCAACTTGGTAGTCAAGGAAGACTGTTTAACCACCGTGTGATGGGGAAAAACTGTGGAGGCATCTCTGAAATATTCACAGAACCATCAAGTGTTTCTACGAAATGATGTCAAAAGGAGAATTGCTCTCAGCGTCAGAAATCTTGGTTATATGTGTCTGACATGAATTGTGAGTATTCCCTTAGAAGATCGGAATCTCTGTGTAGACGTTTCTATAAGTGTAGTAAGACGACCAGTTTCGTCCGAACGAATAGTGGTGAGAAAGTGATTTTCACAAAGTCTCTCTTGAGACGAAAGTAAAGATATCTTTGAAATGAGTTTGGGATTACCTAAATCTCAAAATTTGGTTAAAAATCGATGAAGATCAGTATCTTGTTCATTGACCTCAAATGTAATGTGGTGAGACTCAACAAACTGACGAATTTGAGAGTGCAAGACTCAATAAAGAAGGGTATTTTGTAAGGTAAGCATAGAGGGGCTTAAGGAAACCTTTCGAGGTAAAATTAATTTATGATACATAGCTGAACGGATTAAAATGTTAATGTCGCCTGGCTGATGATAAGACTACTCAGAGAGGCGGAGATTCTGGGGAATATCCAAAAGAACCTGACTGAACATAACTCAAGGAAGCTGATTGGTATTTTTAAGAAACCTCCGGTTGTGGAGTAATTCCACAGAAGTGTATTTTGAGCAGGTTGATACAGACTAGTTAACGCCCTTAAAGGTAAAGTTGATTGATTTAACAAAAATAATTCACCTTTTGTGAAGGTTTTCAGTTGTAAGATTGTTTTCGGACCCAGAATCGAAGAGACTCTTAACAGTAAAGGATCTCGAAAAATCACATAGAAATGCCAGGAACTCCAGGGGACTCAACAGCTGAAGTACCTGACTGAGGAGGAGAAACAACAACATTAGATGCAGGAGAGCTACTAAGCTCATCCTGACTAGGATAAACAGTCCGACCAGGTTCGTTCCTTGAATTATTTGAAACTATTGCGATGTTGGTTACAATTTTTGTAATTCACAGTAGAAGTGCTTTTGGACTTGGTGTCATGACGAAGACATACAAGACAAAGCCGAAAGAATTTTGCTTTGTGAAAACGAGCTTTGACCAGAAAAGGCGGGCAATAGTTCAAGAAATGCTACTCCTACAAGGCACAAAATTGTGTAGCAAGATATAGGAACTTTTTTGACTAACCTTTTTCGAAGAATTAGAAGTAGAAGCCTTTGTCACATTGGAAGTGTCAATCAATAATATTACATTTGCTAGACAAAAATGTGAATGCCTGCTCAACATTAGGAATTTTCCTTGGAAATTGTTTGGCGAAATCCGTAGCAGTAATAGGGTCTACTTTATTTTTAAGGATGTATGCCAAAACGATAGAGGAAAGTTCGACGTGATAACCTATAAAAGGCTCCGTCAACATTACCAAAAATTTTAAGTAATTGTTATATAACAAATGCGGAAACAGCGTAGTGAATAAATATGGCAGATAGTGGTTGACAATCTAATAAAATTTAAAGAACCCAGACAAAATAAAGTGGAAATCCAGTTATTAAATTTCAGTGAGTGATAACGTAAGAGCGAAAATTGCGTTAAAACGAAATTGAAACTTCAAGGGCCCAAAGCAGTGGCGTAGAGAACAAAGGGAGTATTCTTGTTAACAAGGAAAGAACGAAAGAACATAGATTATAAGCTCTTGAATGGAATCAATATAAACGGTAGATGAGTAAGTCAGTTGATAAGGGGAATAAGAGAGAAAGGGCCAACAGTTGTATCACTACTAAAGAGTTAATAAAGCGTAAAAGAGACATAGAAGACCCAGAAGACTTTAAAATGTGGGAGCGTTTAATAAGAGCGCGAAAATAACTAGAAGCCCACCAAAACAACAAATTTAAAAAAGTGAGCAGTCAGATACCACTATAGACGAAGAGATGGAAGCAATTCTGAGAAAGCTAGAAGAGGTAAAAGATAACTTAATGAAAGATTTAGATCCCAAAATTGCAGATATCAAACAAGATTTTGCTAGAGTAAAAGAAGGGTCACGGAAAGTTAAAGCAGAGCGAGAAGAAAAAGAGATAACATGGCAGAAAGAAAAGGGCGACATGGAAGTGAGGATCACAAAACTGGAAGATAAACTGGAAAAAAGAGAGAGAGAAAAAAAAAGAAATAATGTAGTATTCAAGAGAATTGATTTTGAGGAAAAACAACAAGGGAGTCAAGGTCTAAAGCAAAAGATCACTAACTTCATCCAACAACAGATGGGAATAGAAACTCAGATAGAGGAAACATTCAAAGTAGGTAGATCCGAAGCGAAAGTTACGGTAGTGAGGTGTAAAAATGTTGATGACAAAATAGAAATATTAAAGTGGAAGCTGCCCAGAAGTGTTTATGTAGATAGTGATCTTACATTTGAAGAGAGAAACGTACAACAGGCAATAAGGAATATGGCCAGGGAAGAGTAGGTAAAACGGAAAAAAATCAAGGTAGGATATCATAAACTGGAAGTGAACGGAATCAAATATGAGTGGTCCCCGGATAAGGGAGGAAGCCTGGTCAGGGCTAACATATCAAAAACTAGTTATAGCAAATTAGGATACATTTAAGACAACGGACATGGCGAAGAAAAGAATAATGATAACAGATAATAACGGAAATAAAGAAATATTAAGAGTGGGGACTTGGGATTTAAGAGGAACACATAAATAAGGAGTAAATAAAAATTTGGTAGAAATTATAAAACAGTATGATGTCAAAATATTAACGATGCAAGAAACAAATATAAAAGAAAACAAATAAAATAAAAAAATACAATACACTTGATGAATATACCTTTTTAATTTTAGAAGCATACAAAACAAATTAGGAACAGGATTTTTTGTTCACGAAGATGTTAAAAGCGGCATAATTGATATGAAGAATATAAACGAAAGATTGAGCTATCTACGGGTAAGAACAAAGACAAGAAAGAAAACTAAGCTTAATCAATGCTCACTTACCAATAGAGGACGAGGAAGAAGAAAGAAAGACGGAAGCATACGAAGAGATAGGAAAACTATATGACTCAATATGATATAAAGTTCTTAATAGGTGATTTGAATGCAAAAGTAGGGAAAGAGGAGAAATTCAAGCCAGCAATAGGGAAAGAAAGTAAACATGAACACAGTAATGAGAACGGAAAAATGTTAAATTTTGCATTAGAAAGACAGATGAAGATAGGAATAACCGTCCTACGACATAAAGATATTTACAAAGGAACATGGATAAGCTCTGACGGGAAAACTTTTAACCAAATAGATCATGTTGGGACCGAAAGTATACATGCCAATAAAATACAAGATGTTAAAATCCAAAGAGGTGCCGATCATTCATGGTAAGAATTAAGCTAGTGCTAGAAATTAAAAAAATTAAACAAACAAAACCGAAAAATAAAACAAACTGGCACATGGAAAGATTAAAAAGTGAAGAGGTAGCAACCTCTTTTAGAGAAGCGATAGAAAAAGAACTACAAAAGAAGACAGTAGAGGAAGAAGTAAACAAGGAGTGGTCAGAAATAAAAAAATATAATAGTTAAAGAAGCAAAAAGTAAGATAGGCAGCGTGAATCCTAGGAAAAAAAAAGACTGGTTTGATACGGAATGTAAAAGGATACTGAAAGAAAGGAAATAAATAAGAAATCAATACTTACAAAACCATAATGACGAAAATAAACAAAGATATAGAGAAATAAGAAGGGAAGTAAAATATAGGATGAGAAAGAAAAAAAGAGAAAAACAAAGTAAGTTGTTGGAAGAATTGGAAGAGAAGTACAATAGAAAATATGTAAGAAAGTTTTATAAGAAAGCAAATGAAGTCAGAAGGAATTACAAATCAAAAAGAACAATAATGCAAAATGATAAAGAAGAAAAAATAGGAAATGAGAAAGAAATACAAGAAACATGGGTACAACACTATATAAAAGTATTACGTGAAGAAAAAGTGACTGAAGCAGTTGAAAATAATCCCAAAAAATAGACCAAAATGATACGAAAATGCTCCGGGTAGAAGAGATAGAAGAAGTTATAAAAAATTAAAAGTAACAAAGCGGCAGGAGCGGATTAGATTGTGAATGCATTTATTAAACATCGTGGAGAAGAATTGCATAAGAGAATGTATGGAATAATTAGGAAGGTATGGACAAAAGAAGAGATGCCAGAACATTGGGGAAGCTCAATAATTAATCCATTATATAAGAAGGGAGAACACTCAAAATGTAAAAATTATAGACCCATCTCACTATTGAATATCTGTTACAAAATATTTGGGAAAATTCTCGATAACAGAATTAAAAATAAGTCAGAAGAAGAGTTAGGAGAATACAAAGCGGGTTTTAGAAGCAATAGGTCAACTACTGATCACATCTATAGTCTTAAGCAAATACAAAATAAATGCCGGGAAAAAAACTTAAAATTATATTCCGTATTCATAGATTTTCATCTGAAGATCAGCAATATTTTGTATTCTTGTTCTGTTTATCTGTTTTCCTTTGTTTTGCTATTTCTTATATAAAACATTAGTGTTACCAGTGCTATTGTATGGGAGTGAAACATGGAACCTAACCAAGAAAGATAAAAGGAAACTAGAAATATAAGAGAGAGGAATACTCGGTAGAATATATGGAGGAAAGAGGCAAGGAGAAAATTGGAGAAAGAGAACAAATAACGAAATAGAAGAACTATATGAGGAAAATTTAATAATGGAGATTGTAAGAAGAAACAGATTAAGATGGTTAGGACATTTAATAAGACTGCCAAAAGAAACAGCCATTAAACACATTTACCAAGAAAACCCAGAAGGAAGAAAGCAAAGAGGTAGACCTAGAGAAAACTGGGATAGTTGTGTTATGGAAGACTTACAAAAATTGGGACTGGAGAGAAGATAGAAAGAAATACCCAAGAATAGAAAACGATGGAAGAACGAACTTTCAAAAGCCATGGGTCTTAAGCGCCTGAAGAGCTGATTTATATATACAGGGTTTTCAAACTTAAGTCGGCATTATTGGTAACTTTGTTATTATTAGAGCTACAGGGTCAGTTAAATAGGCAAACTAGTAGCATTTGTTTCTCTCATCACTATGGTGAAAACAGAATAAAAATCGAACATCGCGTTCGCGAGTTATGTCAAATTGTTCCATTTTTTCAAATGGGACATCCTGTATACAATATTCTCAATCGATAGAAAATTAAATACTGAATAAAAAGTGTCCTATTATTTTTTATCCTAAAGTCAAAAATGACAGAGCTATTGATGATTTTTCAAATTGGTTAAGGTGGTTGTGTTAGTTATAACTTTGCCTTACCATAAAGTAGAAAGTAGGAGGAATATCAGACCCGCGGGTGGTCGAGTAGTAATGCCAAAGGCGTAGTCAAATTTACTAGCCGGAAAACCGTCGGTCGAGTCGGTTCGAATCTTGGTCACGGCAGACACTTAAAAAATTATTTCGTGATGGGGATAGATCAACATACAAAATTCAAGGTGACATTGTTATATTTATTATAACTATTATTACTAATTATTATTATTATTACTTAAGTATTTATTTTTATTTCTTTTGTATTTTTTTATTGCAATCACGTTTATTTTACCAATTTACATATTTAAACATATTTTTAATTTTATTCTTCAAATGGAATTTTTTTTCTGTTGAACAATAAATGAATTATTATTATTATTATTATTATTATTATTATTATTATTATTAGAAGTGGTAAATAAAATGAAGAAAGAGGAATGTCCATGAAGCGAAAGGATAGGTTTATTTTAATTTATTCTGTGAACATTAAAAGAAAAATTCAAATTAGATACTCAAAAACGTCACCCTCTTGGTCCAAGCATTTTTAAGCCCGCCTGTAAACGCTTTTAATAGCTGTAAACTGTCTACCAATGAATCTTTAATTTGACATTTTAATCCTGATGACATTTATACAACAAACGATTGTAGTTTATAAAATCACAGCTACTTTAGACTTATTTGAAAAATCATCAATAGCTCTGTCATTTTTGACTGCAGGATAAAAAATAATTGGACACTTTTTGTTCAGTATTCAATTTCCTGAGAATATATATACAGAGTGTCCCATTAAAAAAAATGAAACAATTTGACATAACTCGCGAACCCGATCTTCGATTTTTATCCTGTTTTCACCATAGTGAGGAGAGAAACAAATGCTACTAGCCTGTAACTCTAATAATAACGAAGTTAGCAATAGTGCCGGCTTAACTTTGAAAACCCTGTATATATGCCAAAACGGCATCTTGATATTCTTGAGGAGACATACTCTCATTGTCAGTAGTACATAAATGTTTGACCAAATTATTGTAAAATTTCTGTAATTGTGTATCTTTAACAATTCTAGGTGTTTCAAAATGGCTAAAAATAAGCAACTCTAGTTTATCATATACTTCTTTCAAAAGATTGCTAGGAACACAATAATTTCCTTTGGAAGAATTAATTTCACTTAAAGTCTGCAGGGTAGAACATTTCAAACTGTTTTTTAAATCTAAAATTTCTCAATTTGAAAAAAATTTTTTGGAAAATCGTGAGATTGACATTGAAAAAGAACATTTGCTCTGAAACCGATTTGTATTTGTTTAAAGTTGGGTTGAATAATTCGACTTTAAGCTTTTATTGTCGTAACTCAATTTGTGATAATCCATCATCGAATGAATTAATACATTCGTTAAAATTATTCGTTTGATCTAAAATATTTTGGGCCAGTAACTTAAAGTCTTTTGAATTATTTGGAACAGTCATGAATTATATAAACACATAAATCATAAATAAGATTGTAAAAAAAAAAATGTTTTATAATAATGCAATAATTTTCACAAATGCCAAAAAAATACACAAAGAATTTTTCAATGACGTTTACTATCTACAATCAAGAGTATTTAAAAATCAAAGCAATAAGTAAATTTAAATTATCGCATCGTCAGCCTCATTCAAGAAAGGAGCTTGTCTTACAAACTCGACATTTAAAAATGTTTTTATTTGTGTAACATTTTTTTTGATTGGCTGATATTTAGGTTAGAGCAGTTTGTTATGCCCCTAGTTTATCTCAAAAATTTTCGTGCTGCAAATTATATTTTATTTTACTACTCTAGTCTGTATAAAACTTTCATTAAGATCAATAAGGTAAAAGTTGATTAAAGTGTACCATAATCACTACACCCAACTTCCTTCATGACGAAATAATTGCAAGAACTTCAATGTGTATTATCATAAAGCTACAAACTTTGAATTCAATAGAACATCAATTCGTTCAATTGTAGGTATAGATAATAATATATTGTTCAAAACAAAAATTTGAAATAACCCACCTTTCCACAAAGTATACATATTTAAAATAACTATAAGCAAGTATTTTACCTACCTATAAGCTTGATATAAACCCCATACAGCTGCCGCACAGTACACACTTTCTCGAACACTTCCAACTTCGGTATCAGTAGATACAACTGGAAATAACCCTGTTATGGGACTTTGAAATCGTAACAATTGCCGTTTAACTAGAACTCAACATGGCAGAAGCTTAAGAACAAATATAAATGAACAAAACGTACCCATTCCATAATAACTATCAAGTTGTCGAACAGTTTCTTCATAGTTAGCCACTTTTAAAATTTGATCGATCCGCAGTCTCTCCTCCAACGAACTGCTCTCTCTCAAAAGTCTACGTCGACATTTACAAAGATTCAAGTTCGATACGTAAAAATAACTCACCTTTTACCTAACATTTCTAAAACTCGTCTATTTTTGAACCTTATACTTTCAAGGGCATTTAAGTGAGGTTAGGTTTGTATTGTCAAACTCAGATTTGTGAAAACATGGAGCATTTAGAAAATTCCAACGAAGCTCCCGAGACTCAAGCACAAACTCTTGGTCAACCATTGAGTGATTTTCTGTTACAGTTGGAAGATTATACTCCGACCGTGAGAAAAACAAATGAATGTATCGAAACCGAATTTTTTTGTTTTGGTTGCAGATTCCTGATGCAGTTACTGCTCACTTTCTACAAAGTTCTGGATTCGAACCCAATGATCCCAGATTGTTACGTTTGATTTCCATTGCCGCACAAAAATTTATTTCGGATATCGCTAACGATGCATTACAGCACTGCAAGATGCGTTCTAGTAACAATGCTAGTAGTCACAGCAGCTCTAAGGTTAATAATCGATCTCTCGAAACTTCTTTTCTATACAACTTCTTTGTAGGGAAAAGGACCCAAGGACAGACGTTATTGTTTGACTATGGAGGATTTGACTCCAGCTCTCGCTTGAATTTGGCATTACTATCAAAAACCTCATTATTATGTATAAATGCTTCACATTTCACTATAATCAAATAATTAGTTATCTTAAATTTTTTCTTTTTGTATTGTGGGTTTTTAATAATAATAATGGAAATTGTAAAGCAAAATGTATTTATTTTTTCTATAATATAATATTTTCATATGTAGTTGAAATCAGCTGGATTTCAATTTGGAATAGAAAGTCTTAGAAACGTGTGTGATATCTAGGTCTTCTGCTGATGGTACACATTTGAAATGAAAATCTTTAAAAATTGTTGTGTATTCTTGTTTTCCACATTTGGCTTTATCAGTACACATGCAATCGGAGATCTCGTATTGGTCTGATGATGGGCTTTTGTAATTACTTCTTTGCTCAATAGTTTCATCCCTAACAGTACTCAAATCATTAAAATCAGGAGTCATACACAAATTTATGCTTGGATAAATAAAAATTCCAAAAATAAGTATGGCAGTTATGATTGAAATAGGAATAGCAACAGCCCAGTAACGTTGCGGAAAACAAAAAATATTAAAGTATTCAAACCACGAATGTGGAATAATGGCCCATATTAAATAAATGATAAAGAATATACGAAAACTTAGATATAATGCAAAACCATAAACTGCTCTGCTAGGTGTCGGTGCTGGTGTGTGTTCTGGCATATTTAATGATATGAATAACTGTCGCCTACAGGTGGTCCTAAACATTCGGTTGTTTTTAATATTAAAATAATGTTTTCGAAAAAACTATTAATAGCAGTTCGAAGCTGTCTTGCAATTTCAGCGCTTAAACTTCCTAAAATGTCTTTATAAATTTTTCGTTAATTAAAAGTTATTTTCATACTAACGCATTTAAAGTATTATTATTAACTTCCAGATCTTTTGTAACACCACTTCGTTTTGGTTCTGTGTCTACTCGTAAAACTTCATAAACTAAATGTGCTAAACGTGGAGAAGAAAATGGAACATCTACATTACTAAAGAATATTAAAAAAAAATACCAACAATGTATGAATAAATGGGTTTGAAATATTTAAGGATACACAACGTAAAGTTTTTCTTCATTTAACATTTTTAATCGCTAAATATGTATATACATAACATAACCTATATAAATGTGACAAAAATTTTTTTACATGGTATGGTCGCATTCAGCATCATTCATCATCGATTCACTTCGGATAGAAAATTGTCATTTTAAATTTTTAACTTATCTAAAATTTAGATGGTTACTATAAATACTACAAATTAATTTGTGTGAAAAAAAAGGGAAAACTTGGTGTAAAATGCAAACAAATGCCTTACAACTAAACGACAAATTTATTCTACATACAACTTCGGTTTGTTGTGAACGTTTCGTTTTATTTATTAATCTGTGATTGAATGTTAGATGTTTCAAGTATTTCGCCTTTGTTAATTCATTACCTAAACAGTTCGATAATAATAAGTTTTTCTTTTACTAATTTGAGATTTTGAGTCACCTAAAGCAATTGCCACGACTATCCATCCTTATATACAGGTTTTGGACTACTATACTTTTTTGTTAGAATATTTAACCTGTTGCGTTCTATTTTGCCGGAATGAAAAATATCGCAGTTATAGTTTCCAAGTTTGGAAGCACTTGGACTCATAGATAAATTAATTTATCTATGCTTGGACTTGCTTAAGTATTTGTGGGATTGGAGGTTCCACTGGACCGATTAATAAGCTGACGGCGTATTGCGGTTGTCGACTAACCAATAATATGAATAAAAATACTGTTAAAATAACACTTAATTTATTTGTGAACAAAGTTTGACAACATGGCCGAAAAAAAACAAATGTAACTTTTGTTTTTGCGACAAGTTTGACTCAAAGTGGTTGATATTTACCTGAACGGCAAATCATTCCTTCAGCTGCTTCGGGATGCGAAGGAGCAGATGTGATGCGTACAAATAGAGACTAATTTACAGGGTGTTTTAGAATATTATTTAAAATTGCTTAACACAACCGTTGATTGAAGGAACATAACCCTAACCTAATTTTTTGTATCGGTCTAGATTTCAATGCGCTGTCAGATAGGTGTCAAAGACCTTTACAAATAGCTACTGTAATGGGTAATGGGTACTGCAGGGCAAACTCATGTATAATTAGATGGGTTTTATCATTGAGTTATAGGATTTTAATATAGTTTATACGTTTAATTGATTTGTAATGTACCATAATTCCAGCATTTGGTTGTGTAGTGAACCGTGGCAATAGAAGAAATGGTAACAGTGTTAAGTTTTTTAGAATCCCTGTTATTTGTAATTTTAAACATAAATTATTGAGTTCAAATACTCTTTCAAGAATTCTATAACTAACTTAAATTAAAACAACCACTAAAAGTACAAAAAATGAACGAAAGTTACACACATTCGAATGAAAATAACAAGAGTTTCTTTGCCCTACAGACGCCATTTTGGCAAAAGCGTTACAATGCCTTATTAATTTGACAGCGCATTGCGGCTTGGTCGCCCTAAACCATACCAAACGTAAGTAACATTCGCCGCAAATAAAGTTTGACGTTGTCGTTATATTGTTTGTCCTTATTTTTTTTCTTACTACGCATGCGCACAAATAACGATAACCGCGGAAACTGCTATTTTAGGTTTCCACAATTTCCCTATTACACGATTGGTGTGGTTATATATATTTGTGACCAGGCTGAAATTACTCCCTTAATTTTTTAAATAACAAAAAATAAATCCAAACGTCAATTCAGTTAACTATGTAATAGAAAGCAAACTTTTTCAGTCTCATATTAAATTAAAAGAGCAAAACCGTATGGAAAAGGGCGAAGGGACCCGATATAGACAAGTTTTCTCTCAACCTGGTGTTTGAAATTGGCGGCGGCAAATCTTTAATTATTCAAAACAAAAATAAATAAATAAGTTCAATTCAGTAAAGTACGCGTATGCAATAAAACCCAAACTTTAAGCCTCATTAAATTAAAAAAAAAAACAAATATAAAAATTTCAAAAGACCCTGATATAATAGGAAAGGCTCCTCTATCATAATTTAAAAAAAAAATGAATCCAAAAGTGTATTAAATGATAGGGGAAAGTCTTCTCTTTAACTTGGAGATTACCGGCACTAAATCGTTAATTTGTTTAAAAAATAAAAAATTCAATTTATTATGGCAAAATCAAAATTTTACGTCATGGTCACATTTGACGTTGTGGCCAAAATTAGAAGTAGTGGTGGTCAATGATGCATTTGACAATGGGCAAAATTTTGAAGTACGTAGGTATGTGATGTAATAGGACGTAAATTTTAAGTCATTAAATTTTAAAAAATTAAGTCCTTAATTATCAAAAAAAATCCAAATTTCAATTCAGTAAACTATACGTATGTAATAGAATGCAAACTCTAAGCCTCATTAAATTTAAATAAACAAAAGTATGAAAACTGCGAAAAGGGCCTGAGAAAAACCTTCTCTCCAACTTGGTGTTTGAGATTGCAGCGGCGGCAAGTCTTTTAATTTTTCAAAAAAAAAAAATAAGCAAATAAATACAATTAATTATTATTCAATTAAAAAACACAAAAATATGAAAACGTTAAAAGTGCCCACCTATATTTAGCTTTGTATTTGAGATTGAATCTAAAGTTCAATTTGCGTATGTAATAGAACATAAACTTTAAGCCTTGATAGAGGAAAGCCTTCTCGTCTTGGTGTTTCGTTTGAGATTGGTAGCGACGAGTTCTTAATTTTCCAAATAAATAAATCCCAAGTTTATTATTATTTATTATTAAACTGTATTAAAACGTTGATTTAATTTTTAAATACATCGTTGAAACTAAATAAAATGTTGCGCGGAGTGTAATTAGAAAACAAATTTGGGACACTGTTGAAAGTTAAACGTACATAACTACGTTAAATACGTAGTTTTCACTCAACGGATAAACATTAATAACCTGACCTTCGTGAAATATTTAGATTTAACAAAGAATACAGTGAAAAATACTTATTTAACGTAGTTATGACGTTTAACTTTCAACAGTGTCCCAAATTTTGTTTTCACAATGGTACATTCCAATTCCAATGTAACTTTAGCCTGGTATTTTTTTAATCGTCCTGTTTTGACGTTTTCTCTACACCAGTTTCCATTTTATTTATTTTTTGTAACTTGCAAAGTTAAAACTAAGTTTGTTTTTAACCCTTGAAGGTGTGTCAAGTTAGCGTTAACATCAAAATGTCACAAAATAGTTTCATCAAATTGTAATTTAGAGCGGTGTCGTTTTGCCTGGGCATTAACTAACTTTATTACCTTTTCAAGTACAAGTACTAAAGTAATAAAATTTTAAAGGTTCTTTATAATTAAACTGAGTCTATGTAAAATCGTCTCAATGCAAACTACTAATTTGTGTAACTTACTGATCTTTAATGTAATTAACTAGAACTTGAAGATCAAGTTAAAAGAGGTTGAAAATGCCCCTGCACCAGTGGTCATTGCCTCAAATTTTATCCAAAATTTTTGTATTTTATGTGACTCGGCTCTTAAACTATTATACTTTGTTTTAAAATTTAGTTGCATATACAAAGTATCTCCTCAAGAAATTGTTGCACTTACAACCAAAACATTCGATGCAAAGTCAAAACACTTCATATTACAATAAAGTCTTTATTCTTGTAAATTAATTATAACCGTACGAGTTAATAATTGCCGTATGTGGAGCAATTTGCTTATTAACTTTCTCTGTCGCCGCTTTTTGTGATTCGATTGAGTTTTGAACGTTGTCGAATGTTTAATGCGGCTCTAACTTTCCTCTTGGTTTCAAGAGCTTCAACCACACTCTTGTACTTCCAGCCGACTTCGTCAGAAAGACGTCCAACATCACAATACTAGATTTAAACAATAAATAAAAATGTCGCTGATCAATTTTAAATACATACTCTTCGTCCTGGTTTTAAACATAACATACGAAGCGCCCCTGGTACTACAACTCTTTTCCTTTTATCGTATGGAGGTGGAATCCCTTCGTAAGCTTTTAATCTTCTCAATGCTTGTTTTCCTGCTCAATCTTATGAGGAACCATTCCTTTAAGAAATCATTAATTAAAAAAACAAGATTCTGGTTAAAAGTTCAAGAATTTAAGCTTGGCAACTCATTTAAATTAGCTTTTCACAAAACATTTCAAATAATGTAGGTAAGATATGTTATAATCACTGTAGAAAACATACAGTTATAATACTTTCGAAACAACCTAATGTAGGCACATTGGGTGGAGGTCGACAACCCCCATAATTCAAACGTGGATACATTGACAAAGTAAAAATTCAGTATAGACACAACACCCTGCACAAAAATTAATGACTCCTTGAAAGTGTTTTAACTGCAGTAGGTAATGGGTTAACAGTGTCAACATACCACGCACAGTTTTCCAGAAAATTCGTGAAGGTGCTCTGAAGTGGAAAGGTCCACGGGCAGGATTGACATTACATCTTTTGCGAAGGAAGGATAAATACTTCAATTTATTCCTAGAACATGGAACATGATACGTTGCACACGTATGTATGAAAACATTACGTACCTAAAGAAATTTCCTGAAATATTTAATGCTTCGCATCTTACAACAACAACTTTATTTCCTTGCAATAAAGTTTTGGCAACTATAGCAGCTAAACGACCAAGTAAGTGGCCCTTGCCGTCAATTATGATGGCCTAAAACACATCAACGTGCACGTGTGAAGATACTTATAGGTTAAATCTATCAGAGCATTTTCAACACAACGCGTAAAAACTTAAATGCGACAAAAAATAGATTTTTTCGTAAGCTCTTTCATTTACTTGAATACAATACTTATTTAGAAAAATACGTAAAATTTTCTTTACCTTTTCGCTAAAACCAGTCATGTTCGTCAACACATATGAAAAGGCACTCGCCGGAAATCAATGGATGCGCGTGCGGTTGGTAAGCGAATGTTGGCACATCCGTTAGATTTACTGCTGTTTTTAAATTTAAATAGTATTCCATCAAACTAGTTTGAATGGAAAAACATTTTCGCTATATTAACTGCAACGAATTTAAAGAACTTATTCAGCCCAATCGTAGGTACATCACGGTAAAAAATTCTTAGGCAATGTTTGAGCGCCGACAAAATTCGTGCCGTTATTGGTAACCATCTTGGCGGTTGTTTCGTTTAGCTTGGAACGTACGTAAAGCTAATAAAAATAATTTTCTAAGAAAGTATCGAAAGTAATCTGTCGAGCCCAAAATGCTATTTTTTTCAAAGCAAAACTTTAATCACTAGTACATACACAAATGTTTTTTACGGTGGATCAGGTTACTATTACATTCGTATATCTTAAAAGTAAACAAATCCAAAAAATGAACAATATAGAAAACTAGACAAAAATGTTAATTTCTCTTCTTCTTATTATCTCTTCCAATCTTCGCCGTCATCTGGAATCGAATCAGTTTGTTAAACTAACGATTCTATCGCACGTATGTTACGTTTCCACAGGGGGGACATACCTTTTCACTCACAGGTATCGGAAGTGATTTTGAGCAAATATAAATCAACTCAAAATAGTTACCTATAAAAGTAAAATGCGTCTAGTTACATTAAATTAGCGCAAATTAAGTAAAAATAAAACGTAACTTGAAGGTGATTATTATTGATTAAATCTAAACTCCTGCTAGATGTTAATGTTTATTTTCTTTTTCCGAAACTTGTGGGGCCTTCTGGAAGGAGTACAAGTGAAGGGTCAAATTATGACTCCATGTACTTTAAATGCCGACGTTTCGGTCAGTTGGCCTGATCTTTTTCAAGTATTAGTCGCCAAACAAAACTTGAACTCTGTATTTAAATTAACATCCTTCATTAAAATTTAGATTTTATATTACGACCACATATTAAAATTATTAATAAGACAAACTGTGTACCTTCTCACACAATCTACATTTTCTATTTTGTCCACCTGTCAATATTTATTTTCATTTTTGTCATTTCCCACTCTAAACTTTTTTTTTTCGCTCTCTCCCCCTTTTAAATATGCAGGCATATCTTCTGTTATTATTTCGTTGTATCTTCTATTGTACTTTGCTTCTTTAATTTTTATTCTCCTCTCTCTGATTATCCTACCTCCTTTCTATTATTTCTTCTATCATATTCCATCCTCTCTCTCATCTTCTCTCAACCTCTTCTCTTTCATTACACTCCCTTTTATAATGAAACCTCCTATCTTATTGTCATGTCTCTCCTTCACTTGTTTCCATGCCGCTTGTATAGTTTCTTACATTCCTCTCAAACTTTTCTTTGTACCTTATTGCCATCTTTTCTGCTGCTATGCTAATTTTTTCCATTTTCATCTCCTCCTCTACTTTACGTATGCTAGTATCTCCTTTTCCATTCCTAAAACTTCATTTCAATATTTTATTTGTATTTTTTCTAATTGTTCCCACTCTCTCTTCATCCCCATATCTTCGCTCTATATAACATAACACTTTTTCGAGTTTTTCCATAGTCATTTCCTTTTATCATATCCTTTCTAAATACTCTCTCCCCCAAACCCCACATATGTCCCACATTCTATTACCTTTTTTCAAACTTTGTATTTGTCCTTCATCACTATTATTGCATTTCAACATATGTCCTAAATATTTTATCGTGTCTACCGTCTGTATCACCTCATCTCTCCACCACCAATTATTTTCCTACTTTTTTTAAATCGCTGGTTTTGTTTTCGTGTTTAATTTAAACTTTTTGAAATTATTTTTTTATCGTCTTTATCACGCTTTTCATCTCTTCTTCTTTATCAGCTACTATTACCATGTCGTCTGTGTATCCCAGTACGCACACATTTTCCTTCCCAATTACTTTTCCACTACTTTGTTGCCCCTTCAACATCTCCTCTAGGCGATTCAAGTATACTGAGAATAGGTTGCACTTAACGTGCATCCTTGCAGTGTTTTTTCATTCAAAATGCTCTTCGCTCAAATTTTCTTCATATGTATCACGTATTCTCTATATCATGTGCTCCCCTATCCATTTTTTCGTTTATCCTTTCTACAGCCTCTTTCTATTTACGTCGTTCAATGCTGCCTTGATGTATCATTGATAAGATCAAGATCTCTCAAATTTGGGAGTTGTGCCCCAAAATGAATTTTAATGTGCATTTTTGTATGATTTTTTAGTTAGTTAATTAATCTTAACGTTTTCATTTTTATGATTTTTTCTATATGTGACTAATTTTTTACTTCGGGAAGATGGCTTCATATACTTGTAAAAGCATAAAATTGGTTACTAATAGTTTTTAGAAACAGGAAGTATTGCACGAAGTACAAAAATGGCTATAATTTGTGGCATGGAATAATTTGACGTAACATCAGACGATTTGATCGTGTATCACGAACAATTGGAATAATTCTTTGAAGTGAACAACATTCAAGACACACAGACGGAAAAGAAGCGAGTCGCAGCATTATTAAGTTTGTTGAGTTCCGACATATCCGATAGATACCAAACTAAACTAATTTAAACAGGAACGTCTTCCTAGATAAACAAACCTTAACGTCTTGCTTGCCACGCACTCGATTCTTTTTCACATGGCGAAATACGAGTATATCTTTCTTTAGAGTGATGATCAAGAAAGTTCAATCTAAAAACTATATCATTTTACTGCTATAAAGTAGTAATTGTCTTAAAAACTTCCATCTTCTGGGTCATGACTAATCTACTCATCAAAGCCCTTAGAAAAGCAGCTAATTTAATTCTTTTGTTACAGATAGATAGATACATTGACATAACATGGTTCATTACGCTAGAAACCGAAGACAAAAGCTGAGAGCGCTAAATGTTGTGCCAGTCTAATCCCAAGACCTCTATTTCAACAAGGTAAACTTGAGACAGTTGAAGTTTCATCTATACATTGAGAATTAATTTTAAAGTGCCTTTAAAGCTTTTGTCCCATTTACTCAAGATTTTACAATGCTTCCTCCAAACTGGGATTTGTGCAGTTGATAAGTTAACTTAGGGATCGATAGGTTGTGCTTCAAGAAGTAGAAAACGACGTGGTGATTTAATTGGAAAAGTATAAATGTTGTCTTCTAATTCAAGCAAAACTAAAGCGCATTTTTCCGTACGAGGAGCACTATGTATGGTAAGCTTTGATTCGCCTACTAAAAATATATCAGGCAGTGTAAATGGAAAATTAATAGCTCACTGTTGTTCAGGTCCAAATAGAAAAATTAGTCACATTTCTCAGCGTTGATCTCCAAACCCAAACGTTTGCTTTTGAATGTAAGTCTTATAGAATGGTCTGAGAATCCCCTCCTAAGGTCTCATTGTCCAGTTAGAAAACACAAAGCTCATACTTTAAATCATGAAGTATAGGTTGTAAAACAAGGCCCAACATTATAACGCCACAAGAATCGCTTTGTTATGCACCAACTTTGGTTGGGGTAATAGACTTTCCATAGGAAAAAATTGATGGAAATGAATAGCACTGTGAAAGAAAGGGATACAAATTCGGAGTTTCATCTGTAACTGCTTTTAACATCTCATTTTGTTTCACTAAATTAAAAGCGTTTTTGTACTCAATTTTAAAAGTATTTTTTTCCTTATTTTGATTCAGATTTAACAATGATCTCTACTGCATGCACAAACTGATTTTCAAACGCCTTCAGTTCCGAAGCCAACTTGTTTAGGATGAAGGTGATCCATCACCAGTTTTAGTTACGACAGCTTTACAACACAGCTACGCAGTCAAACAAAAAAAGTAAAAGCGCATAAATTTGCTTTATAAATAAGGCTACTTATATTTGGTTTGACTAATTTCGTCAAAGATTTGATAAGCTGAATACCACCTTTACAAGCTTCTTTACAAGTCTGTCCATTAGATTTGAGCTTTAATTTATCTATGGATTTGAGGTCGTATACAGGGTGACCTGGATCTAAATGTACATACTTCACCACAAGATAGAGGAAATAACCCACCTTTAGTGATTCCATTTTTGACAGTTATCCAGATACACTGATACAGGATGATTTATAATATTTTCACATATTTATTTTTATCATATCTTTTTAACTACCCCGTACAGAATGTTCATATTTGGTGAAAATGTTTTGTATCTCAAGTCGCTTTAAAATGTCATATGCAAAATTGTTGTTTCACAGGTCCGTATTTAAAAAAGTTGTCGATTTATATTCTATAAACGCATAGTCATGTAGTTTTGAGTTCAGTTGTAAGTTGTCACTTAATGCGGAATTAATATAAATTATAACGTGTAGTATTAATTGTGCGTGTTCATCAGAATTATAATATGTAAAGCGATCCGGCTGCGCTTATTCATCTCACGATTGTAAATACTCAATGAAAAAGGAACGATAACAAACGTAACAGTATATACCTAACATATAAAATTTTGTCAAATGCTGTACGGCGAATCTCCAGAAGTTTCTGTATATCTTTCCCATATCAAAAAAATCTTATTAAATTTTCTGTAATATGTCGTAACAGTGAAATTTTTATTTAAAATTTTTTGTGATATTTTGAACTCCTCTTATTGAGTTGTGGTGAAATTACACTATGAATTGAAACAGGACCCAAATCAGATAAATAAAAATATATACATAATATAAAATAATATAAATAACGGTATATATCAAAATGGTTCAATTTTTGTCGCTTAGCTCAGTGTTTATTATGTAATTAGGAATACATCTAAACACATAAAATGGTGGCCCGGTTTCTCTGTCTGTATGTATGTTCGGCTGAACCGATTTCGGAGATCGATACGTCAAATTGTTCAGGAGGTCCAGGCGGGGTCACAAGTTGACCTGACCTTTGACCTCTGACCTGGAGCGATGACCTCATATTAAATCCAGGGAAACATAGGCGTGTTATATATCAAAGTGTTCAGGATGTGAAGGGGAACAAGTTGACCTGATCTTTGACCTCTGACCTGGAGCGGTGACCTCATATTAAATCCCGGGAAACATAGGCATGTTATATATCAAAGTGTTCAGGATGTCAAGAAGAACAAGTTGACCTGGAGCGGGGACCTCATATTAAATCTAGGAAAACATAGGCATGTGATATATCAAAGTGTTCAGGATGTCAAGAAGAACAAGTTGACCTGGAGCGGGGACCTCATATTAAATCTAGGAAAACATAGGCATGTGATATATCAAAGTGTTCAGGATGTCAAGGGGAACAAGTTAACCTGACCTTTGACCTCTGACCTAGAGCGGTGACCTCATATTAAATCCAGGGAAACGTAGGCATGTTATATATCAAAGTGTTCAGGATGTCAAGGGGAACAAGTTGACCTGATCTTTGACCTCTGACCTGGAGCGGTGACCTCATATTAAATCCCGGGAAACATAGGCATGTTATATATCAAAGTGTTCAGGATGTCAAGAAGAACAAGTTGACCTGGAGCAGGGGACCTCATATTAAATCTAGGAAAACATAGGCATGTGATATATCAGAGTGTTCAGGATGTCAAGGGGAACAAGTTAACCTGACCTTTGGCCTCTGACCTAGAGCAGTGACCTCATATTAAATCCAGGGAAACGTAGGCATGTTATATATCAAACTGTTCAGGATGTCAAGGGAACAAGTTAGCCTGACCTTTGACCTTTGACCTGGAGCGGTGACCTCATATTAAATCTCGGGAAACATAGGCATGTTATATATCAAAGTGTTCAGGATGTCAAGAGGAACAAGTTGACCTGACCTTTGACCTCTGACCTGGAGCGGTGACATAGGCATGTTATATATCAAAGTGTTCAGGATGTCAAGGGGAATGTTTTAAGATAGGTCCCAAGTTGACCTGACCTTTGACCTCTGACCTGGAGCAGTGACCTCACGTTTTTAATTTCAAGTTTGTCTAGATAGATTAAGCACATTTTTCAAATCGGATTGGTTACTAGTCCATTAATAAAATGATGTAGCCACAAAAAATTGCATATAAAATGAGATAAATACAATATTTTGGCATGTTTGTTATGTATTTTTTAAATTTAAACGTTGATTGAAGAGATTAACACTAATAAGTAGAAATGAAATGGTGATCCATACTTGAAGTATTGGTGATGATAATTAGGATCCGACGTAGTTGCGTAAAGTCAAATCCAATACGGATAATGATGTGTATTTTTAACGATCATTACATTTTACTTAACTAACTAGTTTCGGCTCTTAAAATATTTCAACAGCCATCTTCGTGAGTTCCTTCGAGTAGGTTATGACGTATTTTACATTTTAAATTTTAAAAAGAACAAATTACTAATATGAGTGAATAATAAATAATGATGAACTAAATGAAAACTATGTAATTGGTTGCGACCTTTATCGCAACACGTCCGAATATTAATCTTCCCTAAATCAACTTTGTTATGTAAAGATGTGTAAATAAGTCACAAAAATCGATTCCTTTATTATTATTGTCAACAAAGCGTCTACTTAAAAATTTTGCAACTGTACAAAATCTCTTGCGAATTTACAGAAGACGATTTGAGATTGTTTTTAAGTCAACGCTCAGTTGGCATAATAATCGAATAATCAATTTTTGTAACAAATAGCTTTAGTGCAGATTATTGTTAGAACGTGTTGTCGAATCCATTCCTATATTTTTGTAGTTATTTAAAGATTTTAGTTTGTATTGAAATAGGAGTGTCAGTTGATTTTTCCTAATGTCAAGTTTTATATTGTATTAAAAAGTTCAATAGGTAATTAAAAAGAGAGTTTTTTTAGCGTCGGAGATTAAAATGGGTAGTAGCAATATTAGTGGCGACCGTGATAGAGGACTCTCTTTTATTTGTACTTTTTCGGGAGTGACAAACTTTTACCGTTTCGTTTTAAGTTTTTAATTTTGCGTTGCGGTGGTTTAACCAGGTTTGTCGTCTTGAAGAACTTGAAGAAAAATGGCACTGTTCAAGATCACTCTGTTACTCTGTTAGAGAATAATGTAGCAGAACAGGTTCTATTAACAGAAATAGAATCTCGATATTCTTATATAGAACAGGTCAATAATTTAGAACTTAAGTGTAAGAAAATCCAAAGAATTGAAGACATAGTTGAAACCATGCACAGAGAAGTGTTGAATTGACTTTAAAAAGTTCAACGGAGATGTCGGTGCTTGAATAAGTTTTTGAGCTCAATTTAGATCTAAACATGAATACCCTAAATAGACTCTCAAGTTAAAATAGCTCATTCAATACAAGTCACTGAACCAATCCAGTAGAGCAAGACGATTAGTCAAAAGTTTTTCTTCCATAAAAAATAATTATTCTAAAATAATTGAGAGTCTCAAATCCAGGTTTGGTATTAAAGAAGATTTACAGAAAGAGGTCTATATATTATTATTATTATTATAAGTGTTATCTACAGCAATAAAATCGATATCTCCACACTATATGATAAAATTGAAACATATTTAAGGGTGCTAGACACTTTAGGGGCTACTAAAAACAAATGTTCTGCCATGTTATAAAATATTATAAATTTTGAATTAAATTCTCCTCATTCTTTTTTAGATAAGAATAATGGGGATTCTAAGAAAACAGATGAAAAAACGATTCACAGTCTTTTAGTTTAAAAGGTCCTACAAGTACAGGTTTTATATTTTGCAGAAAAATGTATTTTTGTGAAGGAGGTCACTGTGTAGAAACTTGTTTCAAAATACACTTTTGATGAAAAGATGAAAGTTTTATCGGACAAGAAGGCATGTTTTAGATCACCAGTCTCGTCAATGAAAGAGTATCTCATTACAAGTTGTCCCAGTGGATAATGAACATGGTACATCATCTAAGTGGGTACATCTTGCATCTAATTACAGTAGTCCTCAAGTGTTATATAAAAATTAATAACTATAAGTTTTGCGACATCGACTCGTGTTAGTGATCACGTACGCAAATGGTTGTACAATAGCAAACAAACACCGACAATCACTCGACAGCTGTTTCGTTCTTTTGGGACTCTTTAGGAGTTCTCTCAGTGCGAGCTTACAAGTGAGAACAGTGTGATCACAAAACTATCTCTAAAGTCAAGTAAAACATACAAAAGAAAACATACAGAAGAAAACCATTAAAATTCAACGTGAGCGAATGTCGCTGTATTGAAATTGCCAATTTAAATATTTACTCGAGAAAAAAAATTGTTCTAATGCAATTTGTGTAACTTTAAAATCTTAAAGCGGTTCCACATCTGAGCGGACATGATGCGAGTATGCACGCCTATGCAGATGTGGACGGGCTATTCGTTGCTTCTCGAGGTATATGTTGCGTTTCGCCGCATAGGCTGAGTGCATATCGAACGAGCCGTGAGCTGGCGGTCTTTTTCACACGCTCAAAGGAAATCATGCATGCGTTTGTACTCAGTATGTACGTGAATTTAGACAAAATGGTTTGTTTAAAATAGTGAAAAGGTTTAATTTGAACGGCTAATTTTAAATTCAATTTGAAATTTTGAATCAGAACTGCAAGGTGGTAAATAAATTTACAGTGGCCAAGAAAGCGTAAAGTGGCTGCTAGCTTCAACCTTACTTTAAGACTTTTACGAAATTTTATGTCTTGTTTAGCAATTACTTAACAAAAATTTAAAATCCCCTGAAGACCTTTTTACGAAATTTCTCCACTGTTCACTACTTTCTTATAATAACATTTTCTTTTATACTACGAATGTCTGAAGAGCAGTGAGCACACACGTATATTTGGTAAAAAAAAATTGAACGCATGGTCTGAGTGCGTATATTAAGATCGCGCACCCATATACTTGCGTGCACACTTCATGTGCGCTCAAGTGTGGAGCCGCCTTTATGCGACTACATGACTCACTCCAAATTTTAGTTAGACACGTACAAAAGAACGCACACCAAAGAAAATCATTCAAATTCAACTTTGATGATTAAAGCAGTAATGAAATGCGACTTTAAAATCGCACTTGTATAAAGATTCCTTTTGAATGCAACGAATACGACTATAAAACTCCAGAAAAATATACATTTTAAAATATAGCGAGTGATCCAGAAAAGTTCAGTTAATGTTAATTAAAATGAGGTTTCATCCTATTTTTGGATTTTTATTAGTATCCGTGTTATCGAGATCTAATTAAACATAGAAAAGTCGCAAAAATCATTGCGAACTGTAGTATGACATAACATAACCAAAAAAAGCAAGTGGTGAAGAGAGGCTAAAAATGTTCAATTATTTCGTGACTGAATGTTTATAAGACGAAAATTGTCAAATCCACAATTAACTCACTTCGATTTCTAAATTCTTCACTACTAAGTATGAACGCCCTCTAGTTGAGTTACGTGAGCTGCAGTGCCCAATATTGATCTGCTGGGATATATAAAATTTGAGCCAAAATTAAATGACATGATCAAACTAAAAACTATATTAACCAACTTTAGCTGATTTATAGGCTGTTTATTTTATGCTATTTATCCTCAACCTTCACCTTCACACCCAAATTTTTTGTGCAATTTTAAAAGTCGCATTTTATTACTGCTAGAATCGAAAAAGTTCCATTTCAGTGGTTTTTCTCCGGTGTGAGTGTTTAACTTAACTTTGGAATGAGTTGAATAAATTGCATTTGATTTGATTTTTTTTCCGAATGCATGTCTTTTCTTGTGTGGATCTTTAAGGCTGTTCTATCACTCAGGACAATTTCAGATTTCTAGTAGGCGGTTCACTATTTTTATTTCTTGTTACATAAATAACTATTTGTTGTTTTTCTGTTTCAAAAACTGTTTAAAATGCACGTCATGTACAAAAAAATTGACATCAACAATTCAACAATATATTATTTATCTATTAATATTAATCGGCTTCCAAGTCTGGCCTGTTGCCCTCAGAAAAATTCACCCGCGAGTACATTCATTTCACAATTCTCCAAGAGTTTTCAGTATTTATCGTTTACTTAATGTTACTTTTCTCATTGATTTTAAGTAAAAATTAAAAAAAAAGTAGGGTTGTCAGTCGAAATTTTGGCTTATAAGGAAATCCATTTTTCTATTATTTTACGTTTTAATTAAATTAAATACAACGAAGACGAAAATAAAAAAAAAATAGCTTCTGCACGACATAAATAATAATGTTAGCTATATGTTTGTGCAAAATCAGGAATACATTTCTAAAAATAAGCGAGATAAATTTACATAAACTTTATAGCTCCCTGAGAGAACAGCCTTAAATTGTCCATTTCAGCACCCACGATATTTGCTCAAGTCGCATGTAAATAGTTTGTATGTTTTCTTTTGTGTGTTTAACTTGAGCATGCAAACGTGGATGATCAATCTACTTTTTCGGTTTTATTTAAAAAAAAATGCTAAGTATCAAAAACTGAAAACTATATTGCCCGGTTTGGACAAACTGTTGTATTACATATTTTTGAAAATGTAATCTGGGTTCCGCAATCAATGTAGATTATTTAATATTAAGCACTTTATTTACCTGTATGGATGGGCTTTAACCTTATGTTTCTCTTAGTGTAGATTTTCGACATAGTTTTATACTCACGCTTGTCGCATTTAAAACGAAATTTACCCCAATACCTATGCAATGTGCAATTTTAAAATACTTATTATTTCACTACTACATATTCGCAAATATTGCATTTAAATGGTTTTTTGTGCTTCCATTCATGTCTAATTTTTGTACTTTTTTCTTTTAACAAATACAATAACTATCAATTACGAAGATTCTTTGTTGCAATACGCCAATCATCCATAATTTTAGGTTAGAAATAACAAAGAACATACGATAAAAAAGAAAGGAATACAATTTCGCATCCGAAGTTCGAACCGGAGTTAAAATAATTTTAATATTTTTCGAATTGCAGACCGCCATGTTTTTTCGACCAAAGATTGCGAAGTTCGTAACTGTGAAAACTAAGCTTCAACCTGTAATCTTTGCCCACACTTTGGAAACTTTCGACGATAGTGCTATATTTTGTCATTTAAAAGCATATGATACAAAATCCACGAATTTATTCGGTAATTTGACCTTGCCGGATAATAATTTTATATTGTTATAATTAATTTTAAAGTACGATCCTAAATGTCTACCATTTAAATCTGGTTGCCGTCGCCCTGCAAAGATCAAACGATGCGATCGCGCTTTGTTTTAATATATTATATTCCATACCCTATACATATATTTTTTAAAATATTTAGTGTAAAAATTCTGTTGTAGTTGGCAATGCTTTAACTATTATTTAGTAATTTACAAAGTGTCAAAGTAGGTTTATGTGGTTATAATGTTTAAAACTGCCACGTAATTTTAAATCGTTATTTAAAATGGGTAACGCAAATAGTATAGATATTCCTGGAGGTGGTACAGAAGGATATCATGTACTCAGGGTAAATTAATTCTTGGTATTTTGTAATCAGCTAATTAAGGTTCAAACCAATAGGTACAAGAAAATTCTCCAGGTAGTAAAGCGGGACTACAAGCGTTCTTTGACTTTATCATAGCAATAAATGGTACTAGATTAGATCAAGATAATGAGACTTTAAGACAGGTTTTAAATGATGGTATAGGTAACTATTTATTTAATTGTTTTTGAGAAAATTAATGTGTTGTTATGTAGGAAAACGGGTACCTCTAACTGTGTTTAGTAGCAAAACTCAAAGTGTTCGGAGTGTAACTATTGAACCAAGTAACGACTGGGGTGGGCAAGGTTTGTTAGGTGTCAGCATAAGGTTTTGTTCTTTCGAAGGTGCCAACGAAAATGTCTGGCATGTTCTAGAAGTGCATCCAAGTTCACCTGCCGAAATCGCGGGATTACGATCATTCTCAGATTATATAATTAGCGCAGATTCTGTACTACACGAAAATGAAGACTTATTTGCTTTAATTGAGGCTCATGAAGCCCGAAGTTTGAAACTTTATGTCTATAATAGTGCAGACGATTGTTGCAGAGAAGTAACAATAACACCTCATCGAGATTGGGGAGGTGAAGGTAGTTTAGGGTGTGGTATTGGTTATGGTTACTTACATCGTATACCAATCAGAAGTTCAACAGCAGTAAAACCTAGTCAAACAGCAAATTATGATACCCCTTTAAAGTCTGATGCTAGTCCAATTTTTTCTAATTTACCAATAACCACTACTAATACGTTGAACTCTGTTGGTGCACCACAACCGGTTGTGACCATACCTCAGTATTCGGTGCCCTCTCAGATGTATACCAACCCTGTTGCACAAATACCTGGTGTGCTTCCCAGTAGTGCAATTTTCAACAATCCAGTAACCACTACTAATTTTGTAAATGTTACTTATCCGGTGAGTACGCCTTCTTGCACAGTAAGTGTTCCTACTTACTCTACTCATCAAAGTGAACCATTACTATCGAATTATTCTCAAACTGGTACAGTTAATACAGTATATTCCACTCCTTTACCACTATCTACCATACCATCTGCAAGCAATTATTTTAACTCTCCAGTAACAACTAACAACAGTGTTTATTCGATGGTACCACCTTTAAATTCACAAACGGCGACTTCTGTAATATTTGATCCTACAATTGCTGCGCAATCTGCACAACAGTTACTTTCAAACTCAAATACAACAGTGAGTTAATAAGTAGCGCTAAATATATTTTTCAATAAAAATATTATTTGTCTTAAGATCATTTATTATCGTTAAGTTCAGTATTCCTAAACAAAGCCTGTTACAATTGTTATCCTATATTTTAAATATTTGTTTACTGTATTTTTTGCTTGACTACCAATATTTACTGCTGTTTCTTGTACAATTACGGTTTTTTAGTGTAAGTTCATAGGCATTAAATATAGATTGAAAAATATACTGTTTTTATCATTCATTTTAACAATGATTACAAATTTTGAGTGTAACTTACCTCGGCGTAACGTGTAGATATTGAGTCGAAGAAATATTTTATATGATCCAACTTGTATTTTAAGTGCAAATAAAAGAAACCTTATTTGGTTATCATTTTCTTAAATACTGATTTAATCCCACTTTAAATTACTTATTGCAGCATGTCTATATCTAATCTTAATGATAACTAAACATACAATAAGTAAGTTGTCATCAATTTGTTAATTGATTTAAAAGTACAATAGTTTAATCTTATCTAATTTTTGCTTTTACATTGTGAAATTAGTTTTTACAAGGTAAGGTTTGAAGAAAAACTTAGCAGTTTTTTAGTGGCACACCTTAAACATGTTTTCGTGTATATGCGGTAAAAGAAAAAGTTGGAACGTACCCAACTCTTTGAAATTTACTACGGAAAAGAGTAATGGGCAAACGATAGAAGAAGATGACGAGGATCTTGTAGGCGTAGAGACGGCTAGTGGTTCAACAGAACATAGAGTAGATGATTCGAATGAAGAAGAAATTAAACGTCGAAGCGGATTGGTAGGTGTGACAACCAACGTTGATAAAGCAGATTTTTCTGAAATTGAAATTGTTAAACACAAGAAAAGCAAAACGTAAGTTGTATAAAAAATACTTAAATGCGTCCCGCAATGATTTAATTTTCTGTAGGGACGAAGATTTGATTAAGGATGCTATTACGAAGAACGAATTTTTAAATCAAGTTCTAGAGGGAAAAAGATTGGAAGCGGTTGTCGATGCCATGTACGAACGTGAAGTACAAGCCAAGGAACTTGTAATTAAAGAGGGAAGCGTAGGGACGCAGCTATACGTTTCCGTTAAGGGAAAATTTGATATTTCCATAAAGGGAAAATCGGTAGATAAGTTTGAAGATGTGAGAGTATTCGGCGAACTCGCTATCTTATATAATGCCAAGCGCCAAGCTACAATTAAAGCTCTATCAAAGGGGCGAATATGGGTCCTAGATCAAAACGTATATCAACAAGTAACTTTAAAGACGGAGGTTGAACAAAGAAATGAGCTTTTGCTTTCTTAAGAAACGTTCCCAAGTTAAATACGGTTTCAAATGATATTTTAAAAGTTGTTGCCGATTTATTGAAGAAAGAATTCTTTAAAACGGGACAAGAAATTGTCAAAGAAGGAGATGCAGGAGACAAATTCTTCATTATAGGTGCCGGAACAGTCGATGTGTCAAAACAATCGGAAGGGCAGGTAATAACCCAAAAAAAGATATTAATATAGAGAGTGATTCACGGTCATGATTCATTAGATGTTGATACCAACTTTGTTATTTTAAATAGGACATCTTATATGTTTTTACATATTCGAATTCTGAGTAAAAAATGTGTGTTAAAGTCCTATTTGAGTCATTATTTTTTTTTGTATAAAACTGACAAATGCACGCCGTTAAAAAATCGTCCATACTTTTCTTGTTTTTTGATCTGCTGACATGGGATTAATATTTTTGGAATCTTAAAACATTACCTTAAGGATCTCATGATGATTTTTAAGATTTATTAAAAAATAATTAGAAATAAAGTGATGTAAATGTGGGCAAATTGTAACCTTTAAGAACTTCCTTATTTTAAATGATACACCCTGAATTTTTGCACAAACAAATAGAAAATTAAAAATTCTTTAGTGATATAACAATTTCCTATATTTAAAGTCGATAGTTTTGAATATATTTAACATTTTCTTTTACTTTTAAAAATTATCTAGCGTTTTTACCCTGCTCAGAAGTGTTCCCCATTTACTTCTAAATGTTTCAAAATTCTGAAATACACTTTTGATGATGCTCATCTTATTTCTTCCGGGTACAGTTCCTGAACAGTAATTCTTAGTTGTTTTGAATTGGTGTAGTGTAGACTGTATCTTTTATTGTTCACGAAAAAGAAAAATCAAGAGGCATTAAAGCGGGGAACACGATTAACCCGCAATTCATCTACAAAGTCGCTCACTACAGTACGAAGTGTTTTCAAATATTTTTGACTATTTAACGCTTCATCATACACTAAAATACAACTGTTGTCCTTCAAAATAGCAAAAACATTGAAGCTAAATTTTACTTGGAAATTGTGCTCTTCTATTAAAATCGTCCGCCCATAAGTGATGGAATGTTTTTGCTATTAAAAATACCCCCGTCAGAATTTAGCTTCATCAGTCCAAATAACTTTGTTTAAAAAATTTCATCACCTTGAACTTTTTAATCAAAAACATTTCGCAGAAATTAACTCTTTGATCTCCATCCTGGGGGTGTAAATGTTGTAATTTCGTAAACTTGATGTCATGCATTTTAATCAGTTTTTAAAATTCTTTGAATTGACCCATATGAAACATCTAGGTCATTTTCGGTGCTTTGAATCGAAGTTTGAGGAATCACGTGGAAATATCCGAAAATATATGAATCATATATGTTGCTTCGTCGAACGTAACTGAATGGTCAGCATATCTGGGTGTATTTTCTTGTCCCATGTTCAACAAAATTAACCCGGATTCGTCGAAATTTGATTGGTGTCATTAGTAGTAAATTAGGAAATCGGTCTAAAAGAATTTTTAATTTTCGATTTGTTTGTGCGAAAAAATACAAGGTGTCTTATTTAAAATTAGAAAGTTTAAAAGTTTTTCCACATTTAGATCACTCTTTTTCTAATAATTAAAAAACATCCTAAAAAACCATACTGAGATCTTTGAGGCAATGTTTTAAGGTTTCAACCCCATGTCAGCAGATCAAAAAACAAAAAAGTTATGGACGATTTTTGAACGGCGTGTATTTGTTAGTTTTTGACACGTTTTTTTACTCAAAGTTTGCGTAGAATTCGAATATGTTAAAAACATATAGGGTATCTTATATAAAATAACATTTTGTTGAAATATTTTAGAAAGATAGGTAGAGTAATAATCGCCATAAAAATTTTAAATCGATATATTTTCTTCAGAAACTCCTAATGAATCATGACCGTGAATCACTCTGTGTAGGTACACATTTACGATATTTCTTTGTTTTTAGAAAGGTTCAATGGTACGGGGGGAGTTTTTTGGTCAATTGGCCCTATTAGACGACAACGTCCGACAAGCAACAGTGACAGCAAATGCACCTGGGGTTGAATGCTACACGTTAACGAGGCAGGAATTTGTAAAACATTTTGGAAACATTGACGATATTAAAAATGTGATAATTACAAAACGAAAATCAACCCAGAGTGTAATCAACCCGCATTCAGATATCCAATTAAAGGATTTGAAGGTCTTGACGACTTTGGGGATTGGTGGTTTTGGTCGGGTTGAACTGGTTCAACATAAAATTAAAAAAGAGTTGGTCTTTGCTCTTAAATGCCTCAAAAAGGTTGAGCTGATCGCTCAGGATCAAAAGGAACACGTGAAAAATGAAAAGAACATTCAGATGAGCTGCGACAGCCTGTTTATTGTTCGCATGTACAAAACCATGAAAAATAACAAATATATATATTTCTTAATGGAATCGTGTCTAGGTGGAGACTTGTGGCTGCTATTACAGAATCAGAGAGGTCGTAGATTTAGTGAAGCTACGGCAAGGTTCTATAGTGCTTCTGCTTTGGAAGCGCTGGCATACTTGCATGATCGAAACATTATTTATCGCGACTTAAAACCTGAAAATCTCTTATTGGATTCTCGGGGTATGTTGAAGTTAACAGACTTTGGTTTTGCTAAGAAATTGAACCCTACCTCCAAAACATATACGTTTGCGGGTACCCCGGAATACGTAGCTCCCGAGATTGTTTTAAATCGAGGTCACGACAAAGCTGTCGATTATTGGGCACTTGGGATATTGATATATGAATTGTTAGTCGGTAGAACGCCGTTCCGAACGAATGATACCAGCTACATAAAGACATACAATTTAATTTTACGTGGCTTTGCGCAAGTTAAAATTCCTGATATTCTCCCAAAGAAAGCGGAACACTTAATTAAACAATTGTGTAAGCCAATTCCGAAGGACAGGTTGGGTAGTTTAAAAGACGGAATTCAAGATATACGAAACGAAAAATGGTTCTTGGGTTTTTCATGGGACGAATTAAGAAATGGTAACATGAGACCACCTATTGAAAGAAATCTCATAGGATCCACTGACACCCAGTATTTTGAACGTTTTGAAAGAGACACTGACATTCCACCAGATGAGCTGTCTGGATGGGACAAAGATTTTTAGATTTTAAGTGAAAATATCTTATTAATTTTGTTTAAGCATATTTTTAAAAAGAAACTTAAGTATTTGATTTAATTATGTGATGTAATCAATATTACATATTTAGTTTAATTTATTTTAGAAAATTTAAATGAATAAAATGTTTTTATTAAAAACGCTAGATTTGCGCTCTATTGCGAAGGTCTTTTGGATTTGAAAATTTAAATTACAGTACGCGGCGCGTAAGAAGACGAAAGCCGGCGCATCCCGAAGAACATCGGCGAGTGCACTATGCGATGCCGCTGCAGTAAAACGAACGAGGGAACTTGAGAAAGATCATAAACTCGTTGTTTGCGCATAGGCGGGCTCGTCTTCTTACGCGCCGCGTACTGTAAATTTGTATGGATACCTGGGTATGAAGCGACCGATGTTTTTAATAATTTTCAACAATATAATTAAAAAAAAAATTTAACGCATCAAAATACCGGCAACCAACATACAATTAACGGTATTTAAAACTACCCCAATGCAGAGCAATTATCGCAAGAGGGCAAAGCAAACAACCCTCATTAACAGAAACGTAACAATAACCATTTAAAAGGTTTAGGTAAATTTTACAAAACCGAAGAAGTTCACTCGTATCTTGAATAACGGGTAAACGTGCATCTCGCCCCGAAAACACGTTACTTTAAGTTCACGCCTTCTTGCCTTTCTCGATACGAACTTCGGAGTTCCCGTTACGCGGCGGAGTCTTTGTGGAGTCCGGATCGTTGACACTCCTAGCGATTGTGTAATTCTGAAAAGCCCTCGTTTTGCACAACGTAAGAAACAATCACATAAAACATGAAACATTTTCAAAACTTGTTATATTAAACCACAGATTTATCTGTGATTAAACTGACCTTTGTTTCATTTATGTTACTGTAACAGTTTCGATCGGTGTTTACTGGGTTAGCTGCCTGCACTCTATGAACTTTTCTATAGACTGAATGTTTAAATCTTACCTTATTGTCGCACTCTTTATTCTATCCATTTTGCTCATATACATCACTCGTCTTAAGTAAGTATTTCATTTCTGCCGCCCTAATATCATGCTTTTTTTCTCTATCCGACAGCACCCATAATTTACAGCCATATCTAAAAATTGGCCTTCATATTGCCTTATGTACCTTCATTTTGGTTTCTCTTCTTACTTCCTACTTTTTCATAGTAGCTTTGTTCAGGGCATAGTACACCCTATTGGCCGCCTCTAGTCTGCTGTTCGCCTCCAGTCCTTGATTTCCTGTTTCTTCACAGTTCGTGTTCCTAGGTATTGGAAATTGTTCACTTGCCCAGCAAACACAAACGTAATGGGCCACAAATGGCAAGATACTGCCTTACCAGCAATGCATTAACGAACCATTACTGGTTGGCGTTACTGGCCCAGTTCGCCGGTGTCCACCGGCCGTTGTACGGCCCATTGTTATTCCGCCGTCACGGCGACATAATGAGTACAGCAATGGTTGCTTGATGGCAGTGTACCGTGAATTGTTTGGCATTGCTATGGCCATTTAATGGCGCTCTATAGAAAGCTTCTCCGTATATTTAATGATCTATTTCTAATGAAATAGTAAGTAGCTGTTTTTTAACCCTACACCCAAAATTCAAAACTATTCTTTAAGGTAAACCAACACATATAAATTATTAAAATTTTTCAATCTTGCATATTACGACACGAAATAAACAAGAACTGTTTAATATAAATCGTTATATTAATAAGTATACAAGTATGTGTAGAAAAAATGTAAGTAAAATTTTTAATTCGTTCTTCTTTTAGCTCGACCCCTTCTCGATCGCCAGCATTTCGCAGCCACGTTTTATAACATTTTGGACTTCGACCTGGGTACATGTTTTAGCAGCGGATTTTTTCTTACAGCGACTAATATTTATATATTTATGAAATACAAACAAATAAAGTAGTCGAATTAAATCATTTTTGTCTTACCGAATATTAAATTCACAATATTTGTGAAAGAACTGAAGCTAGTTTTGTTATTGCGTCCTGTCCAATTTAGTTTTAAAGAAAGATCATGGGATAACAATTTTTGAAGAATTCTTCTTGTGGTCTCCATTCCATCTTTGCCACCAACAATTTGAAAGGACGTCAACTAAAAAATTTATTATTAAATTGCTTAGACATAATTTAACAATTTACTCTTACAATTTCAGAAAATTTATTTGTGTCCTCGAGGGATAAATTTAGATTTGTCAATTCCTCAATTGTTTTTTGGTTGCCAATTATCCACGTCTGCCATCTCACCTTGGTCTGAACGTTGTTGATTAATCAATATTAAATAATTGATATTCTGTACCACTAATTCCATTTTTACGAGCAATTGTTGCATTAATCCTAAAATAAAATCCATATTAGAAAGAATACAAATTTAGTTTAATGTGAATTCATAGTTTTGTGAATTCATAATCTCAGAAGCCGCAATAAAGTAATTTCAAAATTCCTACGATAACTTCATACTGTGATTTTCAGTTCATGCCCTAATACAATGACAATAAGTCAAACCACTTTAGTTTTTGAATGACCATCGCTTATAATTCTCATAAACAAGGAGAAATTTAAAATTATTTCACAAATAGCAAATCATACCTTGATTAGCTTCACATCCAACACATGCAGGTGGTTTGTCATTAACTGAGTGATAGTTTGATTGTATACGGTTCGGTGTCAAAGTTCTAGAAGATGATGGAGTAGATTGTAATTCATCAGAGAATGAAACTGTTGGACATGAACTTGGCAATACGGAACATTCGCTTCTTTGTTACAGGTGATATTAATTTTTATTTGACTGTTATTTCTTTTGGAAATTTTGGTGGTCTAGGAACATAATATTCATCTTCTGATAAATGAGAATCGAAATCAGAAAACTTTTTTCTTCCTTTGTCTTTTCAAATCCACGTCGCTATCACTGCTTGAAACGCTAGAGTGATCTTCCAGATACTTTAATTTTTGGATTGTTTTTCCATAATCAGCTGAAAATATGTGAATATCGGGATATTAAAAAATTACCTAAAAGTTATACTTACATGAGGTATATTTTATGACAATTGGACATCCACTGCATTTGTCTAAAATTAAACTTTCATGATTTTCAATAGCTCTATTTTTTAACAGATCGCTTTTAAAATAGGTTGGCCAATGACAATACAAATTGCCCATTTTTGTAAAAATCCAGTTGGTGGATATAACTGCCATTGGTAACAGTCCTTCATTCTCTTCCTCGGGAAATTCTACGATCGCATATTCACTACAATTATGGGTGAAATTATTCTTAAGGTTTGGCATTAAATTCAAACTTCAAATAAGATATATATAATTTTAGCAAATTTTACCAGTCATAAATTAGAGACTATGTAATAACGGAAAACATATATATTTATCATCCAATAGTAAGAGTAATCCTTTGTGTAAAATGTCCTTCACCGTAATAATTATTTCCTCAGGAGTAATACTGACTTCAAACAGAGAAATAACACTACTATCTACTGGATAAGTAACAACAGATTGTACTATTTCTGCCTTACGTCCTTTAATATAAATATCATTGTGAACTTTGTATACAGCCTCTATTTTAATATGTTATCAATTGTAAATACACAATTATTTCTTTTTCCTGTAGAAAATGTTACTCCTCCAAATAAAAGTTGTTGATAATAAGTTTTGTCGCCTACTAACATAGGTTTTCCGAATAAGTCAGTATTTGTATTAGTATTCTTAATCATTTCTCGTCCTTCTGAAATTCTATTTACCACTTGCTGCAAAGGCAAATTAGACTTACGAAGTAATCGTTTCAAAAAGTACAAATAATTTTCAAATTCAAAACAACTGATCTCATTTAGAGTTTCAAATTCTCTTGCCTGAGAAGAAAGATGCTTAAGAGTATGCACATTATAAATACAGAATTCTTCACCGTAGATTTGAATTGCATTGTTTACAAACAATTTTAATAACTGTTCAGCGTACGAATTGAGTTCTGAATTTAACTTTTTGCTAAGCAAAATCGTAAAAGCAAATTTTAGTAACATTAAATTGCAAAACACATTTGTCTGCAGTATGTCTTTTAGAAAGGGTGAGATATACAACAAAAACTGTCTGTATTCAGTGGCCTTCCAGTGTTCCAATTCTGATAGACTACGAGGTTTTCGATTTAATTCACTGGGCCAGTAATCTTTCAAATCCTTCAGTCTTTTTTCCAAAATTACTAATTTATCACTTTTAAAACGGTATAGTCTACTCCCATCTCTCCACAAAAACAAAAGTTTCCTTACTACACCTAAACAAACGCTATGCATATAGTCTATAGGAAACGCTGCAACCATATCTAAATTTTCTATGCTTATAAGTGGTGTAGATCCTTTATGGTAATCTAAGTACTCTCCAGATCGAAAATTCAAATTAGTTCTTACAGGGGCGCTACTAAGAAATGCCATTCGCTTATTAATACTACTGCCTTTGATGGTGCACTTATCACATCCAAAATACGAATTATGTCCTTTGACATTTTTTATATATGTTCGAGCAGGTGTGTCACAACAAAATGCTTTACAAGATATTTTCAAATAGCCCATTGAGAATAAAATTCCTTCCTTTAGAAGATCATTTAATTCAACTGTGAATTCTGAAAAATAATCATCTAAAGGAGGTTTTTGGTCCACTATAAAGAGCAACTATGAATGGCGGTTCTTGTTTATAGTTGCACACTTTACACAAAATAGGCCAAAAAGTATTTTTTGTGCTTTTATGTATTGGCAAACCGTCAACATTAAAAATAAGATTGTATGTTATATTAGCTTGTTGATATTTCTCAAAAATGTTCAATAATCCCACTTTGATTCCAAAGTAATAAAATTTCCTTCTCCCATACTTTGTACAACAGAATTTCTGGGAGTTTTCAACAACGTTCTAGCATTTGTAGGAAGGCCTGATATGTCAGGCTTAGTTGCAAACCAAGCTAATAATTCTGATACAGCATTATGGGTTATGTTATGTTTAATGCCCATGTACTTAAGAATTCGTTAGATTTCATTGCATCAAGAACTAAAGGTTTAGAGATTTCATTAGCTGTATTTACTGAAGGGTATCTTGTCTTATTTACATCTGTAAAATTATCAGGATTAACCAAAACATTTTTATCAGTAGATGATTCAAACGTATTAATTAAATTGTATTCATTAGAAATCGGTTCCACTTCAGTAACTCTTGAAATTTGATTGCTTTCATTTACTTTAATGTTCTGCCCATTAGTTACCGTACACACTTTTTTTGTTAAATTGTATTCTATATTGGATAAGGTCACAGTAGTAATAACTTGTTTTGAATTAATCTAGTCTGTTGTTTTAAGCTCTTTTTCTTAAAATTGTAAACAGATAGGCTAATAAATAAAAAGTATAGGTATAAACTATAGTGACAATTATAATTATTCTTACCTGTCATTAATAGAGGATGTTCCCTTAGGCATGTTGAAATTACCAATTGATGATAAAACACCTGATAAAAAACGTAGCTACCAGCTTTATAATCGAATTCGAATCACAACTGCAACCACGTACCAAAGAACTGAGCGAGGTAGTTGAATTGGTGAAACTGCGTTTGAGATATATATATATTATATACATATATAACATTTTGACATGTGAAAATGTAACATATAGAACTACTCAGATTCATTTAAAAATTACATGATTAGTTATTATATTATAGACAAAGATTGATTTACAAACTTGCTTATTGGAGCTTTTAAAATGCAAATTATTTAAAAAAAAGCGTCATACTAACCTTAAGTTTTATTCATGTATCATAAACCAAAACACAAACTACAAATCACCACCTTTGTAAAGCAGTATTTAAAAAGTTAGGTTAGAGCATCTTCCACTACTAAGTTCAGTGGCGGATTGGTACCTGTTTATTTTATAGTCACAATATTTTAGTCTAAATATCAGAACAAGGATAGTACAAAGTATTTAAAAACGACAAATTTTATAGTTCGCGTGATAATAAATCATTTATGCCTTGTATTCCTACAGAAAATTATTGCAGTACCCTAAACGTACACACCACTGATCATAAGTATACAGTAAATTTTATAGCATTGAACGAGCCAGTACTGGCCCAATATCATGAAATATTGTTCAAAAACACTCGTGAGCAGTAGATTGGGCCATCAACGGTAAGTCAGAGAAGCGCCAACGCCACCGAATCCCCGATGTTAATGATAATCGGCCGTTACTTTGCCATCAATTCGTGTTTGCTGGGTGTTCTATTAATTCATCATCTATTCTCAGTTCAACTTTGTTTCTTTCTCCGTTAATTACCATCATGTTAGTTTTGAATTTGTTTATTTTCATTCCTTACTTCTCAGCACTTCGTAATTCCACACTCTCAAATTGTCTTTGAAGTCTTTTTCACAGCCCGTTATTAATGCTAAATCGTCCGCGAATACACATTCGGAGATTTCTACCTTCTCAAGATTTCTGTATCTAATATTTCGCATTTCTAATAACGTTGTTCATAAAGGTCTGAGGCTACCTCCTTGTCTGACGCCCATCTTTGTATAAAATTCTGCGCATTTACTAATTACTGTATTTCTAGTTTTACAGTGGAGGCTCTCCTTATTCTTTCTCTCTGTCGAAGGCCTTCTACATGTCTATAAAAGCTAAATACATTGTTTTCGATCATGTTCTCGCTCTGTTAGTAATTTCTTTAATTGTGAACACATGATTTTTCATATATCTTCATTGGGGTACTGAGTATAAAGTTATTGTTAATACGTGTACGTATATGTATAATATATAGTGACAAATAATTAAGTTGAGTTGTGATTAACGAATTTTATGTAGTTCCGTATAAGAGATAAATAATAAAGTGGTCAAATAGTAATTACTTATTATTGATAAAGAACCCAAGGTAGATACACAACAGTGGTAACGAGGTAGGTGGAATTTGAAATACCTCAAATAACAATCGTTATCGGAATACAAAAAACAACTTAGACAAGGTAAAAGCCATCTTGGAAGCTCCCACATCAAAAACCACACCCAAATAAAAAGTTTTGCGGGTTTAGTAAATTCGTTCTTAACTAACATGTCAACGATAATGAAATCAATTTGAGCACTTAAAAAGTGATAGTGAGTACGAATGGTGCAAAGATTGTGAAAACTCCTTTAAAGAAATTAAAAGGATTATCGCTTGTGATAGTGTAACACATTTTGATCCGAGTAAACCAATAATTTTGGCTACAGACGAAGCGCAAGAAGGAATAGCAGCAGCACTATCACACGAGATACCTACCGAACGGTGGCACCAGACCAGTGTTATTTATTTCGAAAATGGGGTCAAATTCGTCATCCAAACGTATCATATAGACCATTAATAACATTGTTTGGGGAAAAACACGCGATACCACCCATGACATTCAATAGAATACCTAAATGGGCACTTTATTTATCAGGTTATACATACACCATCGTTTATGTAAATGGAACTGATTATGTAATGGCTCACATGTTAAGTCGACACCCAGTTAGGTAAGTGTAACGCAACACACCTTGAACCGGATGAAGAAGGAGACCTAAACATGATTATTTCAGAAGGAATTCCAATAGATAGTAGTGAAACACACAAAGATGGCCGGGAAACAGTAACCGACGGTAAACTTGTTCCAATTTCATAAGGAAGAAAGAAATAACTTGGGAACAAGATTGTTTATTGTGGGGATACAGAGTAATAAAATCCCAAATAGGCACCGCGATCAATTGTTAGACTATCTACATTCGAGCCATTTAGGAATGGTAAAAGTCAATTGCCAGATCGTATTTCTACACCTTGGTTTCGCCAAAATAAATTGAGTGAACCAGTCTATATAGATTTCTTAGGGCCCATCGACAATCGCATTTAAGTAAGGGAATATTACACCAAATGAAGCATCCCAAAAACGATAGTGTTGGACAATGGTCCACAACTAGTGGCCAAGAAATTCAACAGCTTTTTAAACAAAAATGGAATCAGACACTTGACGATAGCACCATGCATCATCCAGCCACAAACGGTTTGGCCGAAAACGCAGTAAAAAACTTTAAGAAAGGGTTCCAAACTGCTTTAATAGACAAAAAGAACAAAAACACCCCAAGGGAAGTGTTAATCTGCAGGTATTTACTATGATACTGAAACGCAAAACATTGGACTACTAACGAAACTCCTGCATTCTTAATGATTGGTCGGAATCTTTGAACCGTATTCGATTTAATTAAGACCAAATTCCACCGAAAAAATCGAAATGAAACATGAAACGAATATAAGAAGTAAAACAATATAGAAAACTCGACGAAGGGGAAAACGTATTAATTCGATAATATTACAGAAAAAATTAAAAAGGAGTGGATAGAAACAAAAATCGTGAGATTGTTAGAAATAAGATATATGTATGCAAAACAGAAAAACAAACAACAATGGAAGAGGTAACATTAAACAAATAAAACGAAGACAAGAGGGAGTACGCCTTGCAAGAAACGCAACGTTCCAAAGAAGAAGGCAACAACAATCAACATACAGAATAGAAGAGAAAGACACCTAGTAAGAATACGAACTATTCAGTGTTGATTGTATTTTTCTGTAAAATATAGCGTCCTACAATTTCATAATCCCAACATCCATTTGAAGGTTTGAATCAATCTCTTAATTTCATAGAAAATTCAATATCAGTAAAATTTAAACAGTCTCTATATTTTTCATAATTACTAATTGCACTGGATTATGTTTTGCTGGATATAAACATGCCAGAATACTCCACATATAACACTTATTATCAAAATTTTGAATACACAGCGTTTTTATCTTCAATTGGTTTAGGTAGTTTAATATAAGATGAAGTCCTTAGATTGTTGTGTTTATTAATATTTAGCTCAATCAATAATAGTCTTTTTATGGCCCAACCACTATCTTTTTCTTGAAACTAACTTGCTTTGTTATCCATCTCGTCCATTAAGCCACTGATTACTTTTTGTCAAAATTTGTCAAAACATCACAATTTTGAAACTTCTATTAAATGATTTTGTCTCCTCTTCACTTTTTGACAGTAACGTCGATTCCCCAAATAGTTCAACATTGACCTTCCCAGAAAGATGTTTATTGATTTTCTGCCGAGCACAATCTAAAATTATCTGTTTCAAATACAGTAGAAACTTCTTCACATCCACGTAAACTCGATTATCGTCTGCAGAGATCCAGTATGTAGTAATTCTGTTTTTAAACGCGTTGTTTATTATGGTCACTCCATACCCTCTCACTCCACTTAATTTGTTTTTATGTTCCAAACTTTTTTATGCTGGCTTAAATACCGACTGTCTATAACTTCTAAACGGTTCAAGATGGATACATGCGATTTTCCCTAAACTGTTATATAAGTTTTCTTTGAATACAAAAATGCGAAGTATAGCGGTTAATGATTTCAAAAAAAATGTTTTATAAACTGATGAATAACTCTGTATTTGAAAAGACCTCGGAGAATGTGGATAAGCGAACTGATGTGAAGTTAATTACACACTGGAAGAATAATGGAAGAAGATTAGGAGCTGAGGTGTTAGTTTCGAAACCACAGTTTAAGAATTATACTGTTTTCTCTAAAAGTTTGATTGCAATACACATGGAAAAACTTTCTGTTCAATAAGATTAGCCGATATATACGGGGTGATCATTTGAAAACGAACCACCCTTAATATCTCAAGAAAAATTGCAAATATTTTTGTGGAGTCAACGGCAGCTTTCCATGTGTCAAAGGCGACATCTTTTGACGTTACTAGGTTAAAGTTAAAGTTTACCCTCTCACCCCTAGCAATCACAACTTTTCAAATTTAAATGGCATCCCTATATTTTTTCACATTTTTATATGCGGATTTATCCCTAAATACGAATTCAAAAAGAATTACGGTGACTACCAAAATGTTGGATAAAATGCAAAAACTTAACTCATCATTTACCGACCTATACATACAGAAATAATTAAATTTGGTTAAAGTAAGATATCGCAGTAGGTTAGAGCATGTATAAAATACAATACAATTGTGTTTTAACATTAGTGTCATGTTTGACATTGTGTAATTACTTTATTTTTCGTTCAGCATTCGCATTAAATAAGGGTTTAAGCAAGTTTAAAATTTATCAAAATGGTCTACACTATGGCTGAAAGATGTGAAATAATATTAATTTATGGTGAAAAACATAAGTGCGCTCGAAGAACGGCGAAAACATTTAATGAACGACACCCTCATAAAAACGTCAATCATAAGTATGTGACAGAATTAATTACTAAATTTTTGGGAAGTGGCTCCGTGGCAAATAAGAAAAGAACAAATCGAAGAATTTTAGATGAGGCAGCTCAGATTGAAGTTTTAGTTCACCTGAATATGAATCCAACGGTCTCTTTACGACAAATTTCCACTGACACTAGACTTTCATATGGTTCAGTGCATAAAGTAACTAAGCTCCATAAATCCCATCCGTATAAATTACAACTTCATCAAGAGCTTTCAGAAGACGACACTGACAGCAGAAATGAATTTTGCGAAATCATGACAGGTACGATCAATGCAAATCCAAATTTGATTCAAAATATTTGCTTCAGTGATGAATGTTCTTTTTTTTTTAAATGGACATGTTAATAAACAAAATGTACGGTACTGGAGTGATGTAAATCCACACAATTTTAGAGATACCACAAAAATAAACGTATGTGCGGGTATATTGGGTGACACTATTATTGGCCCAATCTTTATAGATGGAAGTTTAGGTGGCACTATATATTTAGATGTATTAGAAAACATGATAGATAGAGTCAATGGAAAATATGCGTGATGAAAATGGAAATTTGATTTTGAATGAAGATCAACTCTATTTTTAACAGGATGGTGCTCCACCTCATTTTAGTTTAAATATTTGGCAATGGCTCAACGATAGATTTACCAATAGATGGATTGGAAGAAGAGGATCGATCGAGTGGCCAGCGAGGTCCCCTGACTTAACGAGCCCTGATTTTTTTCTATGGGGACATCTTAAATCCGTTATTTATAAAACATCTCCTCAAGACCTTGCAGAATTACGTCAACAAATAACACAGGAATGTAATTTGATTCCGTGAGAAGTATTTCGAAAAGTACGGAGAGAGTTTGAAAACCGTCTTTATCATTGCATGGCCAACAACGGTGGGCATTTCGAGCACTTATTATGAGCAACTTGCCATTTCTCACAAATTGAGAATATTAGAAAATTTGTTTTTGTTATTTTTGTCGTCTTTCTTTTTATAAGTTAAGTTTTTAGCTTTTTTATCCGACATTTGCTAGTCACCATAATTCTTTTTTGGATTCGTAAGTATTTATGAATAAATCCGCTATAAAAAATGTGAAAAAAATATAGGGATGCCATTTAAATTTTAAAATGTAGGGATTGCTGGGGGTGAGAGGGTAAACTTTAACTTTAACCTAGTAACGTCAAAAGATGTCCCCCTTAACACATGGAAAGGTGCAGTTGACTCCACAAAAATATCTGCATTTTTTCTCGAAAATGTATATATAAGCTTATGTGTCCTCGAGTTAGTTAATCATTTGATGTGTAATTTTTATTATAACTTCATTAAGAAAACCTATGGAGATAATGTGACACTGGCGTATACAGACACAGAATCCCTTATTCTATATACGTATACTGATAACTTTTATGAAGAATTTAGCAAAATATGAAACATCTAATTTTAAAGAGGATAATAAATTTGGCATTCCAAAAAATGAATCTGTTATTGCTAGAATGAAAGATGGGTATGGGCGAAACATTATATGGGAATTTATCGGAACGGGTTCTAAAGCCTATATTGTTGATGTTAAAGATGGATTTCATAAAACCGCAAAAGGTATTCAGAAAGCTGTAATATAAAGTAGATTAACTATAATGGCTGACTATAAAAACGTAGTGTTTAAACCATATAAATCATACAAACATGAATTGTATACAGAATTACGAAATAAGATTGCATTGTCTCGGTATGATGATAAAAGGTATATTATACCAGATGGTTGGGGTAATACGTGAGCTTGGAGTCAATATAAAATACCGTCGTGACCATTAACTTTTGTTTTATACATATCTTGTCCCTAAGATTCTTAATCATTTTTGTAGAATTATAATGAGTTAGGTAGAATGAAGGTGGTTTATGTATATCATTTATTCTGTGTTTTAATCTTTATGTTATAGTTATTTATATTATGAATATTAATGTTTTGTAACTCTATGTACAAGTGTCGAACACGGGTACTTACAAAATATTTCCATATGTAGTGAGGTAATATTAAATTTTGTATCTATTTTTAAGTTATATCTATATATTTTTAGCATGTGCTTTTTATGCTTAGGTATTAATACTGTTAGAACGTAGTTGAATATGAACAGAATACAGTATGATAAGTATTTGTTTTTGTATATAAACATACAATATAATTGTAAATTTAGCACAAAATAATGGAAATACATCTTTATTAAAAAAGTAAAGCCTCTAAGGCTAAACCGTTCTTTATAATTAAAAAAATGTAATTGTAATGTATTGAATGTATGAAGGTTTGGTTTAATAAGTGTTGTAATTTTGGTAATTTGTATTTGGCGGTATGATACTCCATTTGTTTTACGTAAAAATATTTGATGTATAATCCATAATAAAATTGTCTTATTGTGTATTTTTAACTTACCCTTACCTTTAAGTGTTCAAGTTAGAAATTGGTGAATAAATGTATACAAATTAATGGTAAAGTTCAAACGAAACTTGAGATCATGTATATCCAAAAATGACGATAAGAACTCGGTGATGGTAAGCATTAAGAGTGGAACGTTAACAATTACTTTTCATTCAGGTTTACCAACATGTTGGCGTATTGGTATATACTTGTATTGTAAAGAATCTAGTTATAAATCTAGTTAGAAATATTCATTAGTTAGGGGAATTTTTCTTGTAATACTCTGTACGATGGTACTATTATGTACAAACAAGGAAAGGAGAGAGAAAGACAGACAGAGGTGAGTAAGTGAGGTTTTAGAACCTCCTATTATTTTCTACTGATCAATAAGTTGAGTGCAACATCTTGTGCCGGCTCCGTCTTATGGTAGCACGTCGAAATAGAAAACTCCTAGAATTTCAAACAGATGGTGTAGGTGTAGCATTAGTACAAAAGTCAATTCTTCATTAAATCATTAAACGTATACTAAGCATAGACTTGTTAACAATCTCATATAACCTGCTGTAATTGGAAACAGCTGTCGAGTGATTCTCGATGTTTGTTTGCAATTGCATAATCTCTTAGCGAATGCTTAGTTGACATTTAATGACCGAATAATCTACTATTGTACTGACGGCATAGTTAATCAAGTACCTGGAAACGAAATGAATAAATAACGTACTCACTGCAATATCTAATCTTACAATTAAGATAGCAAATCATAATTTGTCACTTTTTGCTTTGCAATCAAAATCGTTTGTTTAATCTAATCTAAATTAATGTTCTCTTATGTGCAAAATTTTGATATTTACAAGCAACAAGTCGTGGATTCAAGTTTGTATGAATATAACGAAAATACAAATATGGCACGTAGGAATGCTGTCGCTAGAACTGCCAATAATGTCGATGGAAGTGTTTTTGCCAAAGTCCAAAACCCCAAGAGTAAAAGGTAATTTATTAAATTATTGTATAACATTGACCCAGCAAATAGGTACATTTACATATTACAGTGAACGATATTTAATTAGTGATGCAATTTCTAAGAACGAATTTACGAGGAATGTGCTGAGTGGTAAACGCTTGGAAGCTGTCATCGATGCCATGTGGGCTCGTGACGTATCAGCTAAAGAGATCGTAATCCAAGAAGGAAAAGCTGATAAAGATATATATATATCTGACAGTGGGACTTATTCTGTAACCGTTAATGGAGAATTGAAGGCTAAATTTAGTAAGGGTACAGTGTTTGGTGAATTAACGATTATTAGATGTCGACAAGCGACAAGCCACAGTTACAGCTAATACCAAAGGGCGTATTTGGGTCTTAAACCAAGATGTTTATCAAAATATTCGAGTGCAAACCGAAATTGAAAATCAAAATGAGATACTTGAATTTTTAAATGAGATTCCTAAATTGAACACTGTTTCTGATCAAGTACGAAATCGTGTGGCTGGTTTACTGAAAACAGAGTGCTACGAAGCTGGGAAAGTTATTGTCAAAGAAGGAGATCGTGGAGAAAACTTTTATATTATAAGTTACGGAACGGTTACTGTGTCGACGGAATTAGAAGGAAAGGTATGGGTACTAAATTATTAAAAAAGTAGGTACCATATAATCGCTTTACATATTAGGTATGTACAATGGATCGTGGCAAGTTTTTTGGACAATGGGCATTATTATACGATGATCTTCGAAAAGCAACCGTAACAGCAGATGCTCCTCGAGTAGAGTGCTTTGTTTTGGCGCGATCAGATTTTATTTTACACTTTGGCAATGTAGAAGACATTCAAGATATTCCAAATTCGGAGACAAAGTCAACTGAAGCTGCAGTTGTCAATAACAATCAAGATAGTATTAAAATCACAGACTTGGAAATTACCAACACAATTGGAATTGGAAGTTTTGGAATAGTAAGCCTGGCACAATATAAAAAAAACAAGACTGTCTATGCCCTTAAGCGTTTAAAAAAAAATGATTTGGTAGAAGCCAGACAACAAAATTTAGTGCTCAATCAAAAAAAAATTCTCACACAGTGCGATAGCGACTTCATTGTTCGTTTGATTACGACTATGAAAAATAATAAATTTGTTTATTTTTTAATGGAATTGTGTCTTGGTGGAGACCTATTTACATTTTTACAAAGAAAAAATCGCAAAAGAATTAAAGAAACTAAAGCTAGATACTGTATTGCTTCTGTTTTGGAAGCGTTATCGTATTTACACGAATTGGGTATTGTTTATCGTCATTTAGCACCGGAGAATATACTATTAGGTAAAAATGGAAACATTAAATTAAATGATTTTGGAATTAGCAAAAAATAGAATCTTCAAAATATACATATTCCTGTGTTGGTATCCCAGAGTACAGAGCTCCCGAAATCGTTTTAGGTAAGGGTCACAACAAAGCAGTTGACTATTGGGCGTTAGGTATTTTAATGTTTGAGATACTATTCGGCAGAACTCCATTCAAACCTGAAGACTCTACTCCCGTGGAAACTTATAACTTAATTCTAGGTGGACTTAAGAATCAAGATTTTCCAGATAGTGCTAGTACAAATTCAAAACTATTAATCAAAGCATTATGTAAACAAAATCCACAAGACAGATTGGGTTGTGACTGGTACGGCCCAAAAGGAATAAGAATACATCTATGGTTTGAAGGTTTTGATTGGGAACAATTACAAAAGGGTGCTATGAAATCTCCTATTAAACGTCCTCTAAAAAATGATACCGATATACGATACTTCGAAGAGTTAAAAGACTTTGATTCACCCCCTCCAGACGAAACGTCAAATTGGGATGCAGATTTTTGAAATTAAAAACTAAAATTACTGTAAAATTAAATTGTGTATTTTTTTAGAAATTGTTTTTTTGTAGGTACATACTTATACAGGGTTATTCCCCCAACCCGTTCATTAAGTTTATTCAGATGTAATTTAGATACGCCTTAAGTATAGTTTCAGGGGTACTTTTTTTCCAAAATATTTTTAACTCCCTGTCAGTTCCGGTTTAACCGGAAGTGGTTGTCAACTTGCTTATTGTATCATACATTATTTCACTTGAGTTCACGTGGATTTTTAGTTCAGATCAGTTCATTAACTTGGTTTAAAAGAACAAACAAATCAACTGATCACTCGCATAAAAAAACTTAAAAATTCGTTATTTTGATGGAATTCCAAAAATCATTAATGCAAAAAACTAATCAACTGACCCATTTATAAAATCTTTTCCTTTAATATTTTTTACCAAAATGTTCGTGGACTTTGTTCAAAATTGAACGAGTTTTACATCAATGCTTTAGAATCTAACCATGATGTCATAGCTGTTACAGAATCTTGGTTTTGTGATTCAATAAATGATAACGAAATATTTTCTTCTAATTACCAAGTTTGCGACATTCATTATGATAATTTTAAATTCATTAAAGAAGTGGTTTTAAATTATTTTAATAATATATAGTACTTTAATACTTTTTATTTTTATTTTTTTTTAGTCAGTTTATAATTATCTTCGATTAGTTTATAGTTTATAAATAAGTAGCAATGTACGTTCAATCTTTTATGTTTTTGTTATTTTTTTATTTGTTGAAATAATTTTTCTTTATTTAATTTTTGTAATTTGAATATTTTTATTTTATTTAAATTTATGTATTCGTATTTTTGATTTGTAATCATTTTTTTCTGTTATTAGGTGTATAACCTGTTGAAAAATATAGCATATTATTATTATTATTATTATAAAAGTGAACCAAAATAAATCCGCCGAAAATGAGATTCAGTTGGTTCTCGTTCGGATCACTTAGGGACAGAGTGGGGGATAAATGAATTCGTTTGAAAGAACATGCAAGTTCAGTTCAAATCGATCAGATCAATTAGATCAGCTTGAAAGAACACGTCTCGGCAAAATCATTCATGATAAAACAGTCTCAGTCTTCCTTTGCTCATAAAGGTTATGTGGTTGATATCTGCAGACCAACAAATTAACCCCTGTTAGTTAACTTCTAACATGTTTTGAATAATCCTCCAGTCCAGTCCAAGTAATAAATGGAGCGTCCTTCTTCACGCAACTTCATAATTCGACACACAGCAGGTTGTATTCTACGAAGCTTAACCTCTCGTCCAAACAATATCTTAAAAATAACCGCAATTCATTTTGACATGCGCAGATCTCGAGCCACACTCTTCCGGTACATGGAAGAGGTCTTGTTGAACCTCAGTAATAACTCCAAACCTTGTCTAGCTCGTACATCCGTACTTTGCCAGACTTCTTCATAAGTTTGGTTTCGTGCCTGTTATTTTTGCACTTTTTCGTCGGTTCACAAACACTTCAAAGAGATAACAACCGGTATTCACCCCCTTTTTTAAATCTTAATTAGTTTTAAAATTAATTTTAAATTTGAACTATTCACCTTTACGTTTATGCTCAAAATTTAAAGACATATTTAATTGCATATTTAAACATGGTCAGGTGTATGATTATAATTTTAAAAATAATTGTTACTAAAACTAGTTTTAGAGATAGATTCAAAAACATCGGCGAATACGGCTCAATGAAATTTGTTATTAATAGTTATTTATCAAATAATAATTATTAATGATCCCGATTAATAATCGAGATTGTTTAACAAGTGAGCGAGTGCAGCGAGCGAACTTTGTTAATTATTGAGATTATTAATCGCATTTTAATATTCGAGTTAGTTACAATATTTTTCAGTCGACCATATTCTAATGAAATAAAGAAATGTTTAAGTTATAAATTGTTACTTAGGTCACAACTCACAATAATTGAAAGTTCAACTAGTAAGTATTTTAAGGCAATATTTGCAGTTCCCGCCACTTCCGACGGTGTTAAAAAAAATTATCAGCATTCATTTACTCAACTAATTTCTTTAATTATGTAGAAATGTTGTGATAGATTTTCTGTTTTAGATGAACAAGTGAATGTTAAAGGTTTGTAAACTCCTTTACTAGTGATGATAGATAACAAAATCGTCAAAGATGACGTCACAAGGCCATTGTGATCAATAATTTTAAATGGCACCCTAAGGCAAGCGACACCTCTTTCAAAAGGTTTCGAAAAAACCTATTCAATGATACTCATTTTGTTTGTGTTTATAGCAGTTTTTGCAAATGGCTTTAAAATTATCGTTCACAATGGCCTTGTGACGTCATCTTTGACGATTTCGTCATCTATCATCACCAGTACGAAATTTTACAACCTTTAATATTCAGTTTTCAAATTTCACTTGTTTATGTATATCCGCCACTAATGAAGGGGGGGGGGAGGGAACTTTTGAGACGCACTGTATATATAAGTACATTAATAGTGTGAATATACATCAATACTTTACAAATAAATTTGATATTCAACACTTTTCTTTTATTTCATTTGCAACGTCTGGATTAAGCTAGACCTAGATTCCTTTTTTGGCCTGATCCCTGACGAACAGATACTTCCGCTGTATATTGTTTTGTGCGGAAATTAAATTCGGTGTTGTCACAGAGTTATCGTGCTAACTCGTTCTATTATCAGGATCAGAAGAGCAGATAAGCTAATCAACTCTTTGAATCGCCGACAAATCCAGATTGTTTCCTTTGAGCCAAGATTAGCCGCAAATTTTACCACCGCTCAACTGGTTGAGCGCAAGGTGTCTGTCTGAACAGTTGTATGGTTATAACATTCAAGTAGCATGGAGTTACATTAGTAAACCAATTTCAATTGCGAGGTGCCGCATAACTCGATTTGCACGTACTACCTCTTCTGTGGGGTTCTCTATCGACATGAAAGAATGTTTAAACTAAAAGCTATGTTGAAACGAGTACCATGAGCTACTTAAAGTAGAGAGCCTTCAGCTGAACGATAAGGAAAATCAGGTGCTTTCCCTAGTTTGTGAAGAATTTTCTTTATACACTCCGATTGGCTGACCATGATATTACCGTTACATTGTGTAATTTCAAGTCCAAGGAAGAACGAAAGTTCTTTGCCATATAAAAACGCAGTCGATATATTGAACTGCCAAATCACCATCTTTTCATCAGCTGCAATGGACATCAAAAAGTTCGAATTATCTCCAACAGAACAACTGGACTGAATGTATCTGTGTAGTCAATACTTGATGCTTTGATGACTAGTCTTGCTCGAAATTTGTCAATACTTCTGTCAGGATTACGCTTTACACTATAGACCCATTTATTATTGATGGGTTTCTTTTCGGGAGTAAATTCAATCAATTCCCAGGCATTGTTTATGTGCAAGGATTTAATTTCAATGTTCATGGCTGATTTCCAATCATCGCCATTTTCAGATTTAATAGTTGTTTTGAGTTCGTCTTTCATAAGCAACACTTTTGCAAAATTGATTGTGTATTAGTCAGACATCTATGCAGGACGCTTCCTTTCCCGACTAGAAATTCTCGGTAGTTGTACAGATTAGTGAACAGAATCGCTGTCCTCTTCTGAGTGGTCGCTGGATTCATAAAGATCCAGAAGATTTGTATTGATTGATGACGTGACAAGATAGAATAACGTTTCTTTTCTCACAAATATAGATTCGAAAACGTTCATCCACGCCATATCCAACAAAGTAGCCAACAACCGCTTTTGGAATTATTTTGCGTCTTTTCTGCGTAAGAAAATGAACGCGGCATTTTGAGCTCACGCTATTCTCACGCTTAAATGCTTTATTTTTCGCTGGACATAAGTTGCAATAAGGCGCTGTGTTTACACCAAATTCCTTCAAAATTGGCCAAGTGTGCGAGCTTTGGCTAGCTTTTAAAGTACACAACAGATTTCGTATGTGCACCAAATCGGTAGCGGTATATTGAATAATGGGCTTTAATGGCAATCAAGTAACGACACTGAAACAACTCCCCTGGGCCATAGGCTTGCACTCGAGTTCTTAATGATAAACTATGTGCTTTCCCAAATTGATAAGGTTCTTATTATTCGTGTATCCTTGAATACTGTCTCTTCATTGACACTAAATCGACATTCAGTATCATGTTGATTCAAATTTGCTGTCGGGACTATGATCATGAGAAGCAAGGACGGATACAAGATTCCGAGTAATGTCGGACACATACGACAGCTTATTAAGAGTGAATGTTTTCAATTTACCACTCTCGTAGTTAGCGACTTTAATCGATTCAGTTTCAATCATATTTAACATCTCCTTTCCTGCCGCGTCAACCGTAACGTTAGAGTTTACAAAAAAGGATGTGTAATTGCAAAACCAGGTAAGGTAACAGGTGGCACCATTGTTAATTTACCACTGATCGTTTGTAGCAGCCATGTTAACATAACTGTTGATTGAAGCCAGAGTAAACCGAGAATTAGACGCAGCAACATAGAGGTCTTTTAATTGGGTAGAAGCACCTAGCGTAGTGGTTGCGCTTGAACCACTAACGCGCGCAGGAAATAGGGGCTCCCCATCAACTTTCCACTTAGCACATTTACGGATTCAGTGGCCTTTTGTTTTGCAGTACTTACACGTAACATATTGTTGGGATTCTTTTTCTGGTGACTACTTTTGTTTGTATGTAGTAATAAGTACGTCCTCAGACTTTGACAAGGGAAAGAAATTCATTTCATGAAGAGCTGAGACTTTATTTCATTTGCTTTCATAAGTAGATAGTCTGACTTAAAAGCCTTATAAAGTGCAAAATCTTCGAAACATATAACAGTTCAAGAAACTCTTCAACTAATATTGTTATTACGTGCTTGGTGCTTCTTGGTTTGGTATGGCATATATGCTTCTGTCCATTTTATAAAATAATCCATTGCTATCAAAAGGTATCTGTTTCCAGCATCAGTTTTAGTGAATGGACCTTCTATGTCGATTGCTAGTTTTTGAAACGGGTTTCCGACTATGGGGTTGCCAATTTCCACCCCACAATATCCGTGTAATTTCAGCATAAGGAAATGCATTCCCAAAGAATACGGAATGTCAACAAACATTTTCAGCATTTTCTCAATCGCAATGTACAAATGCTGATAACTAGAAAAGGAATTCAAAAGTGTCATCGTGCAGATGCTGCAGTACTTCCGACACTCGGCTCTTAGGCACCATTAATTGTTGTCTTCTCTTGGTATCGTCGACACTTTCCAGGGTTAGTTTCAAACAGCCTTCTTTTATTACTAAAAAATCTTATTGGGTCCAGTAGGCTTTTACGTTCCTACTCAAACCACTCGCTTCTTCCTAGGTTGGTCTTCGATCCGTCGTCTTCCATTCCAAAAGTAGTCGCAAGTTTAGGTCTTCTTCCTGTTCTTGACTCAAATTCCGTAGCATCCATACTCGTATGCAATGATCCTAATATTTCATTGTCCACATTCTTTGAAGGTTCAAGTGGCTTTTCCGTGGTCATTGACGGCTCGAAATCAGAATCATTAAATATTTGTGAATTCAGTTGCATACGGTGACTCGTATGAGGAGGAAAACCCAAAACCGTAATATAATTTTCACGACATAAATTTACTGCTTGTAGAGTAACGTGCGACGAATGATTGTCCATTAGAAGAAGAATAGGATTCTCCTTAGAAGATCTTACATTTTTTATAAAATGATTCAAACCATTCGATAAAAGCATCTGCATTCATCCACCAGATATTTTAATCACTCTGCGGGTTCCTGTTGGGCTTAATATGTTAGGAATCTTAGTAGGCACAGTAGGGCAGCCAGTTTCGTCAACATTAAATATCTGATGTTCAGCGTATTTTGTTTTTGCTAAAATCTCCTCATAAAGTTTAAAAAATGACTCGACATTTACCCCATTAAAAGCCGTCAACCTAGCCGCTGACGTTGCTTCTGGCTTCCTCAAAGAAAAGTTAAATCGTGTAATGAAACTTTGTATGAAATCTTTTCCAGCCTTTTTACTTTCTTTATTGAAGCGATGTTGAATCTTTAATGTCTCGGCATAATCAAAAACTATTTTCGCAAAATGTTGCCCTCTTAGTGAATTCGTCATTTTAGCCGCCTCAGCCATTTTAATTAAGTTTAATTTTAACCAGTAAAAATATATATTTTAAAGAAACTTTATGAGGTATACATCTACAACAACCTAACATTAAGGAAAATACTTACTGCGAAGCGAAAACACTGCACAAAAATTATATAAAGCTTATTTCGTTTCTTACAAATCTTACAACAGCACAAGCACAGAACACAAATGGCGAAATACTGTCATCAAGGCAAGTTATATTTTTACGGTTCCTATATAGACAGGTAAGAAACTTTATCACTGCGCTAAAGAAACCAACTAACTAGCTCCATCTAATAACAATCGTCCGAAGTTATGAATTCGTCATTTTACCCGATTCGCCGTCTTACTCTCCTTTTCCCTACCTACTACTGAAGATGCCCACGGACTACTTAACGGTTCAATCACCACTTGTTCCTCCATGTCTGCGATGACTTGCTCAGCCTCGTTACGTTCCACCAAGGGAAGCCTTATAGGATTTTGACGTATCATAACTGGACATCTTCAGTATTTATTCTGTGGTTCAAAATGCCCGTTTTTCATTTGGAATACTGTCCACGGCAAACACTTCGTGGGTGTTCCTTAGTCAAGTTTTTCACTTTTTTCAGTTTATCTTGATGGAGGTTTTCACACGAAGATGGCAACACGTCCAATAGTTGTTGTGGGCATTTCTTCTTCTGTGTACCTCAATCGTGTTTCAGCATCTTGCTATTTTGAGTTATTAGCGTACATACATTACTACTGTAGTATTTTTCTTAAGACTTATAATTCCGGATGGACTTTTAAGATTCTTACTGGTACCACACGTTCTTAACCCTTACCAGTGATTTGGCAATAAAACCTTTTACCTAGGGAGATGTCTATCCAGGGATCCCATCACGGCATCTCAACCGTTCTAAGCAGCTTAATAGCATTGATTATAAAGTTACTACAATGCTAATAGTTTCTTTCAACAAAACACGTACTGGCTTATTGGCACAAGTAAAAATACCCACACATAAATACACAGATTTTAGATCCGTTCTAACGATTTCTATGTCTATGATCAATAAAGTACTGCATTTGATTGATATATATGTTTGTATTGCGAAAGAAGTTATATATAAAACAAGTGCTAAACAATAATACAAAAATGTTAACAATAAATAAACTAAAAGAAAAATATTGCCTCCAACGCGAGTGCATATGTCGCTGGAAGTGTTTCCTCTTTAAATCGCAATGGAAATTCTTTTTATCAAGAAAAATTTAGAAACGATACGGTCTCCGGAAATTATATTTAATTGATGGCGAATTAAATTAATTAATTTTATGGTTTCTTTACACCAAAAACCCAAAGTCTCAACCGCAAACGGCACAAAATTATAATTAGCTGAACAGATAGACTTGCATTTAGATTTTTTCTGAGCGATACGATTTTAGAAGCAGCTCCAGATGTGTGGTAAATAATAAAGAGCTATGCATGTGACATCTCAAACCAGCGGCATTCCTTTACTCCAAGGAATTAAAATAAGACCATCTGGGCGTTTGCTATCGTCACAAGATAAACTACCTGGTTCAAAGATTAAATGAATGTTAATCGGTGTTAAAAAGAGTTGTAAAATTTTGTTAATTGATTCTGTGTGGAGAAAGAGTCGCTCCCAACACTTTTTATACAAAGAAAGACCGTGGTGATAAAAATGTTCTAAAACACATTTTTTTCTTGCTCAGATACCTATTTAAGAAAAATACCAAAATCTATTTTTTGAATTTTAATCAAAATATAAAGAAAAGTTCTAATTCGTCACAAGAAAGTAAAAGCAATCTAATTTCTTATGCGAATTCATTACTTAGAGAATTACATAATAATAAATAACAGTTGAGACGAGATGGATTTTAATCATTCATAGTTTAATCAATTTAGGTAAAAAACGTGAATGGTTTGATTTAAAATGAAATACGCGGTACATGTAGGGAATTTAATGTTTACTGAAAGGTATTGTAATTCGTGCGATATTAGTCAACAATATGAAGTTGTAACAAAGTGTTCATACATTATCATCGTGATAGAAACAAAAGTATTGTTTTCGTAACTTTAATAGATTTTTAATCATTTTACGAGTAATGATTTAACAAAGCACCGTTTTATTGCGAAAGATGTAGAATACAATAACTGAGTCATTATATTTAGGATCTCAGCAATGTTTTCTTTTGTTATGATTGGAAAAAACTTCTCGTCAAAATTCTATTTTTACAATTTGCTTTGTAAATCAAGGCAATATTGCGTAGAATAATATGCAACAGCTAGAAATTATTACAGGTAAGCGCAATTTAAATTTATTCGAAATTAAAATGTTTTGTTTTTATCTTGACCAATCAGCTGATTACCATAATAAAAACAAAATTTAATGTAGTCCTATCTTAAAATTATTCTTATTACTAATTATATTTTAAATTACTAGTGATACATTTAAGAGCAAGTTGAAAAATGCAGAGTTATGCGGCTTTACACGAAGCCGCTGATCAAGAAGATGGTGGTGTTTTGATTCATGTCGTCGAATCTTCCCGAGCAAGATGGAATCACATTGAAGATCTAGACTCCTTTTTTTCAAGGATGTATAGATATCATCAAAGGCATGGATTTTCATGTATGATGTTGCAAGAGTTGCTGGACTTGTTTCAATTTTTTTTCGTAATTTTGTTGACGACCTTTTTCTTGCATTGCGTGGATTATCCTTTTTTATTCGGAGATGAAAACCAGCAAATTCAACTAAGGTGAGATTTTATTATATTAAATTATTTGCTATTTTTTCCAGCAGTGTCATTACTGACAGATAATTATTATGTAAATTTGTAGGTAAGTTATTAATGTTTCATTTGATCATTTGAGCCCAAGTTTCGATCTCAAAGAACATGAATAAGTGGGAATAGATCTTATCTACCTGTGGTTCATAATACATGAACTCAAATTCAGTTACTTTTATGAACTGAATCAGAATCATTTGTAAAATTCATGTGTTGACCGACTGTTCACATAATGCCAGCATATATTTAGTTGAATCGGTCAAATGACTGTTGTATAGGTGAATTAAAAGCAGTTGTTATAATGAAAATTACCAACATCATGATTTTCATGAATCAATTTTAATTACTGACTTATACTGAGACAATCATTACTCCCCCTTGCAATGTTAATGTTTTATCTTTTGGTTCTTGAATCACAACTAAAAATCCTAAAAGTGAATGAACCAAATTTTTTTAAATCTGTATGTTCACTATTTTCAAATTGTAACAAAAACACGTGTTTTAACGTTATAATAATTAAACCCCTCAAAAAATGTTTTACGCAAAAATATGTGCAAAATAAAATCCATGAATTTAAAGAGCTACAAAACACAACCGAGCCATGACGTCAGTACGACAGAAATCCGGTGCGTCTTTCTAAAATTACTGTTCCCGCTAGCTGATTTTCTGCGCAGTATTTGTAGTATAAAAAATAATTTTTTCTTCAAGCGACAATAAAACGGCATATTATAGAACTACTGACAGACGCTAAAAACGCTTTTTACTGCCTAAACATTAAAAAGCAACAGTTCTTTTGTTTTTAAACTATTTAGAGGTTGGTACCTCTGTTATGTCATATTATGAATGTAACAGTATATTACCAACTTGATTGGTCGAGAATAAAACATCACTATAACACTAGAGAATCTCGAAAAATTTGAAAATAACATATGAAAACTAGCAATAAACGCTTGAAAGAAAAATAATATATCTTCGACTAAAGTATTTTTTTTTTTTCTAACCTGCCCAATTTTAACTAAAACATATAGTTAACTCCTAGTAAAATAATCTACTATTTTCTCAAGCGACATTAAAATGCGCATTTATTGAACTACGGCAGACGCTAAAACCTTTTACTGTCTAAACATTGGGCAAAATAGTATTTTGTTTACAACTTTAGAGGTTGGTACCTCGGTTAGTCATATTATGAATGTAACAGTCAAGTACCAACTTATTCGAGAGAAAACATCACTATAACACTAGAGAATCTCGAAAATTTGAAATAACACATGAAAACTAACAATAAACGCTTGAAGAAAAATAATATATTTCACTTGAGTTAAAATATAATTGTTTCGCTTACGGTTGGCCTCGTGAATTTAGCCTGGGAAAAAGATATTGTTTAACCTCAGTAAAATAATCTACTATTTATTCCAAGCGACATTAAAATGGCATATTATTGAACTAGTGGCAGACGCTAAAAAGGCTTTTACTGCCTAAAGATTAAAAGCAACAGTTCTTTTATTTTCACAACTAGTTAGAGGTTGGTATCTCGGTTATGTCATATTATAGATGTAACAGCGATTAAGTACCAACTTGATTCTGATGCAGATTAAAAAAACCTTTTTTTAGTCACTATAAAAAAAATAAAAAAGTTATTTTCCCACTAGAGAATCTCGAAAATTTGAAAATAACACACTGAAAACTAGACAATAAACGCTTGAAGAAAAAATTATATATTTTACTTAGAGAGCAAACTTTTAAAGCTCAACACTTATATTGTTTAACTCCTAGTATAATAATCTACTATTAAATAGAACACCCTGTATATTATTAACTTTTCGGATTCCACGTTCAATTTTAATGTCACTTTGTGTAGAATATCCCTATACCTATAAGTTATACTTTTCGAGATATTCATTTTTTTTAATGGACAATTAACAGGTGCAGGTAAATATTGAAAATTCTGTGTGAACAATACCAAATAAAAACTATCTTGTCGGATTAAATTAGTAGGAAGATCAAGGTAATTGGTGACAAGTCAAACTGCTTTTTATTATTCAGAAATGTCAAATATCTTAATTTTTTTAAATGAAACCACCATATTTTTATTCATTCATGTAATTCTACGGGAAAAAAACTAGGGAAGTTTATGTTCACTTCCCGATAACCAAACTTAAACGTTTTTGAGATATTAACATGTATTTAAAAATTTTAATTATTTCTGTCGTATTGTTGCTTATTATAAGTAGGCCGTGTTATTTATTACATTATTTTAGCAGGCTGTGAATGTAGTTGTCATATTTAAATAGTATTAAATGTCATTATTTTTGGTTAATCGCATCTTTACAAACTGATAGAAATGGCTAGTTTGGAACTAAACAATGAAGATTATCTAAATTTACTTTTAATACATAGTGAATGTGATAGAGCTGTTAATAGAGCATGTGATTTATTTGCTACACGATATCCAGATCGACCACGACCCACCCGTGACATAGTGAAGAGAATACTAAACAATTTAACACAATTTGGTTGTTTTCAAGCAAAAGTTGAGAAAGCGAAGCCTGTTGTTGATAATAATGACAATGAAATTAATATTCTTGGATACTATGCTGCTTATCCCGAAGCGTCATTACGTTATGGCGCCAGAGATTTAGGTGTACCAATGATATCTATTCAACGAATTTGAAAAAAAAACGTATTCTTTTAACTTAGTTGAAGTTTAAAGGAAACGGACTATAATAAGCGAATAGAGTTTGCAGAATTTATGTTGATAAAATGTCAAGAAGATAATGAATATTTGAAGAATATTATGTAGTGCGACGAATCAAAATTTACAAAAAACTGAATGTTTAACAGGCACAATTAGCATTACTGGAGCGAAGAAAATCAACACTTTACAAGAATACGTGGTTTTCAAGAGCGATGGGACTTTAATGTCTTTCGTGCGATCAGAGATAATCACTTCTATGAAACTTAAATGATTAGAAACTGTGGTAACATAATTTTATAATTTTCTAGTTTCTACATGAGCTACTTTTTTAGGTCAAAGATATCTCGACGTATTGAGAGAATTAAAAACAAATTATTTAGATCGTTTACCAACGCAAGATTTTAGAAAAATATTTTTTCTTCACGATGGAGCGCCTCCTCACTGTTCCAGAATGGTAAACCAATTTTAGATGAGACGTTTGACGATAGGTGAATAGCTAACAATGGTCCTTTTCGGTGGCCTCGTTCACCAGACATAACACCTTTAGATTTTTTATATGGGGCTACATAAAAAATGAAGTGTATTCCCATCCCCTTACAACAAAGGAAAATTCTAAACTTAGAGTTCGCAATACATGTAATTCTCTGCCTGCAACAATAATCAGGCGTGCAACAAACGAAGGTGTTATAAGAAGGCTTCATAAATGCTAAGAGGTTCACGGACGACATTTTGAGCACTTGTTGTAAGTTCTTATACTTTACGTGTGTGGAATTACATACATACAAAAACACGGCCTACTTATAATAAGCAGTTGTTATTGACGATGTTGCGACCGTTTACCATTTCACGAAGGCAAATCACTCGCGAACCACCCCCCTCCCACTGAGCTACGCAGCAACCCCTATTTATGTTTTTATTTCAAAATTATCAACTTCTTTTTGCATGTAACAATTGTGCAGATTGTGTGGGAATGTATAGGAGAACTTAGAGCATATGAAAAAGGATGTAATGAACTGAGTGTGGAAGGAAGACAGAAGCATACTGTTAGAGGTAATGGGGAAGGGGTCGAGTGAATGAGGGAAGTAATCGATAGAAGAGATTGGATAGAAAAGAAAAAAGAAAAATTACGTTTGAATGAAATATGTAATCTGAAAATTTTTATTTTTCCCTTCAATTATTTGTATTTATGTATATAATATGTTGTAGCCGAATTCTTTTATTAATGTTAAAAGACAAAAAAGACGAATACTACTACTAGAAAAGAAAAACACTTACCGTTTAAGTTTTGTTTTTGTGATACAGTCTGGTCTTTGAGGACATTTTGCAATTACAATTTAAAAAAAAAATTAAAATAATTAACACCCAGTACACGACAACATAGAAACCACACTCTCAAAATACTCCGAAAGACGTTTCATATAGTTCTAGTACCATTATTCGACTAAAGTTTGCAACGGTATCATTCCAACGTATGGAATTATAATGTTGTTAGTTGGCGTTTTACTATCATCTCATTAATCGTTTTCTTGTTTTTCAGGTTACGATTGGCGATGTGATATACCCTGCTGGAGTTTGTACAAAACATTTTGGGATTTTCACATGGTTCGCTCTCTTCACGGCAGCTGTTATATGGTTATTACGTTTATTCAGGGGCATCTACTACATGTTTCATTACTGGGATATTAAGCAATTTTTTAATTCGGCCTTGAATATCGCCGATTCAGATTTAGATAATTTAACTTGGCACGAAGTGCAAACAAGAGCCCGGGCCGTACAATTAGAGCAACAGATGTGTATTCACAAAAGAGAGTTGACGGAATTAGATATATATCATCGGATATTAAGGCAACAGAATTACCTTGTAGCAATGGCAAATAAACGATTGTTACAGCCGAAGTTACAAATTCCACTATTAGGAGAGACGGTATATTGGACGCGTGGCTTAAGATACAATATGCAGTTGCTTCTGTTTTGGGGTCCTTGGGCGCCGTTTCAGAATCCATGGCATCTTAGAGAAGAGTATAGAAAACCTTCATTAAGGCACGAATTAGCTAATAAATTTGGGAGACACGTTTTATGGCTCGCTTTAGCAAATTTATTATTATCCCCGTTGATTTTAATTTGGCAAATACTTTACGCTTTTTTTAGTCACGCAGAAATTTTGAAGCGCGAACCCGGTAGTTTGGGTGTAAGGACTTGGTCTTTATATGGAAGACTTTACTTAAGGCATTTTAATGAACTGGAACATGAGTTACAAGCGCGATTAAATCGCGCTCATCGTCCAGCAACTCGATATTTGTCTGCCTTTAATTCTCCTATGTTAACTATAGTCGCGAGCAACTTTGCTTTTATATTTGGTGCAATATTGGCGGTGTTACTTGTTTTAACAGTGTATGATGAAGATGTTTTGGCTGTGGAACATATTTTAACAACTATAACTGTTCTTGGAGCCGCCTTAGCCGTTTGCCGAGCTTTAATTCCCGACGAAACTTTGGCGTGGTGTCCAGAAAATTTACTTTCCAATGTGTTAGCGCACACTCATTATCTTCCCGACGGCTGGCGTGGACAAGCGCATACAATTCGTGTCCGTAAAGAATTTCAACAACTTTTCCAGTATCGAATAGTAGGGTTAATGGAAGAACTGCTTTCTCCTATCCTTACACCATATATCCTGTGGCGACATATTTATCCACGCACATTAGACATAGTGGATTTTTTTCGCAACTTTACCGTATCTGTGGTAAGTACTAATTTTATTTGTTACTCATTTGTAAACGCCAATTTCCAAAAACACAATTTATCAAGTCACTAACTTTCAAAACCGACAGTTAACTTGTAAAAGTTTTACAAGATAGTATCTTATGTACATTAGAAAATTCTGTTTATTTGATTGGGGCTTCTTTAACAAGAACGCCTTCTTTAGGAGTGAGGATACAATAAAAGAACAAACTTTTATTTCATATCGTCGACGTTTCGACAACTGAAGGTGTTATCTCTTCAAGATGTAAAAAGTTCAACGTCGACAATCTATATTAATACGTTATGTCGTTTGTGCGTCCTCACCTTTGTTTTTACCGAATACTCTCGATTCATTTTACGAATTCACATAGAGTACATGCGAAAATCGACCTTTTTCAAATTCGTCTCACATTAGAACGGCTTGAGATATTTTTGTTTGGACAAAAGTTTCGGAGTTTACGAAAGATGTGTCTTTATTTTTCGATTTAGATTTTTTTGTACGAGGGCATCTTCGAGGTTAAAAAAAATGTTAAAAATCAATCAAAAAATTTCAAACAAATTGAGTCGTAAGTTGACCACAACTCGCTTATTTACGGACCGATTTTCAAAATTCAAAAAGCATCATACGCGGATAAGGAAATAAAAAATTTTGGCCGTTTTAGTTTTGTATGACCTCGCATGTTTTCAAAAGTTATAAGCGAAAACGTTTCCGACAAAATTTCATTAGAAAACTGAAACGGATATAATTTCTATATTATAACAGATAAAAAAAATGTATTTAAGAAAAACGTTCCTTTATGACCCTATAACATAATGTTTAATAAAATTTATTATTTTTTAAAATTTTTTTCAAGCAATTTTACATTGTTATACGAATACTGTAATTTTTATAACTCCGGAACCATATTACGTAAAAACACGAATAAAAATCAAAATATTCGTAATTTTGCAAATTTTCGAATGGTTTAACTGTAGAGGATTCAATTTCACCAAAAAATCTTCGTATGCACGAACTTGATGACTCACACACGCGTAACTGCGAGCGCGTTATGCGAACCAAACAGTCAATCTCACCTAAATAAACTTTGTTGTATTACGTTAAAGCGGTCGAGCCAATACATCCAGTTCTAAATAATTTCTATTCGGACTACATCCATATCTTCTATATTAATATGTTATGTCGTTTGTGCGTCCTCACCTACTCGATTCGTTGCGAGCGCACACCCGAATACTCTCGATTCATTTTACGAATTCACATGGAGTATATACTCTGCATTCATATTGATTACTCAACTGATGAATGTTAATGTAAGTGCTAATTATTGTTCCTGACTGTCTGCTCTTTAGGAGCTAATTCATTCTTATGACTTAACGCATGCGTAGCATGCTGGCTTTGTCTAGTATGAAATAAAAGTCGTTCTTTTGTTCTATCCTCACTCCTAAGGAATCAATAAACATTAAAAGGGGTAGGTAATAGTAATAAGTCACATAATTATTTATTGTCATATTCATAACTCATCGCAATTTCGGTCCTCTTCCACCCTCCTGCACGCTTTAGTGCTAAAATATCCCCACCCGAATCCGCAACCATAATGGCTCCAGTTCTGCGAAAAGAGTGACCGATATATAACTATGGCTCTTTTATACCTAAATATTTCGCAATTTGCTTTGGGACACCGCCAATAGTGTGCTGGCCAGCGTTAAGGGAAAAAAATCTTTCTGTTTTAGGAGGCCGATGATTTACATATTTTCTGTATAACATGTAGGACTTGAAGCTGCAGTCATCATCGGTTATGGTGAATCTTCTTGTTGTTAAATTTTTTGTTTGCCGCAATGTCACAATAACGAATGTTCCCATATCCTCTACATTATTCATGTTTAAGGAGAGAATTTCATCACATTGACAACATCCAAAAATCCCAAATATTGTTACAATTTTCGTAAGCAACCACTGGTCATCAGGAGCGTCTAAAAGAAATCCTTCAACGTCCTCTTTACTTAATATCTTGGGCATTTTTGGCGTATAATGCTCATTTTTTCGTTTAAGAAACGCTATATCCATTGAAATTTGCAAATGACAATTTAACGCCAGATTTTTTTATAATTTTTTAAGGAAAACAAACCTGTGAACTGCGGCATTTTTTTTATTTTTGAGCATAGAAAATTTTGTCCATAACGTATTATGCCTCGTTTACACAGTGCGAGCTGCTGCCAAACGCGTCCAAATGATGCGAGCGACGGCCGACCTGCTATCATGTGCGAGTTGCTGCCGGGCGAGCAGGCGAATGAAAACAAAAAATGTTGAAGTAACTCGGATGCGAGCTACTGACCAACTCGCACGTACGAGTTACTCGGAAGTGACGTCCAAATAGTGCGAGTTACTGCAGTGCAGCTACTCGGCAGGCTGACTCGCACGCTAGCTCGCACTGTGTAAACGAGGCTTTAGGACTGAATCTAGCAGATAGATGATTCACGTAGACCAAACAAAACATCTCCAGTTACCCCAAACACATTATTTATGTTTTGCCACTTTTGGAAGTCGTATTCATGCTCATACCTTGAAGCTACACTGCTGGCTTCACCTTTGCGAAATGAAGTCCAACGAGACCAGATTCAGCCTCCACCTACGATGCGTTCAAAATTGATGAATTTTTTTAATTTCCATTGAAAACACATTACTTGTTTTTAAGAAATTAAATTGCAAAATAATCATATTTTAATAATGTATTAGGTCGAAATCAAAAGCAACAAAAATCTATCGACGTAAATCCCTGTATTCTTTGCGGCTAACATAGAGTCAAATGGAACCACATTGTTTTGGAGAAATTATGGCCCTACAAGTATTCCCATAGATATTCTGCAAAGACTTCCCGGTCGCCATGTCGCCTCAATGCCCGTTATTATGAATGTAATTTTTTTAAAGAAAGAAATTGTTATAACTGTAAGCTACCAACCAATACTGCTCACCCCCGATCACATGAAAATAACTAAATTGATAAAACGAATTAAGAAAAATGCCAACAGTTAACTGTAACGACTTGTGTGTGTGTTAAAGTGCAAAGTGCGCGATAACTTTAATGCTTAAAACACACGTGTGTCGATAAAGCCACACGAGATGTCGTAAGACACACATTTTACTTATTCAAACGAATGTTACTTAAAACAATATTTTGTTTTTGAATAGTTATTATCATTTTTAAATAGCAAAGTACGAAGGTGGCTCAATATGGTTGAACAACGATACTGACGCCATTTATGTTCTAGACGTTGGAATAAAGCTTTCAATGCAATTTTCAAACATTCATAACTTTTGAACGGTTTAAAATTTTACCAACTTGAATAAGAAATCATTGAATTTCAGTTGCTGTGAAACACGTAGTTATAGGCAACAAGACGCTTCAATAAAATATAATTCTTTGAATACGGACAAAGACTCTTACATATTAAGCAAACATTTCTACAGGTGCATTAAACTAAATTAAAATAATTTCGACGAAAAACAACAAAGAACTGCCCACTTATGTTTCCTACGATTTTGTTTACGAAAATGTAACGACCAAATCTAAACCTTTGATAACAACACTCAAATTTACTATTTATTCAGCAAAACACAAACAAATTACACACTTGAAAATAACATTTAAAAAATATACGCTTTGATCTTTGAATTGGTGCGTTTTGTTGTTAAAGCCACAATTTTAACAGAAATAAATGAAAATTATAATGCCTTATTCATTCAACTTAACAAACAAAATTTGAGGTTGAGAGATCCATATATGAATTTAAATTCTTTTCCTATTTTTTTGTTATAATTCGTTTTAAAATATGTTGGTTTATGCCGGCCTGTAGAGTAACGTTTAAAGTCCCGTTAGATTCGTCTTCTTGAGAGGGTTGAAAGAGAAAGTTAAGGGCATCTTGGCCCTGACGGTTAAGTGCAAACAACGACACTTGTGTTGCTGTTCATTGTTAAAGGTTGTGAGTGTACATTTTGTAAAATAATCGCCAGGTACTTTAAAAGCATTGCAAGTAAATGCGTGATGTTCATAAATTTAATTTTTACCAAATGTAATAATTTGTCCTTACTTTTTTTTTAATTATTGCGAGTTGCGACCTCGTGCTTTGTTGCGCAATCGGGGTGAGAAACCGTTTATGTAGCATTCGCCTTCCTTCTTTGTTTGCGCAATTCCAATAATATAAATATGCCTACTTTTGTGTTCTCCGTTCGATTACACGTTGTAAATATTTTAACCACGTGTGTCTTTCTTTTGCGGAAATCGTTATCTTGTTGGCGCTTTATTTCGTAAGTTTTCTATACAAGTACGATGCTTGTTTTTGATCTTTTAATTTAAGATACATTTTCAAGCCCCCTATTTATTAAAATATGAGCGGAGACTGAAACCGGTCTCGTGGAATTCGGAAACATGATTTTCCATTTCGCAAAGGTGATGCGTACCCCATGTTCATGCTAACGCTTGCATTTTTACGACAAATTATGAGAATATTTTTGTAATCGAAATTTTAATTTATTTAACCTTTTTACATATGAGAAACAATTAAAATATAAAACAATACACGCAAGGTAACGGTTTTACTGGCTTAAGTAGGTAACTAATGAGCCGCAGTTCATTTGCCAGTAAAACCCTCTGACCTTGATAGTAATGTTATATACAAAGTTCCACACGTTACCTCGATATTTTATTGGATGATTGCAGGTGGGTGTAGGAGATGTCTGCAGTTTTGCGCAAATGGACGTTGAAAGGCACGGTAATCCAGATTGGCAAGGAGCACAAGTACAAACAGCGTTAGATCAATAAAACCGTCGGTAGTAAGGCGTAACCGAACGCAGCAACA